>JAODJU010000038.1:20286863-20298777 GCA_026776725.1 Gnathonemus echidnorhynchus | reverse complement strand
GTGACTTTAAGGTCGCCTGTTCAAATTCCTGGGTTCGACAGAGGTTTCACCACTGAGTCCTTGAGCGAGACCCTTAACCCCCAATTGCTCCAGGGACAAGCTGACCCTGCCTTCTCAATATAAGTAAGTCCACTCTGTTAAACAATGTAAATACGGTATGTTACACAAGTTTTATCCAGGTTCTCCTGTTTCCTCTCGCAATCCAAAGACCGGCAGTTATCTTACAGTGCGTGTCTAAATTGCCCATAGTGTATGAATGTGTGCATGCCCTGTGGGGGACACTCCGTGCAAGGTTTACCCGTACTATGTGCCCTACACTGTCACGGATGGACACGACCTCCTTGTAACCCCCTATTTAACAAGCGCTTGGAAAATGAACGAATCAGGCAACATTGTGACAAAGAGCAGTAGCAGGGGAGCCAATGGTTGTTAAGGGTAGTTAAGAAAAAGGGGGCAACATTATAAAACAGTGTGGAGTAGGACATCCGTTCTCAGCACGTTTTGCAGCTGTGCGGTAGAGGGCATCCCGATGACCTGTACCACCGATTGGTATGGCAGCTGTACTGCTTGGTTAAAGCTGCCAGAGGATTACTGCTTCTAGTTTGCCATTCGATGGTGGGTTTTATACCAGCAGCTGCAGGAAAAAGGCTTCCGCTCTCGTCAAGGACTCTACCCACTCTGCTTGTGGTCTGTTTGCTCCTTTTCCGTCAGGAAAAAGACTGTGCAGCATCCGGACTGAGACTACAAGGCTTGAAAACAGTTTTTCTCCTTGTGCTGTCATGCTGTTGAACTCTGACTCTCCTTGAATAACTCTGTGCAACATGACATAAGACCTCACTGTTACTATTACTGCCTTCAAGTACTTGTGTAAATTGTATTACAGTTTTGCATACATGCAGCACTAATTGCGTATTGCACTACTTGTCTAATTATTGCTGCACCAATATGTACTAGAGTTGAGTATTTCAGGTCCAGCAAGTACAAATCCAGATCATGTTTTTGTTTCTACCAACCAGCTGAGTACTCTGTGACTGTGACTCTTTGTACTCAACTAGTCGGTAGAAACAAAATCCTGGTCTGGATTTGTACTTGCTGGACCTGTAATGCCCGACGTTACTAAGTACATCTTATTGTTTGTTTTATTGCTTCCTTTTATTGTTTTATTACTTATGTTTGAACCCTATACCCCCATCTGTACCAGCTTTCCAGAGAAACTACAATTTTGTTCCCATTACCTTGTGTTTTGCAGAACGACAATAAATCTCTTATTTTATCTTATCTTAAATGGTGGGTGAGGCCCTCACAGGCCAACAGTGCCCCTAGTGGTAATGTGATGGAAGAACGCACACTCCAGCTGAGGACGGCTCATTGGCTTGCTGCATGTGCCCCATGAGTTTAGTCTCAAGCTGAGGCTAAATTGGTTGCTCAGGATCTCTGCTGTTTGCAGCAGCCATCCTCATTCTTTACCCCCATGTGAAACCAATTTACTGTATTCTAATTGTAGACCCCCCCTCCTCCCCCAACACCACCACCCTAACACCCTGGTGAACTGGAGTAAAGATTTCTGGGGTACTTAAGTGTGGAACAATAAGGCAGATTGCTCTGAAGGCTTATTTGCATCAGATTTATTAGATAACCACATGGCATGTCTCACGCTGTTCCAGCTGATGTTCATATTTATCCAGCCAGATATTGTGATCGCCTTAACCTTAGCCATCGTTAACGTGACTGTGTTTTTAGTTTCGTTCCACAGCGCTGTGTGTACTCTCAGATTCATTCAGCATAACATGTGCTTCCTGAGAATGTCTCCTACATGCAGTAATTTGCTATTTGTCTGTATTTTGAAGAAGCAAAACTATGTTTTATTGTGTGACTTGTCACACCGTGACTGCAAATAGATTTGTTGGGAAAGTAGAAAAAAATCTTTATTGTAAAATACAGTATATTGTCCTACAAAACTAACCATAGAACCTTAAATTATTTATTGTTTTTTAAAATACATTCAACAGCGCATGGCAAATTATGTAAGTACTTTCATGTTTTATACTCTACTCCAGCTCATGGTTCTGTTATTTATCAAACCTTATCTTTTTTTTTCATCTAAGAGACCCCTACACCAGTTTTTTTCATTATATCAGATTGCAAAATATCTCTATTTGATTTAAAAACTGCAGACAATGTGCTTCAGTACACATAGGGTGGATGTGATTTATATGCAGGCTGTAGTTTGTCTATATAGCAGATCTTGTGTCCATTATTTCAGGTTAATGACCTTGTGTTCAATTTTAAAAAAGCATTTAAATGCTTTCCCTGGCGGAGTATATAGTTAAAATGTTAGCTGAATTAATGTTTCCTCATTGGATCGAAGCTTGCATGCGAATGAGGCAGAGGAACTGGCCGCCATGGCGCTTAAAGTGTACGTCTGATATCAGTCCAGACCTGCCGCTATAACGCGAGCGCTGAATAGAATGAAAAAGGTCACCGGTCTTCCCCCTCGTCATGCTCAGCTAACGTGCCGCAGCACAGTAACGGTCTGACTGCCAAATACGGGAAAACCCGCAAAGGGGACAGGCAGGATGACTGTGCTTGGAATTCCCATCGCACGTCCCGAATTAATATTCCTGATACGCTCTCCCATCAGAGTGACCTCAACTTACTCCTCTGGGTAAAAGTTTGGAGACATGTGCCTCTGTTGTTTGACAGGATACCTGTGTTTTGAGCGATACGATATCAACAGAAGTGAAAAATAGCTCTTTGGCTGCAAATAGTAAGCAGTATAATATATTTGTAAATAAACGTTTAATGGTAATGGCTTATTTTCGTAGAGTGCATTGTAACCCTGTACTTCCGGGGCTGGGGAATTATGTCCCACCCCCCACTCATGCTGACAGGTGATTAGTCAGATCGTATCTCTAAATCATCCATCATAGTGCGTGTTCTGTGATAAAGTGGCATGTTATCTAGGACTTCTTATGTCCTGTGCTTCTTGAGGATCTCAGCACACATAAATACACACTGTGATGCTGTAATAGGTAAATTGTTATGAAAATTGGATGGAAGGCTTTAATGGTAGTTCATTATTTGAGTCTGGGCATGACTAAGAGGGTTAGGCTGCTGTGTCTGTGATTGGAAGGTCACTGGTTCAAATCCCAGAGTTGACCAAATGATTTCGCCACTGGGAATAGGAGTGAGGCCCTTAACCCACCCATGGACTGGCTGGCCCTGCTTTCTCTCAAAAAGAGAGATAAAGGTGTTTCTTACATGTTTGAGGAAAAAACTTCCTCAAACATACTGGCACATTTTTCCTGGTGTTGAATTATGGTCGCCATTTTGACCCTGTCTTGTTGTGTATAGTTCCCTGTATTTGTTTGTATTTTTTAGCTTTTTGTAGCATCACATTAGACCCTGAAGGATATAAAGCCATGTTTCTGCTCGGGTAAATGAGAAAGTACATTTTTTTGCCATTTTCCTGCCATTTTCTGTCATTTAGTTTAGCTGTGAGCCGCACTCACTGTCCACTCTGAAGGCTGCAAATTTTGCACAGCTAGTTGCGATGCACTCAGTTAAAAGTCTGTCAGCCATTTTGGCTCGAAATTAGATACCATCTCACTCCCCAGACCCATTACTACAGATATTTTTTTATTCAGAACATGGTTTTTCCTGTGACTCTGGATGTAAAACAAGGGCGTATACAGGGGCGGGGCCACAGGGGCAAATGGCCCCAGCCAAAAGCTGATTGGCCATCGGAGTGTACCCTCCCCTGTCACTCACAGATTGAAAGCATATCATTGGCTAAAGATGAGGTTGGGCCCTCAATACGAATTATGGCCCCTCTTACATCCCCCACTTCTTAAAATCCTAGAATTACCTCAGATCTGTAAATGAAGACGCAAGACAGGAAGAGAACTGAAGCATTTGAACTTTGGAGCTGGCAAATAAGTAGGTGCTAGATCAATCCAAGCTAGTGTCTAGAAATACAAATGGCCGATCTAAATTGTGTTTCGTGCATATTGTGAGAGGACCCATTGCCTCAGGGAAGACCACAATGTTTGGGGACGTTGAGATAAAGACAAGCAGTAATCAACATTCCATTGGGAAGTCAGAGGGACCAGTGAGAAAACAGAACACTCTGGAGTACCAGAGGATGACTTCAATATAGTAACATATACTACTACTGCTATTACTACTACTACTACTAATGATAATGATAATAATAATAATGGATTTTTAAATTAATTTGTCACTATTAAAAGAGAGTCAACATGAATATAAAATGTAATGTAAACAGATATACTGCATATTATATAATGTGTATATGTATATATTTATCACAAGTTAGTCATTTTTCCAAAAAATATTTTGCTATGATTCAGTATGAAAACTGCAGGGCAGAATTAAGTGAACTTGTGGGCTGTTTTGCTCCACACCAGAGTCTCAGTCCTGGCTTTAGTGTTCTGCCTGCTCACTAATGTCTAATCACATGACCAGACATATAATCCGCAGTCATGGACTGAGGCGGAAAAAAAAGATATGATCAGTGCTTGTATAACAGGAACACTCCACTTATCTCTTTTTATTGCACCTTATTTTCTATCTCTCTCCCCTTTTGACATCTGAATCAGGACAGGCCTGCACTTTCGCAGTTTAATCACTGTGTATCGTTCAGACTATAAAGTAGAATCACCAAGGATTTAAAAACCAGAGGAGATCGTTCCGACAGAGCGGCAGGACAAGCTTCTCAGACAATTTTAAGTGCCTTACATTCACCGAGTTTCTGTAGATTCACTTTTACCGGTGGGCCAAGTCTAAAAAAAAACAATTGTTTGTTTCAGAAAGGTGATAAATTTGGTTTGAATTTAAAGAGAATGGATCCTACTCGATGTTGCATGAACATCACGACTGGGACATCTGGGAATCTCCTCCATGTGGAGATGTTTCGGGCATGCCACCCGGGAGGAGACGCTGGGTTAGACCCAGGACACACTGGAGAGATAATACCTCTTAGCTGGCCTGGGAACAGTGTAGAATCCCCCCAGAGGAGCTGGAGGAGGTGGCTGGAGAGAGGAAGGTCTTGGGTATCTCTGCTTAGACTGGTGTTCCCTCTGACCCAGAAGCATTCGTCTGGACTTTATCTGGACAGATTAGTTTTCCAGTCCTCTGTCACAGCTGCTTTTGGGTGTCTTCCTTTTAGCCCCCTCATCCTCCTTTTTCCCCCCTACCCGCCTCCCCACCAAAAACTAGCACTGCTCTCCCCCACCCCTGCTCGCACAAAAAAACCGCAAAACACCCGCACGCACGTACTATGGAAGCCTCCTTTTTGAGCCTTAGATCTCTGTTTCGAACCCAGGTGTCCTCCTTCTTAGAGTCATGCCGGTGGTCACCCTAATGGATACAGATCAGGAGATTGATGTATCTTGAAGTCTTGTTTGGGAATAACCTGATCCGTGATCTGTCTCACTCAGGACTCAATCGAGAATTGGCGAGACTCAACTGGCCCCGTCTATGTAAACAGCTGGTATGGAGGTGGAAGCTCTTTCATGCACTACTCATACTTCTCCCGTAGGCTCAAGTCATCGTGAGAATGAGTAAGAAATGGGCAGGAGCTCTTTTGTCGTCGGTGTCGCTCTCAGTGGCCGGCATTTACCGCTAACCGCCTTCCGATGTCCATCGCGGGCGTCAGCACTGGCGTCAATGAAACCAATGAATAAACGTCAAATAAATAAAGCCCTCGCAACAAACGGCTCACTGAGATGGCTCCCATATTCCTGTTATACCACAATCTGTTTCTATTTTCATTTTACACGACAAGTTCTTTGACAATTATTTAGCTACCAGACTTTCCAATAAAAAAAAAAACAGTGAGCCTGTAAGCAATCAGCAGTTCAGGAAAAAGTTCCTAGACACAGGTGCACGATAATGTCGAAAATATACTGATAGTAATGTCAAAAATATACAGATAGTAAAAGAATGTCAACAATCACTAAAAACCAAAACGTTTTGCTAAAACTATTGTTCTTTCTGTGGAATCATAGGAGCACATCAATGTCCCAGTGGTCATGTGCCTTGAAAAAGAAAACTCAACATATTTAGCTAATATCTGATTTCTGAGCCCTCTTGAGATGACCGGGGTCAAAACCTTGCTACCTGAGATCACAAGCATCCATCTGCTGCTTACTCAAAGACAGGTTTAAACACAAAGGTTTTCAGTGTTCAATGAGCGAGCAAGGGATTCCCTCCAAAATAATGCAGACACACAAGTCATTTCCAATTAATTGTTGGTCAGAAAAACTACATACAAAAAAATGAATATTCAAACCGCACTTTGAGGGAAAGTAATATATTCTGACAGTGACTTCTTTGAATTGTCCTGGATAATATAAAAACTCTATCAATCAACTTTTCTCTTACATTAGCAGGTGTCAGACAGGTATTCAATTCAATTCAAATAACTTTATTTGTCCCTGAGGGGCGATTAAAGAAAGAGAACTCGACGAGGATGGGATTCGAACCCATGCATGCAGAGCACAATGGATTAGCAGTCCATCGCCTTAACCACTCGGCCACCTCGTCATTTTGCCACTTCATGTCTTGACTTGAAGATATAAATAACTTGCAGCTGTGCTGCAATGGCAACTTTTTAAGTTTCACCAGATGTAATTAAGACTAAGAAAAAGTGATCATTTTGACAAAAAAATCCCATTACTTATTTACTGTGAATGTGCTGTGAGGATTTTTACTCAAAAATCTAAAAGATTCTTCCCCCCAGTTTTGCTGGGCAGGGAGTCTTGTGTAATACAGTTTTCATCACAAATTTTTCTGAAATTCTGGCTGTCCTGCCTCAGCAGCACTTAGCACACCAATACCAAGCAGGGATAATTGGGACATTTGTACCCGCTAAAGGTCAGTCGGAGGATCTCAGGCCTGGGTGGGTAGCCCATCTGTCTTGAATCATGACTAACGAAAAACAAGGCTGGGACAACTCATGTAAGCACGAAACATCATGTGGGAGAATTAAGGCCACTGGCTCAAGTATGGGATTCACCCAGTAAGAAAACTTCTCTATGTCAGGCTTCAGCAGTCATGGTTACTCTTAATTATCCCACTCTCCCGAAAACCATTATTAGTGGTCTTGATATAATTGCTGTGTTTGTGGAGTTTGCATGCCCTCCACTCATTGTGTGGGTTTAGTCCCACAATCCAAAGACAAGCAGTTTAGTGAATTAGCATTTTCCATTGTGTGTGTGTGGTCTGTGGGGTAGTGTGTATGTATGTCCCAAGAGGATATACCCTTGCTTTGTGGCCTATGCTGTCTGGGATAGGCTGCAAGCCCCCATCCTGCCCACACACACACACACACATGCACACACACACATACGACTGGAAGATGGATGGATACATTCTTTGATGGGCCAAATGACAGATATCAAATAGGATGCGAAAAGCCCTGATTATTTTTAAATACTTATGTAAATCCTGCCACTGATATTTGATGCAACATCACGATTGACCTTTTTTTAACAATGATAATGAAACATAAACCGATCCAGCAACTGTAATTACTTACTCTGAGAAGCTTCTCAGCATACCTTGGTGCAGAAAGTAACTTTGCCAATCATGTGTGTCTAATGATATACACTAGGTTACTGATTGACTGGTTGTTAATAGGCTTAGTTTAGGAGTGCTAGCTTTCTTGTCATGAACAAAATGGCAGACCTCATTGGGCATGCATCCTCATTGGGCATGTACCTCATTGGGCATGCACCTCATGTTTGGCAGTTTGGCGGTGGTAGCTGATGGACCATGATATTGGAAATAGATGAACTGAGGTAATGCCCTTGCACCATCACCTTCATCGAGAGCCTTTCTTGCATGATAAGGATTTGTACCATCGCCATTTTAGTGCCTTTAAGTATAGCCGAGTATCCCATTTACTTCTGTCTCAAGTACTACTAGGACGCTCCTGTAGTACAGAAGCATGAAATCACAGAATATAAATTCTGACCCAGTCGTAGCAAGACACAAATGACCGGATAAAGAGTTCCGCTTCAAATTAAGGGCCCTGGAGAATAATGATAAACACATGGTTGCAACATTCACAAAATGACAAAGACGTTCGCTTTTTTTTTTCCCACCTAAATAATGCCAAGATTAGTGGGCAGCTCTTCTGCCATGATAATTCTGGAGGGACACGGTAGCTTTCAGCTTGGCAGGAGCTGCCAAGTTTTGACTGCATAAGTGTATTTTGAACCACTGACTCCTGGGAGTTCCGGCAAAACAGAACAAGATTTACTGGCCTTGTATTGTGGCATAGACTATTCAAAGATCATGCAGAAATTCATCTGCATTTGAACAGGGTTAAATAGATTGCACAATAATCTGAACTTTAGTGTAAGAGTTAAGAATCGGACCATGACTGGTATGGACTGAAATCACATATCGAATTAAGGCTCTAATAAATATATCACAGGTTACCTCGATTTAGATCAGAACCTCACCTCATGCATAGAATCCCTCGTTAATAGATCTGCTAATTGGCTAGCCACCAAAACATGCTTCTTTATTCTGTTTCAAGGGCTTAACCACCCCAAGGGTAGAAGGGCCACTGAGGGTGACGGCAACAGTACACACAATAAGACCAAAAGAGCTCTCTGTAAAACACAGAGGCCATTAAGCAGAAGTGGAGCCTTCGGGTACGCCTCAGTCATTCCTGCTTCACTTGCCATACTCAGCTGAAGCGATTGGGTCAAGGTCATCGTGTTCTGGCAGAAAGTCATGGACCATCCTATCCACTCCTAGTATCACTGTTTGCAAAGGAAAGTGTCCCATTTCACAAAGGAAATGGTAAAAGCATACTTTACTTGGTTATTACATAAAATCTTGAGCTCCGGGAGTGCACATGTAGTCCAGTAGAACTCTTCGAAGAAGGTCAAGAAGAAAATCATTTCCTCAAACAGGTTTCAGGAAACGGTATCGGTGACACATTTCGGGCATGTATGGCTTTGTTGACTTCGTGTCTGTGGTAGGAAGGTGACCGGTTCACATCCTTTTGTTGACTTGGTGATTTCTCTCTTGGGCCTTTGGAACTGACTGATCCTGCTTTCCCAACTGTACATCTCTTAGCACAAAACAAAGCCAGGTAAAAACAGTACACTGTGTGCATATCTACGTTTAAAAATATGCTGGTTTATTAATGAATTTGTAGGTGGTATACAGTCTCAGTGGATAGTAGTGTTACCTCATGCCTTTGGGGTGGGGGTTTGAAAGTGCCTGAAGTTTGCGTGTTCTCCCCATGGTTTCCTTCAGGTATTACTTTACAATATGCTGTACGGGATTTTAATACTGGCCTGCCAGTTGCTTATAGACCACAAAGGGAGGTAGCTGGCAAGGCTACTTTACTCTAGTGACTGGATGAGGGATAAAAAGTGAGACTTGGAGGAACCTGCTGGGTAGCCCAAGGCTCTTTCAGAAAAAAGTATGGAAAGATCAACATGGAACAAAAGGAATGCAGATGTATTATGCAATAGTTTTTTTTTTGGCCATATTGCCTGGAGGTATGGATTTCAGTGGTCAGTTATCAGAAACCTTGATTAACTAAGAATAGTTATTAATATAGACCTTACACAGCTAGTAGACTGAGTCTGGATAGGTCACCTTGATCTAGACAAATCTAGACATTGGTTTCATCTAGATTATGGTTTGTCAGGTTAGCAAGTGTCATGAAATATTTTGAAAACCATACAGACATGGATGTAATTAAAATTGTCAATAGATTTTCCAGTAACTTTACTTGAGGGGACATGAATAATGTAGTAGTACACACTTACTTAATGCATTAATTAACCAATAACTAAGTGTTTGTTACATAGTGATAGCAAGTTCATTCATCATTTAACAACCATTACAGTGCATGCATTTCATGGATAACCCTATATTAGTTCATGATTTGTTCTTGAGTAGTAAATAAATAGTTAATTAAGGAATTCATTTTTGCCCCCTCAAGTGGTCTTATTATTATTAACTAATTAGTCAAGTGTTAACTAATAAAGTACCTGAATGGAGTACATGAATTGCCATGATTGATTAATGATGAACAAGCATGTGATCAGTATGTAATGAACACTTAGTTACTGATTAATTAACGCATTATGTAAGCATGTACTACTACATTATTCGTGTCCCCTAAGACTGACTAGGCAAAGGGTGTCAATTGCACCCCTTAGCAATTGTGGTCGCTAAATAGGCAAGGGGGGGGGCACCAACTCAGCAATGGGGTGCAAAGTTAGCGATGGGGGGCTTCAACTTCACCGTGTGGGGGGGGCGGGACACTGACTGGATGCAAACTGATCATGTCAGTGCAATCTAGTACATCTTGGGAAATATGAGGATTAAAATTCATGAAAATATTACAGTGTCAGCTGCAATAACTCTGGTTTCCGAAAACGATGTGCATTACCAGCTGGTCGCTCCTCAATCTGCACCATCTTCCCTAACTTGTGCTTTGCATGTACAGCATTTTCAAGCATGTGTACACCACATCACATATTCCGGCACAGTACAAACCACGCCCCACCTCTGACAGACCCGATCTCATTGGCTAACAGTATGACAAAGCCGATCTAAACTGTGCCCCCAGTGCATCCTCCACATTGTTGGCAACTTAGCAACTTTTTGACCTTCCATAGCAACTAATAATCTTATCTAACTACAAATTTGGCAAATTCTTGAAATTTTTAGCAATTTCTTTTCTCATTGCTGAGCAATAGCAAAAATAACCCATTTATGAATGACATCGCGTCTACATCTCTCTGTGCTCGAGTGTTTTGTAAAATAAAAGTATTCTGTTTTGCAAAACTGAGGAGACTGGGGTCCGGATGCAAAGAGAAATGTCAAAACAACTCAAAAATACACACAGAAAGCATTCTGGGGGGCAGGCAGACGCACACTATGCTAAGGTGCCTACCGCTGTCCTGCGCAACTACATATACCGACATTTCAGCATTTTGCACTCAGTTCTGTACCACGACAATGCAGACACTCATAAATTAAAACGCCGCACTGTGTACAGCGTGTGGGAGAAAAGTGGGGGTGCGAGCAGAGAGAGCCCAGCCACCCTACAGTACCTGTCCCAGGTCTCGCTTTCATCTCTGAAGTGAGGGAAAGTTGGGGTTCTGCCCGACAAAGAAGGCTGCTCTGATCAAGAATAACTCAGTTTAATTAACAGCAAATATTAAATCAGAGCCCAAATTTTAATGCACGATAAAATTATATCGATAGGAATAGTATGCTCTCATTCTATATATCATTTTAAAAATCAATATACTGTAAACGTTCCATATAGCACTCAGCCCTAATGGTCCATCTTCATTGTTCCTTCGTGGCTCACTTCCATTGTGCTGTGAGGGCGTTTGCAGTACTTTTTGTTTTGCGTGTGTTTTCAGACTTTGTGTTTTCTGAATTTGCAGCATATTGACAGATGTCAGCCATCGTGTTCTCCTTTGTTTTGTATAAGAAAAAAATCCCAAGGAGTTTTAAAGATTTTTGGATGCAATATGGAGAACACTTAAAGTGAGTCATACTGCAAGGATAAATATTTGCCTTCACTGCTGTTCGTAAGTAGTCATCTTTGCACATTAAGCCATCTTTGTCTCACCACACACCAACTGTTTCACAACTATTTTCATTCGGATGTGTTCGTCCATCTTGCTGTCCTGTCAACAAATCCCTAATGGAACCAAGTCCCTGGAAAAAGGACCTTGTCACTGTTAATGTCCCATAATGTCAGTCACTGGAACAGTTCTTCCCTCGTTTAAGGCTATCGTGGGTTAAGGGACGTGTGTACAGCCTCTAACAGTGCCTCATGACCAATAGTATCCCCAGGAGTGTCCAACTCTAGCCCCCCCCCCCCGACCCCCCC
>JAODJU010000038.1:20261223-20277015 GCA_026776725.1 Gnathonemus echidnorhynchus | reverse complement strand
TGCACTTACTGCTTATTGCACTCCTGGTTAGACCTAAACTGCATTTCGTTGCCTTGTACTTGTACATGTGTAATGACGATAAAGTTGAATCTAATCTAATCTAATCTAATCTAATCTAATCTAATCTAATCTAATCTTTTCAACCACAGGCACAGGCCTGTACCACTGAGCTACACGGCACAAGCCGGGCCGAAGAACCTCCACAACCAGACCAGGATTAGCGAAAGCCTTTGTATCAGGCCCGAAGAGCCTTCATTATGTATAATGTGGCAGCCACTACCTTTAACTTACAAAAGAGCTCTGAAAATGTAAGATAGAGAAATGGGGCGTGGCATACAAAGGGATGTCCCTCTCTGTTACCATGTCATCAGGGAGCCCCATCTGTGGGGCGTGCCTGAGAGTTTATCCACTTAATAATAGTCATATGACCAACCACCCACGCTGTTTCCGTGCATGCATAAGAACATGGCCACATACGAATGGACAAGCATTCTTCTGAAACCACACCCTCCCATCGGCTGTAGACCACCCCCAATTCACACCCACCCCCAAGTCCTTTTCCCTCCTGATGTATAACCAGTGGAGAGAGCTATTTTGGGACTTGCCCCCAGCCTAATTCACTATCGTTATCTGTCCTTTGTCAAAAACTGGTCTGAAAGCTTATAGGACTTGACAGAATGATTTGAGAATCAGCAGCAAAAATAAAAATCTGTCTAACAGCCGCCCTATATTTATGGCTGCCTCTCTGACCCCATTTGTGGTCTCCACCGGCCTATACTGCATAATTATTCCAGTCGTTACATGGTAATTGATGTTTATCACTGTTTTGTATGACAAACATTATTTAAGGTGATAACCAGCAAATCCCAACAACGAGGGATGTTACTGCAGTGCTGTGCCGGTTTTGCTCATCTGATTGAAATGACGAGAACAGTTTATACACTCTGGAAATTAATACTTAACACTTAACACTGTGGACCCCCCCTCCCACCTGCTCTGTGATAGGCAGCCCAGACCTGCCTCATGTTGCCACATAAGTTCTGCCATTTTCATGACCGCTGCTCGCGTCGGGTGAACAGATGTCCCTGAAATCTCAGTGTAAACAATTGGAAAAGGCTCTTCACAGTGACTCTACGCTCAAGCTGCCCTCAACAGGCCTACTGCTGGCGGGGAGAAGCCTAGTGCTTAGGTCACGGTAGGCAGAGACATACACAGGGGCGGGGCCACAAGGTCACTGGCCCCAGCTGAGAGGCCCCTCCCCTGTCATTCACCGATTTAAAACATTTCATTGGCTAATGATTAGGTCGGCCCCTCTATATGAATTATGATCCCCTCCTATAACCCCAGTGACAATCCCATTCATTCATTTCATCCCAACCATTGTACCAGTACAGGATCAGTTTCTATTTTTTTGTTCTGTTTCATCCCAGGCCTGACATCTCTCCCAGGTCCCAAGGTAGGATGTACCCAAGGGAAGGGAGTACCCTAGGGTAGGGAGTACCCCAGGGTAGGACATAGCCCAAGGAAGGGAGTATCCCAGGATAGGGAGTACCACAGGGAAGGGAGTACCCCAGGATAGGGAGTACCCCAGGGAAGGGAGTACCACAGGGTAGGGAGTACCCCAGGATAGGACATAGCCCAAGGAAGGGAGTATCCCAGGATAGGGAGTACCCCAGGGAAGGGAGTACCCCAGGGAAGGGAGTACCCCAGGATAGGGAGTACCCCAGGGAAGGGAGTACCCCAGGATAGGGAGTACCCCAGGGAAGGGAGTACCACAGGGTAGGGAGTACCCTAGGATAGGGAGTACCCCAGGGAAGGGAGTACCACAGGGTAGGGAGTACCCCAGGGTAGGACATACCCCAGGGAAGGGAGTATCCCAGGATAGGGAGTACCCCAGGGAAGGGAGTACCACAGGGTACGGAGTACCCCAGGATAGGGAGTACCCCAGGGAAGGGAGTACCACAGGGTAGGGAGTACCACAGGGAAGGGAGTACCACAGGGTAGGGAGTACCCCAGGGTAGGAAATACCCAAGGGGCAAATATTGCATATGAACAAAATATAGCCACATGCATCTCTATCCATCAAAATGGGTGTGGATATAGGAGGTGGTTGGTGTGTGAAGTCAGTGTCCCGCCCATCGCTGTTGCAGGGACAGGGTGGGGTTGTTGGAGGTGGAGCCATCCCCTCCCCCACCCTCATTGTCCTTCACTTTTGGGTATTTCCCTTTCTCCCCCCACAGGTTCCCCCGGCTCAGGTTTGCTGTCCCCGTCTCCGGCAGGCATGCCAACCTCCCGGCCAGAGCCGGCAGAGACGACCGTGCCCAGCGCGGAAGCAGCGGCCCTCGCCGCCTGACCTACTTTTCTCCCTGTAAAAAAGCAGACTGCCACAGTGACATTTCATGCCAGGCTGTCCCCGAGCATAGCAGCGGAGCAGCGCCAGGGAGGGGGGCAGCCAGCCGCTCAGCTTGCCCATTATTTGTTCAGGCTGGCTGGAATGAAGGGATTACTTCGGCTTCCCTCATTCACTGGGACAGTTTTGAAAAACGTGCACTTTGTTTCGAGTGCGGCCTGCTGAAATATGGTGCAGCCTGAAACCCAGAATCTTAGCGACGGCACGAGGAAAGCTGAGGCAGAATTCCGGGTCTCCAGCTCTCACGCGTCGGGCGTGACGCTCACACTTTCAGACTGCCATGTTCACTCAAGAAATCTTACAGCAAATCTATATTATTCCATTATAAACCTAAAATTAGCTGCATCAAAAGCATTTGGGGTAGTTTGTAAACCTTACAGACTATTTACAAGTTAGTAAAACTGCTACATACATAGAAATACATGTGAAAGTGTGGCAGGCTTGTCTCGATTTGAAAATCAAAGTTGGCGACCCTGAGAATTACACATTTTGGTCGAAGGCAGAGGGTTAACGTTACTGACATCCCACTTTGGTTCACAAACTTCTTCTGGGTGGGGCAGCCAAAGTACATCAACAGCTCAATTAATTAATCAACTTAATGAGTAAGTTTATGTTATCCAGTATCAATTTCCCAAACAATGTGTGTTAATGGCTGAGTTCAAAAGATGCATATTGAATATTGGATGGTAACTCCAAATACTGGCTTGAGATTTTGAACCTTGACACTAACTCTTCAGTGTATCACATAACCTGCATTTACTCTGCTCTGCCATGTAACTTGTCTTGTATCTACAGTATTTGTATTTATGTTTATTGTCTGTCTACATTATGCCCTAATCAGTATTTGCCTGTTGACGTAGTGCCATGCCCTGCCCATGCTGATCCTCCTGTGTGCCACACCCCCCTCGCTACTTCGTGTGGAATCCCACGTCATCAGCTGTTTCTCGCTCTGTTTCATTAGTTCTGTATATTTGACTCAGCGTTAGAGTATGTTTCGCCAGTCCGGTTATTGATGTCGCTATGTGTTTCTGAGTGTGTTACTCCAAAATAAATCTCATGTTTACCCGATTCCACGTTTCCCTCTGCCCCCAGTAGCGTGGCAATAAGGATTCTGATACCTTTTACATACATAAAATGAAAGTTTTTCACCAAAATAGTTGTAATTTAAGCATAATTTCCTTTGGCTGCCTATGGCTTTTGCGGTGAGTTGGTTTCTGCAGATTGCCTGCAGTACGTGTGTATGACTATTGTGGAGCTGTCATCCTGTCCAGGAAGTTCTCCCGTCTTGTGCCCTGAGTTTCCTCGGATTGGCTCCAGGCTCCCCTGTGGCCCTCTACTGGATAAGCAGCCACATGATGGATGGAGACAGGAAGGAAACTTTTCCCAGTTGTTTCAGTGCTTAACCATTAAATCACAACTGTGATTTAGCACGATTTGCTGATGTCCACTTCATTAAATAAAGTAATAAGTTAGTGTCCTTGCAGAGGCCCAAAGTGTTCTCACACATATGAGGGGAAGGTTTCAGGCTGGAAATTTTACTGAATTAACACCATACTTTCTACTCCCACAAAGGCAAAGGCTAACCTATTATCCCCTATGGAGCACCAACACGTCACCATCAGAGTCAGACACTTCTGCACAAATGGACTTGGATTGGATGTTAAAAAATGCCCTTTCATATTCACAGTACAGAATAGTTTCATATCTAGAAAAGCTCAAAATTAACATGAAATAACTACCATGAAGAGCGTCATCGGGTTTTTATGTTTAAAGTGCATTTTTACCGCATTTGTATGGAACACAGTCTGGGTGTGAACTGGCATATAATTTAAAGCATGCAGAATCACTCAGTCTGTGGGGACATTTGTTCTTTTATATGGCTGAGTGGTTTACGGCCGAACCGTGTTTCGGGGAGTGCAGAACGTCAAAAAGCCAATTGTAACTTTCGAACCCCGGCAGCTCGCTGTGGCTGATTAATGGTCAACTTTCCGGCAAGTCATTGGCGGCTTTGATATCTGGGATTGATTTGTTCTCCTTGATGGTTTTGCTAAAAGGGCGTCCCGTAGTGTGTGACGAAGGTTTAACACGTGATCCGGCACAGTACAGGGAGTGATCATTCCCAACTTGCAGCATGTACATGACAGGCAAACAGTGAAACAACTGGGAAAACTTAACTTCCTGTGACCATCCATCATGCTGTTCCATCTTATACACCAAGGGCCGTTAAGTTGGTTAGCAGTGCACCTTCATGGCTCATCTTCAGGCTGTGGGACACCAATCGGAGAACGCAGAGAAGCCCGAATGCCGGGCCACAAGCCTCACCTGAAAGCTGATTGGCCTCACGAGTGCACCTTCCCCTGTCACTCATCAATTCAAAGCATATCATTGGCTATCAATAAAAAAAATCCTAGAATTGCCCCTGCTGGCATGGATAAGAGAAGTACAGGAAAAGTCTGCTGATGGCCATGCCCACAGAAACCATCCTGTTGGGAGCAGAGTGCTCTGAGGGTTAGAATTCTGCTCATTGGAGTTTTACTTACACAAAAATGTTCTGACGGTGGAAAAAAATGAGAGATAACCAATCAGATTGTAAAGGAGGTGAGTGTAAGCAACCAGAGGAGGCAGGACCAAACAATCAGATGTCTTGATCCTAGAACTCCCATGAGCTTAGGACTCCCTGGCAGTGATCAGAAGGTTGTTGGTTCACACCCATGGTTAGTGGAGTGGTTTCACCATTGGACCCTTGAGTAAGGCCCTTAATCCCAATTACTCCAGATACTGGCTGACTCTACTTTCTCAGTTGTATGTTGCTTTGGTTAAAAGAAGCATCCACTAAATAAAAATAATCAATTGTACCGCAAGAATGTAGTGAACATCAATGGCCTTTTCTTGATTGTGCTCTTTTCTCGCTTATTGTATTGTTTGTTAGTCAGCTAGCCGACAGTATGTCAAGTTCAACATGTGTTGACTCAATTCAGCTTGTCTCGGAGTGACTAACAGAGAGACGCTGCAGAATGAAGCGGAATCCAAGTACCTCCCCTACACCCCCCCACGGGAAGGAATTCTGTGCCATCATCATATCTTTTCCAGAGGAACATTGCGTGATATTTCTGTAGAACTCACAATAAGTAACGTCTGACTAAGCGTTAGTCACACACTGGGCCACGAGGCATGACTAAGGAAGCTGGGGAACTGAACGTCTGGGGTATCGCATTCCGAGATCAATGTGTTCTCCTTGCGGCCAAATGGTTGGTACTTCCCACCGATACACTCATATGTCAGTATGTGCAGGCGGAAAGTAAGTTATCTGCTGTGACGTTATTCTGTCGTGTATCTAGCCCAGTGAAAGTTACTTCTGAGGATGCCCTTTACAGCATTGAATAGCAGTGGAATAGTAATATATTTAAGCAGGGCTAGAAATTAATCTTGCACATTCGTATGACGTGGGTAATTTAGACGAAGGGCGAATGCAAAAAAAACTGACCACTAACCAGCTATCTAGTAAACCAACTTGCATGTTGGACAATATCAAATACCCAGAATATTGTATTTATTCACATCCCGACATAATATGCAGATCACTGCGTGTATAAAAATTTTCTTGGGTAATGGTGTTTGCAGGGTCTTCTTGGCCAATCTCAATTTTGGACTTCTCTCAGTTAGCCAATCAACTTGAAGGGCCTGATGAATCAGTATTCAGCATTTGATTGACCATCTTCAGGAGCAAGAAATTACTAAAGATGTTGGCAAGCTAGACTGGAAAGAAATAGAGACAACTAACTAGATTTGCATTACTTCTTGTGGCAATTTATTATTTTTAAGATAAGATGGTTTTTGGTTGCTCTTCATGCTTGAATATCACACTGTACTTTGTGGGCTAGTGAAAACATTTCTGAGCCTGTACATTTTTTACTGAACTAGCACAGTTGGTTAGTTTTGTTGTTCCACAAATCAAACAAGTAAGAATTTCAACACACTTGTTACACATGGCCAGTAGAACATCTTGAATTTTGAATCGTGAATTACATGGATCATGTCAAGGTGGTTGGCAGTGTCTTCAGTCAGTTGTCTAGCTGCTATTGCGGTCGTACGTCTGTGATGGAGAGAGCTGGTACCTCTTTTTTCTAAAGACAATAAGTGTAAAGTCATTCATGTTCCAGCACTGAAACCCAGAGGACCTGGGCTACCAATATCGTGTGTCGAGGAGTGTTTTCTAAGCTCACACCTGATACTGAAATAGCCCTTTGTCTGCTGGAAACACATGTTCAATGTGACATTAAAGTGAGTTGGTTGAAGTCACTTCCGATCAGGTAAAGCTTTACATTAAGTGCACCTTCATAATGCATTCATAGAACATTCATAAGCAGCCTGCAAGTACACCTTAACATCCTAACATCCCTTAACAGCTTTAATATACATTAATATACATTAATGTATATTAAGATTGCGGTCAGATAAATATTATAAAGTATATAAGATGTATAAAGCCCATTCAGAATAAGAGGGGCATCATGTCATTGGTCGGCAGCAGGCAGGATTGACCACGTGACTTATGGCGAAAAGGTGAGGATGTGAACATTTTCACTATATTTAGAGAAGTGTTTATCTAAAGAGATACTTAAATGTATATATATATTTTTTAATCTGCAGGTCCTCGCAGCACTACTGAAACATGACCTTTCTGTTAAAACAGATGGTGGCGATAATTACTACAGTGCATTCCACCACAAACATTGGATAGATCCAACAAAAATACACAAACTCATTTTTTTTCTTAGGCCTTTAGAATTTGTTTGGCATAGAATAACATTTCATAAAATCACACAGCGCTTTTAGGAATCAATGTCATGGACTACAAAGACAGCATCCGATCGATTGTAATACGTTCTCCTGAAGGCCACTAGAGTGAAAAAAAGAAGTAATTAGAACAATTTGGGAAGAAGATATAATCAAGGCCCTTCAGATAAGCTGAAGATCTCTGAGAGAGCTACTTGTGCTACAACAGTCTGCAGTTATACCCTTTTGACTGTACCTGGGGTTTTTTTGACAAGTCTTTTTAAATTTTATTGGACATAATTGAACATTTTTAAAATCAATAATTCCAAACTTAGATTGTGTTGGGCGGTGTAGTATCTCAGTGGGTAACCCTAAGTCCACACATCTCCATAGTCATTTACATATATATTTATTTAGCAGATACTATAGAAAAAGAAACATGCAAGGTCAGACAGTCCCTGGAGGTTAGAGGCCCCGCTCAAGGGCCCAACACTGAAATTACTCAGTAAGCCCTAGGATTTGAATCAGCAACCTTATGACCACCAGAAAAGCGCCCAACTTTATTGAGCCACACATCACACGATTGCTCAAAGTCATGTGTTTGAAAACAACCAGATTCTGTGTGTTCTTCCACAATCTGAAAACCAGCAGCTGGTGTGAATTACTGTCTCCAGATAACCCAGATTGTGTGTGATCTAGGGTTTCCTATGATAGGCTCGAGGCTCACTGATTAAGTGGTAATGGCAAAGGGTGGATGAGTGGTGTTGTAGTCAGAAGAAAAGGTGACTTAATAGTGCACAACTGCCAATATCTTCTATCCTTATATATCACTTAAAATACAAGCTGTTAACAGATTGTGATTTTTTTTTATGTCTTGGAGAATATTAAAATAGCATGTGCTACGGTGATGTCCCAGAATCCCGTACGAATGACAAATTGCGACCATTTTGAAGTGAGAGACTCTTCTGATGACGCATTAGAACAAAGACGCCCTACTTAACGTCACCTGGAGGCACATGGGGAGATGGCGAGCACTTTGCAAACCACTTTTTTGACCGCCAGAGGCCTCACGAATCTTAATGAGCAGAGTATGAAGACATCAGAAACCCTGATTATACAAAATGTCGCTGACACAGAGATCAACGTATTGGATTCCTGTTGTAGCTATATTTTTTCAATGGGGAAAAATGAGACTTGCATAACTCATCTTTTATGTTTTAATAACATTTGCTGACCTCTCTGTGGCAATGCATGAACTCGGGGTCATGTTTCAGTGGACCACAAATGAGTTCAACACCGACAGCCTCTTGATGTGATCTTCAGACCCTACATGTTGGATGGGGCTCTCTATTTATATCAGGAGGTCAAGTCATCTAACATCTGGTCATGTTCTTGATTGTGCTTCGTGCAACCACTGAGAGGAGGTTACAAAAATGAAACTTCAGCAGGGATTTTGCACCTTTAGGTTAAGAGTCATTGCACCTTCCACCCCCAGAATGAGACAATCCGAATTGTAATGTAAACACAAGGCAGCGAGTCATTCCTGCATTCACTGTATTCAAAATCTAACCATCTATTACAGCTATCGGATTGTTTTGTAAATATTTTGCTCCACTGTCCTGAACCTCGGCTCTTAAAAGCCAAAGGTTTTTTAGCCGACAAATACGTGCGTATTAAGCAGAAGAAGCCAATGACAGACTCCTCTTACAACACCGTGAATGCAAAGTGCCTCGGAACTACAGGCAATTTGGTTAATGCAACAACTATGAGAAGGTCAAGCCAACTTTGGAGCATCCTCCAGAAAAGTACAGCACTTTCCTCACAAATTACACTTGGATTTTCTGTAGTGCAGGAAAGGGATCCCAGTACATGTACCTCACACCTGAATCTGTCACTAATGTGCTTAAGAGGTTGGGCCTATAGTAGGGCTTCAACAATATTTGACTTCATCAATGTTCTCCAAGATTTTTTCCCCCCCACACTCCATTTCAGTTTAATACGTAACAGTAGACTGGGGACTCGGTTCAGCCACAAAGAGCCTGAGCTGAATGATCCATCCAGACGTCGATTATCTCCAGGCTAACAGGAAGTTGTAGGCGCTTTGTTTGACTTACAGCTCATTTCTCCCAGGAGTTGCAACCTCACTACGCTCTACATCTGACCCTCCAGTGAACATAACAGTTTAATCATAACCAGTTTAATCTCACACACACAGCCCTAATCCCAAATACGACAACCTTAACCCCTGCCCAGCCCTAACCTTAACCATAAGTAACCAAACAGAACACAAGACTTTTGGCATTTTTAATTTTTTGATCACAAAGATTTTTATAAAATTGAGTTTCCCCTTGTGGGGACCAAAAAGATGGTCCCCACAATATCACACTCACAGACTTTTATCACATTGTGAGGACCAATGGTTTTGACATCGGATCTTGCATTTCTGTAACATTGTTCTCCTTAAGCTCGATCTTGTACTTGCTATTAAGCAATCAGTAATTAATGATAAATTGCTGTTCAGAAGGGCTTCCCCAGTTGACTTCCACTTCTCAGTATGCAACAACACTTCATTGATATGCGCTCTCAGAACAGCAAGTCCCAATCACAGACACATTATTCAGGGACAGTAAGATCAAACAAGAGACTGAGTGCCGGTCAGACAAAGAGAGAGAAACAAACAGATATATCTTTATGGATATTTTTATGGATATCTTTATGGATATCTTTATGGATATCTTCATGTCTCCCTTTCAAAGCCCCCTCACTGTACAGCTGCAGCAATCCCACAGTAAGCCGTAGGTGTTTTTTTTCCCCACCCAGTTAAATATCAAGGACGAGGCAACGTGCTCATGGTCTTACACGCACTGCTGTGCTGACACATTTGTATCTGGTGCACAGTCAAGCATCAGGGGGCTGCTTTAATCTGACTCATCACAGACAGAAAAGACATGCCTGGAAGCTTAACTTAAAATAATTGTATTTATTTTTATAAAATACATGGCCAAGTATCAAGCAAATGCTTATATACAGTTGATTGACGGACTGATACAAAATCTGTTCTGTAAATGGAGCTGCAATCTAGGGGTTTTAATAACTTTAATAACTGATTATTGCAATTATTGGAATTATTATTAGCGCTTTCATTGCAGAGTGTGCAACCTTAAACCTGGCACTTCAAACTCATTATCCTAAAAAGATGAGGTCATAGATGATGTGACCTACACCGTTTGTGGAAAAAAATTGCATGTTCAGCTTTAAAGCCTTTAATGCTCGTATTAGTGAAGAAATGGTTCCGGCCTTTCAGGATGCAAACGCTACGAGCTGATCGTTCAGCCAGCCACCCCCCAGGAAGGGAAAAAAAATATCAACTACCAGCTTCCGCTTCCGACTGTCTTGAGCCATGGATTTCTCTCGACTCTGGGGGGAAAGTTGCCACTTGTTACCATGGTGAGGAGACAAAAAGCTTGCCTTGTTGTTCTGAGAGGAATCTCATCACTGTATTAGGTCAATCACTTTTGCGGTGTCTGATTATTAACAATACCACTGACATAAAATTACTCTTAATTCAAGCGGTATAGCCTCAGTACAGGGCAGATGGCATGTATATGAATAATTCTGTCTGCGCATAAACTGTTTGGATGGCATTACTTTCATCTTCCCAGTCCAATTACATATACAATATGGGCTTCATTAAGTGTGATTGCTCATTGGGTCTTACTTGCAATGTCGCATATTGAGTAATATGTCAGCCCAAAACACGTCTTTTAGCACTTGCGATTGATTGATGCTATTGAGCCCGAGTGGCAGAATCAGTTTTCAAAGAAAAAATTATGTGTATTTTTTGTCTGGGGAGTGATGCGAGATTATAATGCACTTGCCACAAAATGTGGTGTGAAAAAAGAGTGTCTAAGTAATAAAAGAGCCTAAAGATATAAAAGTTCCAAACGCATAAACCAAAAATATGCCATAATTACTGTCAGACAAGTACCCCCCCCCCCCAGTCCCATACATAGGCCTACGTGTAAACGTCAATGAGCCCACTCAGCTTTGTTAGGTGATCAGTTGAAATTACAATATGTAAACCTGGCATGATTATATGATTGCGCTTTTTGACGTCTTGACTCCGGTGTTAAGTGGGGGCACGATTTACAGCACGTTTCAGGATGTGCGCATTACGTTTTATGCGCAGAACTCGTCAAGAATCTCAAGTAC
This sequence comes from Gnathonemus echidnorhynchus, assembly GCA_026776725.1. Lineage (NCBI taxonomy): Eukaryota > Metazoa > Chordata > Actinopteri > Osteoglossiformes > Mormyridae > Gnathonemus > Gnathonemus echidnorhynchus. The sequence continues at coordinate 20,265,617 of JAODJU010000038.1, read as the reverse complement.
AACGCGAAAGCTAAATAAAAACCTCCAGCTGCCAGTTAAACTGCTCCCTGGATATTTTAACTGGGACTATAAAGGGGGGGGGGAAACTCACCGCGACTGCTTGACCCGTTTACCTGTACAAAGGTAAATGCAAAAATGCATTACTTAATGCAAACGCTTGTAGTCAAACAAAGCGCGAAATAATATTGTTCTTAGTGACTCTAAACGCGAAAATAAATATTGCTTTTAATGATTTTTTTTAGAAAAGACATTCAACATATATATATAAGTGCTGTGCATGTTGGTAACGTCTCAAGTATCATATGGCGGCTTTTGCATGCAGATTACTCCATGTAGTGCCAGGGCACTGAAACGTCTTAATGTTAACTTAATTTTTGAGCATCGTCCTCATTCCATTTCTCCCACAATAACCAGTTTCACTTCAACGACTCGCCGGAACTCTTCCCATTCGCTCAGTATTTGCTGACTATCGGCCACTGCGCCCAAATCAGTCCGTTTTTATAGCGATGTTCTGGACCAGAGCTGGATATAATTCTAGGACAATTAGTAATAATTGGCGTAAGTCAGATTGCATCGCTGTTAGGATATGGTCCACTCTTTGTAAACCGAATAGTTATGCGAGTCAAATGGGAATCCTGTTATATTATATTCGCATCGAATATGGCGAATTTAAGGACAGAAGAATTATTGGCAGGTCACCAAGGTTTCCATTAAAGTCTCTGGCTGAGGTTTGCGGAGCAGCAAACAATGATATTTCACTATTGCCTTAGATGCAGATGGTGGCTGAGCCCATAACTGAACTTAAAGTAAATAGCCACCGAGGAGTTGAAACGGTGGTCTTGACGGACTTAAGCAAAAATAATTTTAATTATGATGATCAGTATGACTACTGAAATAATATAGAAAGCGTATATGTATGAAGAAAACCCAAATGAACCGGTGTTTGAAATGACAAAGTAATGTGAACCGTTGTCTACCATGTCAAAAATCATTTTTTTTATCCTAACTAATATTAGGGAGTGTAGTTTTTCGATTTCATGCAGCTGTTTCCTTTTTGTTTCGACGCAAAATTGTGAGACTTTCTGCATGTTTTCATAATACATTTTACTCAACTTAATCTCCAGCTAGTGCTCAGGTCGTCTGGCAGGCGCGTTTTTGCGGTTTTAACTCAATAATATACCGCTGAGCAAGACGTGATAAGTAATAATAAACATCTTATGGTGGCTGGCATTCTGCAGCTAAATGAGGAAATTACATTTGCGGCGGTGGAGAAGCAGCTTTCTCATCATTTATACACATATATTCTCACGCAGCGCTTAAGTGCAATACGTGTCCTGTCTGCACAGCATTTAAACTGATTGCTGATCACCGCCGCGACACGAAATACGCGTCTAACCGCCTATCCGCCTGGCAGTTCGCCCGATCGAATGGATACCTGACAGCCGGCTCCTAAGTAACATTACAGTGCTGCCAAATGCGCGGATAATTTGAATAAATCACTGCAATAATTAAGCGTTTTTCTGCCATGTTATATAGCCGCAGTCAAAAAAAAAAGACTTTAAAACTCCAAACGCGGGGGAAAAAAAGGACTCGATGCGCGCACCGTGTACTCGGCGTATTGACCTCACGGATTCTTTAAAAGTCAAGTTTACGGTCATTTCCAGCCTGGGATCAGCCTGGGAAGGACGCAGCCGACGATTCGTCTAACGCTTCTCTTGCAAGGAAAGCATAAATCGAGCCGCTATATCCATTTTAAATAGCCTGGAAATGATACCTACAATATATCTCTCCAGTGCGGCGTATACATTAAAGAAACGGCCCCGACGAATTCAAGAGAAGATGCTAACGCGGCTCTCCCTCATTGCGCATGATACTGCGGCTCCTGTGCAACTCCACGCTCCAACTCACCTTGAAACAGGGCTCGCCTGGCCCTGCCTGCGGACCGACGGGCGACGAAGCCAATCCACGCCCATATTCCTCCCACTACAGCCAATAGGAACGCAGCGGAGGCGGGCGCAGAAGCTAAAAATGTCACGCTTGGTTTCACGTTGCCCCTCGGCAAGCTCGCTCCGTCTGCTTTCGTCTCACTGGTGCAGGTGCTCCGTCTCAACGAGAGAGGATGCAAAAGGCGTGAAGGGGAGGGAAGGAATGAGGGGAAGCGTTGAAGAAAAAGTGTGCAGGGCATGAATAAAAGGGTATCAGTAGCAGACTGAGCGTTCACCGTCCGGGGGGCTCGGCTATGAAAGATTTATTGAAAGGGGCACTTTGAGATATGATGAGGTTTCCTTCTGGTTGGCAATAGTACTATGATTTGGTATGTGGCCACTTTGATAGCAAGTGTATTCAGCACCCGAGGAACGGCTGCTCAAGGTGAGTTGAAGTGCAATATTAGATGATGCTCAGTACTAAAGTTTTTCGATTACTCTGGTATTTATCTCGCGTTTACTTTCCTGATGGCTCCCCATTTAGTAATTGCTGCTGCGTGCATGCAGATGTCTTACATTTAATTTTTATTTAATATGGATACGGATTCGAATAATATTCCAAAGTGATTGCATGGGGTATATCAGGTTTCCGTTATTTACCAGATATTTCCAGTTTTCCAGAGTATTGATGTTCTGCATTTTTTTTTAGCAAAAATTGTAACCGATTCACGCCAAGTATGCTGGAATAGTTGTAGAAAACCACATGCGCACGAAATTATGACGAAATCTTATAAATTGTTGTCTCGTGGCAGGAACTTTATCTTATAGATCCTGCTGCTTTGTAGCCAATTTGAAACCATTTAATAGTAAGCTATTAAAATCACGGCGGTTTATATCATATAGTAGCCCAGTAATGTATTTTCCTTAGTCATGCATTAAAGGTAAATGTAAGAAAATCAGGAATGCACCTTATACCGCACTGGCTTTCCTGCGGGTAATTAAAATCGGTTTTATTTTCCTTGGGTAGGCACTGGATGTCTTCTGGTCTGTGGATAGATCTGAATCCGGTTCTGTTTAAACGGCTGCCGCTGCAAAGGGGTGTGCTAAGTACTAGCATGGTGTCTCACGGTGATGTTGGTGTAACGAGCTGCCTTCACAAAAAACGTTGCAACTCTTGCCAGTCCTCTTTGTTGCTCTTTGCAGGTGAAGTGATTTCAGTCCAGTTCTTTTTCTGCTTATTTCAGAAACAGATGTTAGAGCGCTCGCAGATATTACAATGGGCATTATTATGTGGTTAAAAACACATTTTATTTTTAAATGCCAATGATGGGTACTTTTAATTTGCATAGCTGATTATAACATGCGATTTCTTGTGCAGCGTCCGCCTTGACAGTAAGGCAGATGCATTCTTATTTTGGGTAATTTGCCTCGTCCTGGTGGACTTATTTGGCCTTGCGTTTCCATTTGCCGCCACAGGAGGGTGCGGTTTTGTTCTGAAATTACTGCATCATAGCTGAAATAGTTCATATCCTGGAGGTACCCCTTTAATTTTTAGACTATATTTTAATTTATACAATTTATGCATAACTCCTATATTTAGCCCCCAGTCTGTACTGTCGATTTTGTCATCCTTGTTATCCTGTAACCTTTGTCCTTGTTCCTTTTATTTTTTTGAAAAATGAAGTGTGAATTCTCTTCATCATTAAACTTTGCTGCTTATAAATTTTGCTGATATTTGTTGTTTTTCGTGTCTTAATTTTAAGTGTAGCGTATTTTATGTTACCAGAGATGGGTATGGTGCATGATCCTTGGTTGAAGATTTATATAGCACCGAGTCCAAGAGAGTTGGAAGCGGCAGCTCGGAATAAAGTTGGTGGGTGAGGAGGAGCCGGATGCTTCCGATCACAGGTCGTACAGGCAGGTCTTGGCTGCAGTCTGCGCGTGTGGCAGCTGGTGCGCGTCATGCCGCCTAGAAGCAGAGCATCGTGGCGCTGTCCTCCCCGTGCCGGTCACCTGCATATGCTACGTCTAACCTACCGGCACCAACCCCCAGCGCCGGGCTCACCAGACGCCCCCGCCCCTCCCCCACCCCATTCGCAGCCAACCGCAGTGGAGACACAGACCACTAGGGGCTCTGTCCTTCTTCCTCAATGCTGCGGTCTCAAGCTGTTAGCTGGCAGGAGCCTCCCCTTTCGCCAGCTCCGCCCTGGACGCGGGCCATCATGCCAGCCCCCCTGATCTTTCTTTGTCACTTTCTCTCTCTTTCTCTCCCTCTCTGCCCTCACGCACTCCCTTGCTCCCCTCTGTCAGCGCAGACCAAAATAGAAATCGCTCCCGTTAAGAGAGCCTTGGGCTTGGTAGGACAGTTAGGGCAAGCACAGTTAATGGGGGCCCTGATGGTGCCTTCAAACAAGCGCACCATCCGCTGCAGGGCCTTTTATTCCTGTATGGTATAGTATCCATACCAGG
>JAODJU010000038.1:20210532-20241963 GCA_026776725.1 Gnathonemus echidnorhynchus | reverse complement strand
GGGGGGGGGGGCCTGAGACCTAAGCCTTTTGTGGAAAAAAAACGATTATGAGAAATAAGGGAATTCTTTTTACAAGAATGCTAGCCAGCCTTTGTCAAGTGTATCACAATGTCTGTCCTCGTTTGTAAGTGAATTCAAATTGACACTTAATTACATAGTTTGTAGCATTAGATTGCTGTATTTTGTATGGGATGAATTTCTAGCTAACTTTCTCATTGACTTTACTGCATTTAGACTAGTTCATTATAAACAGAAGTTATGTACATAACACTACTTGTCAAAATATCTTCAATTAAACGTTTATTTTTCAGCTATTCCTTTTGTTGAAGTTCATTACTTCAGTTAGTGTTTAATGTAAACTTTTTGTTTATATCTTGAATACTTAAACAGAAGTTCTTGCATATAAATTAGAATTAGAAATTAGAGGAAGTGCAGTGAACATTTAAAGCTTCAAATACCTACAAAACAAATACCTACAAAAACAACCCAGGTGTTTCACCAGGAACATCAATTAATATTTTCTCATGTAGTGTAATTATAGGGTTCAAACGATTGAAAAAGACATCGTCTTGAAAGCGGAGAGTTACTAGTGTGATTTGCTAAAATATCAATTAAAATCCATGCGTTCATCTATCTGTCCATTTTCCATACCTGCTTGTCCTATGCAGCATCGTGACGGGATCTAATTAATAAATCAAACGACAACTTGAGTGTTAGTGCATTTTAAATATGACTTTAAAATAAATACGATATTCACAAAAGCTATGTGTTTCTAACTAAAAGAATCTGCAGGTATTTTAAACTGACACATATTTGTTAGTGTTATGTACTTATGTGGAAGTAGCCCAGTTTGTATCCTCTGATGACTGGTGGCATCCCAATCCGTTTTCAGCCATCTGCGGTCCGTTCCTAACGGACCGGGCCCATGTGGGAAAGAAGCTCAAATCCCGACCCAGTTTCACTGTCATCGCTGAAGACAATCAGCAGTGTGACTTAAATACTTTTGCTGAATTTCTGTTCCGGTGTCTTTCACTTATGCACGTCTGTCTGTGTCTTTCGCTAACGTCTACATGTGTAAATCAAGAGAGGAGTCAACAACTTCGCGTTTTTTTTTTCCATTATTTGGACATTTGCCTTAAGAAAATGGTTGAGCCTGGTCTCAAATTATCTGTGTGGCTTTGTTCCAATAAATTCATTATATAGTATAAGCCACACTACTGGCATCAGCAAAAAAAAAAAAAACACAGGACTCAGCATACTGTATATATCCATGCAGCTTGGAGGAGAAGAAACTCTGTGCAGGCAAGACATTGCATGTCTCCATGATACATTGGTTGTGAAAAGCAATACCCATCACAAAGACCTAAAGATGGAGGAAGGACGTTCTGGTGAACGGATGAGTATGCAAAACAAGATCTGCCTGGATCTAGCTGGGGTGATTCTGGGATTGTTTTTAAGGTAGGGGTTGCAAAAGGGGCCATAATTCATGCAGACGAACCACAAGCTTCACTCTCAACTGTGTCTCAAAAGAGGGCAGGACGGAATATGCGAAAAGAAGCATTGCAATCTGCTTGTACTTGTGCAAATGGGAAATAAAGCATCTTTTCATCATTTTGTTTCTTACCTTTAGTCCATGATATGTTTTGAATCGTCACGGGGTACAAGACGGGCCAATCGTCTTTCAGCTGGGGCCGGTGTCCCTGTATAAACCCCCGAAGCCTAAGATGTTGTGGCTATGCTCTGCCTCTTGATGATTAATAGTGATGTTTATGCTATTGACAGCTGTACCATTAAGTTTTAATAGTTTATAGTTGATATGATAGTGTACGTGTCCCACTTTTTTCATGGAATTATCTTCCTGGTAAGACTCCTGCTGTTGTCAGCACCATCATCAATGTGTTGTTCGCTGGCCAAAGCAATTGCTTACTGGACAAAAGCTCTACATGAACAGTCGGCTTCCTGGAACTATTTCTTTTTCCTGAATGGCTGAGGCTTCCCGCTATAGTCAGTGGTCTGGGAGGTACTCCGCTGTGGCGGACGGGACGTCTGTAGCGAAGTAACACCATGGACGGTGAGCCAGTCAACTTCTCAGGGAAGATCTGTAACTTCTCAGGGAAGGTTGAAGTCATGCTCCTTTCAAACCATCCACCCCTTGGGCCCCTTGGGTCCTGCTGCTGTAAATAGACTAGGGAGGGATCTAGAGCTTCCAACTGGTCCTCAGGAGAAGATGCAGAAGTAACAGTGCACTCCACTTGGCTGCGTGAACAATTCTCCTCTGCTCTCTGTATCGCGCATGGCGGAGTTCTGCCCTGATGCGCGCACACAGACACGTGCACACACAGGTGAAAACACCCCCACCAGTGGACAGAGAGTGCGCGTCGGAAAATATGTCATGTCAACCACCTGAAAAGCACACAAAAATATATCTGCGTCTGTCTGTAAGGATTTATGTAACTGTAACAGTTGTTACGTGCTAACTATGATACCTCATGACTTACAGTACAATGTTTCCATTTTTTTATTAATGTAAATTAGCACTGTTTACGCTAGTGCCAGGTCGAGGTGTCTGTCTCCTTTGATTTCATTGAGCCCAGTAACCAAACAAAAAGCACACCCTGGTAATAATTCAATGTGGCACTACAGAGTAGCAGTTAAAGAACTTGATTTATGGCCTGATATATGCAGTAGTGTTTGGTTTCTCTGTGGATTTTGGGGCAATGCTATTATGCCGAAGCAATATCTATGGCAATTGCCTTAGGTCTTGGATAATCCCCAGTGACAGACATAGCTACCCTCGTGAGGACACTAAATGCATTTTTGATCGCAATCATTCGGAATCCCCAGCATGACACTGGGAGGGTTTATAGCATTTTACGGAACCTCTGGCTGTATTGTTGTATTATCTGATCCCTTGCAGCAGTGCCCGGAACCCTAGCAGAGATGTTCTACTTTGTCCCACATGAGTGTACTTGAACTATGATGTAATGTGCTTGAAAACTGAGACCTACAGACGGTAGCAGAAGTTAAGAAGACCGAGAAGCAGAACAGCTGAGGAAGGTACCAGAATGGTAGGAGTGCACAATGTGTTTCATTTAAATGTAGATACATTAGATACATTCTTATGCCTTCATCACAAACAGACCTTCCCCTGAATTTACTTTGTTATACTTGACTAAACAGGCTATAGTACATATAGAAACACTGCAGATACACACTAACTGGCCACTTTATTAGGAACACCTGCCTAGTACCAGGTTGGACCCCCTTTTGCCTTCAGAGCTGCCTTAATTCTTTTTGGCATAGATTCAACAAGGTGCTTGAAACATTCCTCAGAGACTTTGGTCTATGTTGACCTGATAGCATCATGTCAACAGTAGCTGCAGATTTGTTGGCTGCACCTTCATGATGTGAATCTCCTCTTCCACCACATCCCATAGGCGCTCTATTGGATTGAGATCTGGTGACTGTGGAGGCCTTTTGAGTGCAGTGAACTCATTGTCATGTTCAGTAAACCAGTCTGAGATTATATGAGCTTTGTGACATGGCGCATTATCCTGCTGGAAGAAGCCATTAGGATGCTGGGTACACTGTCGTCATAAGGGGACGGACATGGACAGCATCGATACTTCGGTGACATTTAAATGATGCTCAGTTGGTACTAAGGGGCCCAAAATGTGCCAAGAACATGCCCCCATGACATTAAGCCACTGCCACCAGCCTGATTTGCTGTTTTGTCTTGATTTTGTCAGTTTCTGACCCTACCATCTGAATGTAGCAGCAGAAATCGAGACTCTTCTGACTAGGCAACGTTCTTTTCCAGTCTTCCATTGTTCAATTTTGACAAGCTCGTCCCCATTGTAGCCTCAGTTTCCTGTTCTTGGCTGACAGGAGTGGCACCCGGTGTGTTCTTCTGCTGCCGTAGCCCATCTGCTTTAAGGTTCCGCGTGTTGTGCGTTCAGAGATGCTCTTCCTCATACCTTGCTTGGAGCGGTTATTTGAGTTGCTGTTGTATCAGCTTGAACCAGTCTGGCCATTCTTCTTTGACCTCCACCATTACCAAGGCATTTTCGCCCAGAGCACCACCGCTTCCTGGATGCATTTTCTTTTTCAGCCCATTCTCTCTCATAGAGATGGTTGTGTGTGAAAATCCCAGTAGATCAGCAGTTCCTGAAATAAAAATACCAGCCTATCTGGCACCAGCAACTAAACCACGTTCAAAGTAACTTAAATCAATTTTTCTCCCTATCCTAATCCATGATTTGAACCTTAAATAAAGCTCCTGACATGTATCTGCCTGATTTTATACACTGTGCTGCTGACATATGATTGGCTGATTAGATATTTGCTTCGAGCAGCTGAACTGGTGACCTAATAAGTGGTCAGTGAGTGTATCTCATCCCGGAGGATGTTATTATCCACACTGTAGATTAACTGTTTCCCTTGTAGTCTGTAACAAAGTCTTGAAATCTTGGCTAATTTTACACTCACAAATCTAAAGGGTTGACCTGGAGCTTGTGTTTGGGACTAATGAGATGCCTCAGATAAGTCCTCTACCTCATACCCCTCAAGAACATGGATTCAATTTTATTTTTGGCCTAAGACCATCTCTGGCTCGCCATTCATGTTCATACTTCAACTGATCCCAGAACAGGTCACTTAGACAAGATCCTTCTCAAGAACACAGATTCGATTTTAGGGCTAAGACTATCTCTGGCTCTCCATTCATGTTCACCCTTTGACTGATCCCGGAACAGATCATATAGACTAGATCCTAATCAAGAACATGGATTCAGTTTTAGGGCTAAGACTATCTCTGGCTCTCCATTCATGTTCACCCCTCAACTGATCCCAGAACAGATCATACAGACAAGATACTTCTCTAAGCAGGCTTAGTCTGCTAACTGGTTTCAGTATTTTGGGCATCTCTTTAGCATGTGTGACCTTCATGAATTTATTATATTATTCATATTTCATGAAATATTAGTTTTTCTAAACATGTGTTCTTATATTTTTTCTCAAATAGTTTAAACAGTTGTACCATACAGCTAGTTCTGGCTAATCACAAGGTCTGGTTAGCTCACCATTTGTGATGCAGCACATAACCTGTTCAAACTGACTACTGACTGACTAGTAAATCACGACTGAAGCAATTGTTACATTATTTTGTACCGGGTTGGGCCTCAAAGGTTCTCTGCCGTAGGTGACCAGCTACAATATATCGTCGTAACCAGTATTTCTCTACCCAGCCCTTGCAGACTCCACATTTTTCACCCCCCTGGCTACCAGCACACCTGAACCAAACAATCAAAAACATTGAATACCTGAAACAGATTCATTGGGAGCTGGGAGGGAGCAAAAATATGGGCTGCCTGGGGGTCCCTGAGGACTGGGTTGGGAAACATTAGCGTAAAGGCTACATATAAATGTCATCCATGAGTGAACTACACTTATTTTTATCTCACTGTTTTTTCAAAATTCAGTGAATAAAGAGAGAAAAAAACTGATATAACATTATAAAAATTGCAGGACTTTGTTAGTATAATAATGCTGTTATGTACGTGAATCCTGCACATTTGCACTCCATCTTTAGCACTGAGTTCGAAATACAGTCGTTACCCGGCAATTTTAAACTGCGGTGATCGTATGTCACACCGATGATGTGAGAGAGAGGACAGAGTTACGTACTCGAAGAGGGTTACGCAACCGTGGGGCCGCTAACAGGGGTAGTCTTCTCCTTTGGCCAGCCTCTCGGAGCTCTGCTGTGCACTGTGACAGAAAGGAACGTGGAAGCTGGCTGGGGGAAAAAAGATGTTTGAGCCCCCTCTATGGGACGCTGGCGATACATGTGAGGAACACCTGCAGAAAAAAATCTGCCCGTTTTCCTTTTGCATCATTTTACTTCAAACTGTGTGACCCCTGTTCTCCCTTGAGTCTTTCACCGTGAACTGGCGGATCTCTCGGAGGAGGCGAAGGGCTGCTTGTTGCTGCTTGTTGCTCCATTCAATATAAACAATGAAGTCATCCCTTCCATCGCTTGTTTTGCTAGCTGATGATGTCACCGGCAGCCAATCAACACGTTATACGGCAATAGGTAGCAGGGAAGGGGAGGGTCAAATAGAAGCTTATAAGAAGTTACCAGTATCATTAATAACAGCAACAAATAAACCTGTATTGTTGCAATTAGCAGTGATATAGTGACTGACTGTGGTATTTTCAGTTGTAGCATTAATGAAACAATATTAAATATGAAATTTGTCTTTTGCTGTAACTCGTATAGATGTGGCTGGAATATTTTGAGCGAAGCTGAAAATTAATCGCCAGTCTCAAGCCCCAGATTGACAGCTGACGTTCTGGGCTCGCTGCATACAGTATAATTAAACCCATTTCAGGTAATTTAGGACTGAGTCATTAAGCAGGGTTACAATTACTTCTCTGCCTGTTACTGGAAAAATCAGTGATTTGAAATACATCACACAGCCTGACAGGAGACTGGTGAAAAATGCCTGTTGGAACGTGAATTTTTAAGGAAGGATTCCCCAGTTTTGGACCTGGGGGGCCAGTTTGCAACACGGCTTGCAGATTTCCAGGCTCAAACACACCTTATACAGCTCACCAGCTAATTACAAGGGTGTGTTTGGGCATGGAAACCTACAAACTGTGTTGCAAACTGTCCCACTAGGACCGGAATTGGGGAACACCATCCAAGATACAATGTAAATAGAAATTGCCCAAAATATAAGCTAATCATTATGAAGGTAAATTCTCTGAGATATTGGATGGAAAACACTTATTACCTTAGTAACCATCATCCTGCATCCAGGTCATTATCAAGATTCTTATCAGTGAGGGCTGTGAGTGCCTCAGTGTGTCGGGATGCTGTGTCTGTGATCGGAAGATCGCCGTGGCAAGTGATGTCATTGTTGGGCCTTTGAGCAAGGCCCTTAACCTCGAAATACTTTCAGTTGTACGGTGCTTTAGATAAATGCATGAGCTTAATAAATGAATTGAAAGATTAATTGAGAACCTGATCAGACCTGGCCAACCAGTTTGGACAGATTGGTCATTGTGATGTACTGTAAGAAACCCTGTGCAATATGACCAAATTTCCCGATTGTTCTGAAAATGAAAAGAAAAGCATGTTATGTCTTATAGAATCTGGTCACAGGTAGATCCTGTCATTTGTGTTTTTTCCCCTCCTCCACCTCAAAGTCCCCACAGTTTACTAAGGACACCAAGAGCTGGACTTCAACCCTAGTGTCCATAGAACGGGGCGTAAATAGAGCAGAACGTGATTAATGTCGAGGTCGTATGAATGTTGAGGTACATGAGGCAAATTTGGCACAAAAGTTCAAATTAACCGCCAAGCCCCCCCACCCCCCACTGCCGAAAAATTACTGTCAGTACTCTATAGGGGCCTTGTCATGTTCTAAAAGAGATATGTATTTATTTAGTACCAGGGTGTAATTACCTAGACATGAGAAGGTCACTGAAGTCCTTGGGGTATGAGTGGGACTTATGCTGAGGCGAATTAGGTGCGACGTGGAGGGTTTTCCCCACGTATAGGAAGTCGCTGTGCTCACTAGCATAGGATAATTAGTTATGCTAATGAAACAGTGGTTCTGCGCAAATGCGAGCAAATGTGTGTGTTCAGTCGCCGACCGTCAATTGAGTAGCTTTCATTTCGCGGGTGGTAACGGCTCTCCAGCTCCCGTGGCTTGCGGTGGACGCCGCTCATGTCGCCGCAAGAGCGATGAAAGCACATCGAGTTAAAAGCGAGATCTGAATCCAATCTGGGCGGCCCGAGTGGACACCGGGCAGGTTGACCAAGAGCTACCTTGTAGTAAGCGCTGATGTTTGGTATGTGTCCCTTTTCGGATGCTGGTTATAAGGCTATAAATTTCAATGGCTCAAGACTCAGTTTCACCAATAATTGTTTCATTATTACTGATATAAATGGTGAACGGTAAGGTGTGTAAATAAGATAAAAGCCTCTTCTGGGAGGATGTGCAAATAAGCAATTATTTTCTCCATGCACTAAGGAGCCCTGCTCTAGCCGTGGTGGAACGTGGCGTGTTTTTAATCTTGCTATGTTGGCCCATCCTGGTTTTCTAAGCCGACTGCATACAGATGTTGTCGCTGAGGAATGATTGGAAGGATGTCAATCTGCCTCTCGCTAGCTGTTATTTTTACCTTGACTGCGATAGTCAGCAATAGTGGTTTTCATCCTGGCAACCTTGACTATTCAGATTTGCAGTACACAGCTTTGTGGCAGTTATATTCACTGCATTTTGGTCTATGTCTATGGTCTATGTTTTGTTAGTTAGGTTGAAGTGGGTGTACAAGGACTAAAAAGTATAGTGATAGTAAAACTGTTTTATTGTACCTCTGGTTGATGATTGGCTAATAGGAAATTGTCTTTGAAACCCCTTTGCCGTAGGATTGTCTTCTGTGCCGTAGGGATCTCCTGAGTTTTGTACGGCAACATTGGGCGTGATTGGTATGGGATCGCAAATCGGTTAGCGTAGCGAGCATCTAAGTCACGTATCTTTGTGTCATGCTAGCATCCCAGATGTCGAATGCTCACATCGTCTAATTGGTTATCCCCTCCCCACCCACCTCACCCTCACAGGTGCCCACGGAGTGCGAGAGGAGCCCCAGTTTGTGACAGCGCGCGCTGGAGAGAGCGTCATCCTGAACTGTGACGTGGCCCATCCCCTGAACGGCCAGCCCTATGTGGTAGAGTGGTTCAAGTTTGGAGTTCCCATCCCATTCTTCATCAACTTTCGCTTCTACCCCCCACATGTGGATCCTGAGTATGCCGGTAAGTGGGATAGCATGCACCCTTTTATACCACCCTCTGGCCCCCGCACATCCCTAATCTGATGGCTCGGGGCACCATTAGAGAAGTAGCCTGTTGGATACTAATGGAAATCTGTAGGTATCTCTTTTGACCAAGTGTGACCCTTTGAGGCTCAATTACTGGATTAGTTTACCAGACTAACAGATTAGCGTTACAATATAAAATGAAAAAAATACTGATAGATATTCCTGTTTGGGATTATAAAGATTAAGACACACAGGAGTCAAACATAAATCCGTCAGTGCAGATAAGCTGTCTGTTAGTGAAAGACTGGTTTTTGCAATTCATTATTTTGGGAGCCTATTCTATAGATTCCCTGGAACTCTTAGGGTATTAAACATCTTGCAAAAATGTATTATGAAAAGGTAAACCCTTCCATCTCTCACACTTAGTTACAAAACTGAATCACAGACCTTCCGGTCTTGCCGTTGGAACATGAGAGTTCTTTTCTTCTCCAATGGTCTGTAAAATAATAGTGGTTTAAAGACCTTCAGATGGAAGTATATTTGCATTATGTAGTGTTGGATAAATAATATAAATCAGGTTGCAGGTTTCTAGCACTGACTTAATGTAATGTGATTCTAAGTGGCATGTAAGAACCCTTAATTTCATTTTTAGTAATCAGATATATCACAAAATTTGTTGGATTTGTAGATGTGTTTATTGCAGTGCCAGCCTTAGGCTTTTAACATGCTGAGATGAGGATAATTTCTGTTTCACTGTGGCTACTTCACACAAATGGAACAATATTTTGTCTGTGAATGAATTGGTTCCGTTAAATCATTTTGTAGCATGAGACTCTACAAGTGTTACCCACAGCTTTAGTGCTCGCTCTCTGTGTGATTAATAGCCATTGAGTAATTCAGAGGTACTTATGGAATTTACAGATCGAAGGTTGTTTCTCAATGACAAAGGAACAGGGGATGGCCCAGATGAGACGGTCGGTGATGACATCATTCTGCTTTGAGAATCGCAGGCTAACGATAGCAGGTCGGAGTGCTGCAGGTGAAGAACTCACAGGACGATATTTTTTTTTGTCCTATTTTATTATTATATATTTTTGAAGACAGATGCACTTGAAAAGTGCCAGACACATAAAGGGCACGATTTACAACCATGTCAGCTTTCTAAAAGCAAGGCAGGCTTTACATTTTTTGACCGGCGATCCCCTCAAATGCATGCAAATGAGGATTTGCCAGCCTCAGATTTATAAACTTCATCTTGGACCCCTTATGAAGTGACTTGGGGAGGGTGTACAGTTGTTGTCATACTGAGAAAAACAGTATAATCCCTCGGCAAACCATCGTCCATTAAATGAGAATTTTATATGCTGGGAGCTCCCTTTGGTCTCTCTCGGCAATATGACCGGTTCACCCTCCTGCCCACCATCTTAGCCCCTGTGTTAGCGCAACTCTTACAGGACCTGTAAGTGTCCTTGTTTTCTACTTTGTTGCAGTTTCATTACAGTTTTTATCCATCGTATGTTGTTTGCAAGCTTTAAAAGAAAAGTGTAGAAGAACTGGTATTAACGCACTAACAAGTGAGTCTGAGAGATCTGTCTTGCTCACAGAGGATTTCTTGGCACCCCTCTATGGCATTCACACACCGTCTCACAGACTCTGCACAGTCGTGGACTTGTGAAGATGGCTATCGTGGACGCCACATCCTCCCTACAAAAAGGGCGCCCTGTGTCGGGCCACAAGGGTTCTTTGTCGGCTCATCCGGTGGAGTTCATCTGGCCACGCCGGGGTCTTAAGCTCCCAGCCGGTCCTGGGACTGAGCCAGCCCGGCCGCCCACCTGCCTGCACACTCGCCACAAAGCCTCGCTTGTTGGGCCACACTCTCAGATATCTAGTGCGAGAGACTAATTGTGTCGATGCAGGCGGCCTGACAGCGTTGAGAGTATTGGTCTTGTGTCTCACGGGAACTCTGTCTGGCCTGGGAGGGATCGAGATGCTGAGCTGGGTATCTCTTATCGTCAGTGTCATTATTATATCGTTACCTGCGAGCGCCTTAGCAAAGATTCCATTTACCGCTAAGATTCTAAACCATGTCCTGCTCCTGCAGCAGGTATCAGTATCGTAGAGACATTTACCACCAATCCAACGCCCCCCCCTCCCCATCTCTCTACCTGGACCTCCCCAGCACATAGTAATGTCATCTGCTACTGTGGGACATGTTCAGGCAGCATCATCAATATCTTTTATATGAGGGTTGGGGACCAAATCTTAATCTTAGCCGAAATGCTAACCCTGTAAGGATGAGAATGAACTGATATCTAAGAAAAGGTAAAGCATCAAAAAATAAATAGAGGATCCGGGTACCATGAGGCTGTACTGACATCTTCCACAGGACTCAGGCTGTATACTACGGTATCCCTCAACCTCATGTGAGTGCCCCCCCCCCCAACCACCACCCACCTCATTCCCATCATCGGTTTGTCATGGGTGTAAAAATAAACCAGACTGTTGGCAAGCTCTCTTTTGCCAATATAAAGTGGCAGACTTTCCTTGAAATCTGCTGCTCCCCTTTTCTCGTCCTGATAGGAAGAACACACGGTATGCAGGGCTCTGGTACAATATCAGGTTGAGTCATCTGAAAAGCAGTAAAGTATGGGATGAAGTCTGGGGTCCCAGCTGGAGGCATTTAAAAATCTGGTTTGCCTATTAGTTATCACTGATGCCTTTGTAAACATTGGTGAATTCAATACAGCCACATTTCGCTCATTGAATATCCCGCATTCTAAACGTTCTCTTCAAATCATCGAATCATAGGGAAAAATATATCTTTAAGCAACTCTGCAAGCTTTAAAAACAGAAAGGATCAGAAAATATTCTCTAGGATGGAACTCTGTAGCTCTTGTCTGTTGTGTCTGTACTGAAGGTCATACTATTAATTGGCTACAACTGCCATTCTTCTGTTATGCATTTCCAGGCTATTGGAAGAAAGTCATTTTTCTTGACTATACATATCTTGACCCTTGAAAACCAAATGTGAGGCTGAAGTTTTATCTATATGCTTTTTCTGTCTAGAATGGCTCACAGATGCAGCTATGGATTTAAAGGGCATATCTGTAAATTTCATCATTAGTCCTTTTCTCAAGTTTGACTGTATCAGAAAGATGTGACAGCAGCCTCCTATCTGCAGCGGTGATCATAAAAACACAGTTTTACCTTTCCTTCTTTCTGCCAGCTTGGTAATACAAACGTCTTCTGCTGATATACGGGAGTGGCGAACATTTGACAATTTTGTGGAAATGGACATCATGTCAGTTCTGTGCATTTTGGTTGCTGTACTGCCTCATCAACCTAATCATGCGAGGAACCAACGTAGCATATATATTAATGCGAGTAGTTATTGGCTTCACCACTAAAAGATGGAAATGTGTCTCGCATTCTGCAGGTCGGGCCAGCCTACATGGCAAGTCCTCGTTGCGGATTGAGCAGGTGCGCTCAGATGACCAGGGCTGGTACGAGTGCAAGGTCCTGATGCTGGAGCAGCAGTACGACACTTTCCACAACGGCAGCTGGGTGCACCTCACAGTGAACGGTAGGTCAGAGTCCCAGACACTTCCTGGGAATTGAGTGAGTAAAGTACAGAAGCGCTACCAAAACCTATTAGAAAACGGTACACAAAAACCCCAGAGGTGTCTAACACCTGGAGAGTCTTTTGGCTTGTGCAATTGATGATTTGAACCACATGCAAAATGGATCATTGAGGGTTTCTGTCAGCCTGTTAAAGGAATGGGAAACCCATTAAGAATGGGCCCCCAAAGAGTTCTACCTTAATGGGTAGGACCACTCTGTCTGGCCTGGTGCTGCCCACTGAGCCAGAGCTGGGAATTCCGTATAGGCAAGGTAATAAGAGGTTCTCCTGTCAAAAAAATTTAAAGGACTTACTCATAACTGGCTAACACCCACATACTTACTTTCCCTGCTTTTTTGGGTGCCAGCAGGCAGCCATCTTCACTATTTTATGATGTTCGATTTGAATCTGCCACCCTAACCCCAGATAGTATACTTTCCTTTGTCTAATTGCCCATTTTGCGGGGGTTAGCTATGAGGTTTGTCCTACAAATGCTGCAAATGCTGAGGGTCGACCATTATTCTACACAATTATGGCATTGCAGTAAGTTACCACATGGGTAATGTGAATACAAAAAGTGCAGTCCATTGGATGTCATAAAAATGGCTGGCGCCCCATGCAACCCAAATGGAATATTGCAAAACTGGTAGAATCCAAATGGAGTAGAGAAGGCTCATTTGTTTCTTAGACTACTGTTGAGGGACTATATAAGGTTCACATTCTGAGTTGAATAAAGTCGAGCTATGACTTACATACCCAGCAACACATTCATTTAGTGCATGGGATACATACTGCATTTTGGAACCCTGATAATTTTAAGTCAGTCTGTGTAAAACTGAATCAGGTTTCAGATCTTGTACTATGGAGCTGCTGCAGTTATTACAAGATTTCTTGATTGTTTAACTTTTTAATCAATGCCACCCAAACTACCTTTTCGTGGGCACAGGCAAATAGGATGGACAAGACCCCAGGACAGAGGGGGCTGATTGGATTTATTTGGGCTATCTGCACCGGAATAAGCCGGACACCACATGGGACTAAATCGGGATTAGCTGATTTCGAAGGTTGCAGCCCTTGAGCCATACTTTTGGTTTATGGTGCAGCCAAGTGCACAGGTGCAATTCCCTTCCATGCTGTCAGGATGTTGACATCATACCTGAACCTTTTCTTACTCATTTTGTCGGGCATCTTCAGTGACCTAAGGAGCTGTTGCCACTTGGCAGATGATTTCGAAAGGTGGAGGTAACACATGCAGATTACTTTCCAGTGTCAACTCACTTCTTTCACCACTGTCATTGAAAGCTTTTTGTTGTCCATCTTAGCACAAATGTACTCACAGAACCAACCTTTGTGAAAGGTCTTCTGTATCTCATCCTTAAACTGCCTTGCACTCTCATCTCTGGGTTGTTTAATAAGGTGCAAGGTGCCCCATGGCTTCTGGCTCCATAATAATTCAGCAGTACGCTGTTGGAAGGCTAGGGAACCTTTTGAATAGGGAACAATAAAGGGCTGATTAATCTTTCCTGATTTTTAATATCAGGCAATATCAAGTTCAATATGTGATGAAAAATAAAACTGTGCTTTGATCTATCAGAACTTTTACATGGTATAAAAAGTATAACAGTGCCTATAGTTTTAAATATTGCGTAGAGGCCCTGCTTTCAGATATACCTGCATCTCATACACTGCCTATGTATATCACTGTGCAAATGCTAATTGAATCGGGTTATTAACCTTTAAAGTGTTGTCACCTCCGCCAGTTGCCTAGCTGCCGGATTGTGATGAGGCATCTGAAACAACGTTTCCTAATGGCTTTGTGGTACCAGCAATTGCACGGTTTTTATGCCTGTGTCCCATATGACCTGTCCCTAATTAGCACAATTTTAATAACTTGATGAGTCATGAATTGAAGGGTACTGTCCCGTGACTGGCCAAAGGCAATATCTCCAATAGAAGCGCGATGACGTGTCCTGATCATTGTTCTCGAATCTTCCCTTCTCACGAGCTAACGAAAGGCCCCAGGGTCACAGCCTGAGGGTCCTCTCAAGGATTACGACTCCTTTCTTTATTCAGTGCTTACAACAAAGAGTGACGGATTAACGAGTTCAGGGGCCCCTAGGCTACACTTTCCATAGACCCCCCTTCTGCCCCGAAACAACACAACTATTAACTGTAAAACTATTAAATAATAGTAACTATAAAATAACTTCTATGAAGTGAAAGAGAATGCGACACTTTAGCAAACGAGAGCAATTGCATCAGAAGAACAAACCGGCATTAATCTGTCCCTAACGACAAAGCAGATACATTCTTCCCAAAGTTCTGGCGCCAGCCCTGATGATAGGGAATGGAAAGTGCCAGCTGACCTGACCCACCAGGCCAGTGCCTCATGTAAATGAACATTGAACACATGGTTATGTAGAGACCCCCCAGCTATTTCCAGGGTGTCTAGTACAGGCAGTTCCCAGGTTACGAATGAGATATGATCCCTAAGTCTTTAAGTTGAATTTGTAGCTAAGTCGGAAAAATAATAATACAGTACATAATAATAATGATAGTACAGTCAAAATAAAGTACATACAGTACTATACTGTACCTCGAGCTGAAGAGCCACTGAATCTGTGCAAGGTTTTCACAAGCATCACATTCATTATTACATACCATTGTATTTAACCTGGAATTTTTATATAATAGGCTTTATGGCAATCTATTTGTAAGTATCTGTTGTCCGTAAATTGGACGTTCTTAACCTGGGGACTGCCTGATTCAAAATTAATTCATGTTTGCCTTAAGTAGACTCAAGATGAACTGCTTTAGTGCTACCCGCTCCACTTTGTCCTCTGAGGTACCTTTGTAGCTGCAACCGTCGCCTGCAAGCTTTTGGAAAATGCTGAGGAAAGGGAAAGGGAGGCTTAGTATCTGTGAAGAGAGCTCCTGCAGACTTCTCGAGTATCCCTTCTCCAACATTCCCATCCTTTCTAGTACCGCTTTCCCATGGATGTCATAATCTGTCCGAACATCAAAGAGCACCGAGCCCAGACTTTGTGTTGATTGGTACTGGTGTCATCATGAGGTTTGTGGCTTTTGGCAGTGGAACCTACAATCCAATAAATCAATGTACACACCAAGGTTAGGTGCATGTAACTGATACAAAAGAATCCAACAGCCAGACTATCAAATCTCATAGGCCAAGCTTCCCCTTCACCCTTAAGAATCATTACACCTCGCATTGACACAGAGGACAGAAGTTGTGGTACAAAATCAGTCCATTTCAAGACATTTTCTACTGCCTTCTCTGTGAATCTTTTCCATGCAGAATGATGAACAGAAGCATTCCTTTTGTAGTACAGGTCTGTATGACTTACTTCTTGCTCCACAGCTGCACTATGCCAAATATCATGATGGTGTGTCTGTTGGTATCTGTCATTAGACTTATGGGAGCTTTACTTACACAAAAATGTTTTGAAGGCAGAATAAAAAATGAGTGGTTTGGAGAGATAACCAATCAGAATGTAGAGGAGATGGGTCCAAGCAACTAGAGGAAGTGGGGCCAACCAGTCAGATGTTTCAGTCCCTTGGACCCACCTCCTCTACAATCTGATTGGTTATCTCTCTGAACCAAACATTTTTTTGTTCTGCCCTCAGAATATTTTTATATAAGTAAAACTCCCACGAGTTGTCATTACATGGATGTTGAAGGTCATTTTATGGTTATAGTTACTGTTAGATGCTTTCCAACGCCTAATTGTCTCACAGTAGGCATTCCTGCTGAAAAGCAGGAAGACTAACAGATAACCAAGTTTTTAAGTCAAATTTTTGGTACCTACACAGAGTCACATCGTGGCTGAAAATTTATAGCAGGTCTGTCACATAATTCACAGAGATGACGCATGAATTTCTAGACCCAATATGATACATGCCACATTCAGGTCAAAACTTCAGATCAAAACATGCAGCATTCAGATCAAAGCCAAAAGCTGAGTGTGCTTGGAAAGACATGCAGTCCTGCATTATAAATAGCCGGAATAACCTAACACAGAACATGTGAGGCTAAAAAAAGATCTGCAAACAGGCGGAGAGACAAAAATATAAAGGCACAAGTGATAAAAATCTAAGCTTCAGCAAGAGGTTGCAGTCCTGCAGTTGCCAGACCTAGTTCTGAAAGGTAAGCTTGTCCCCCCCCCTCCCCACCCGGTGCCCCCTGCCTCCCCCTCTTTGCAGGTTGCAGTACATTAACCCCCGATCAACTGCAGTGTCTCATCTTGGAAAGAAGCCACGCATTCAGTATGAGGGCTGTTGCCTTTCCCCGGTAAACGATGTGAGATTTATGTTTGCCACAGGCGAGGCACCGTTTGAAACACTGTACCTGATAATTGTTTTCTTGTCTATTTAATAGTGGAATGAGGCAAAGATTTGGGAACCCTGAGAGCAGGGAAGATTTTAGATGGGAGGAGTAATTAATATAGAGGGGCCACCCAATGATATGTTTTAAACCAGTGACTGACAGAGGAGAAGGCACTCCGGGGGCCAATCATCTTTCAGCCAGTGCCTCTGTGGCCACGCCCCTGTCTGACAGTCTGGTTTCTTAGTTAGTTGGTTAGTTATGGGAAGGGGGCTATATGGAGATGACACTCGTGAAACAGAAGGAAGATCCATAGTTCTTTGCTCTACAAAGTTCTTTGTCAGGATTTTTGAGGTTGGGTGTTGACAGGTACTGTGAGTGATGAACCTATAGATACATTCTGTCCATCTTTAGAAAGCTAGGAGTACAGTAAAATGTCGTACTGCTGCTTAGTGCATGATACTTGGTTAGTCGTTGCTGTAAACATCCATACAACCATCTTTCAATTGCTTCTGCCGTGTGAGGTCATGGTGGGCCGGAGCAGGATATGGGATGGGATACCAGACCATCGCTGGAGACACTCATGCACACAAACACAGAGTATGGGCAGGTTTGAGATGCCAGTTTGGACTTTAGGAGGAAACTGGAGCATGGGAATCCATGCAAGGTGGAGAGAACATGCAAACCCCCCCCACGCATGGGGCAGCTCCAAGGTGACTGTGTTACCCACTGCACCTCATAGACCTCATAGACAGGTTTCCATCAATGCTGTCAGGGTTTGGTGGCCAGGTAATTCACTTAAGCACTGAAGTCTTCCTGTGTGCTGATTGGTCAGTCTCCTATAATCATGCACGTGTCACTAATGCTAATATGAAGCAGCTAGATGAGTCATTCAATCAAGGAAACAAACCAGTCAAAGCACAAAACAAACGGAACTATTCAGCCAAGTATGAGAACTTTTCGGTTTTAAAGTAATTTGTAAACCTGAAGTAACTCAAACTGCCCCCCCCCCGACATGGATTATCTGGTCACCCTATGTAGGGGGGTTTGAGTCTGAGGTTAGATAGACCCACAGAGACCTCACCATGGGACGCAGAAGTCATGATGTGCCGCCTACATATTGATCATATGCAAAACATGACCTGTGAATCTCTTATGGCTGCATTACTATATGTAGCAGCAGGAAAATTGGGGTGCTTGTGTGAAAAGTCTCGGGTGACGGATGCACAGATTTTTGGGTCTCCACAGCGGGAGGCTTTCTGACGCAGTCTAGATGAAGTGCTGAAGTGATGCTTTGATCAGAGACGTCAAGCGAGCACAATTTATAGAATCTCATAATGGCTGGCTCATTCACATTGATGACTAGTCTGAGGTTACGTCCTCATAGTTTCGCTTTGATAAATTACATCCGATTGGGTTTATTTTGTAAAAGTACACTTCAGTCAGTAATTTGGCTATAGAAACTAAATGAGAGCCTTTTAGGATTTTTTATGTGCAGAATGACGCTGAAGCGTCGCATTTCCTGTAGCCACGGTTTAAATGCGTCATTTAAGCCAGCCTCATTGTGTGAAGGTTATCTGGAAATGAGACACATAAATCAGCAGCGAGATATTTAACACTGGTCGTCTGATTAGTTGGTTACAGAAGGTGCCAGAACAGGACACGGCCAGGACTCTCGGAGTCAGCTCCTTAGCCGCACGAACGTGTCCACATCGCCGCTCAGTGAAGCTTCCGCTGGTAACCATGATGGATCATGTTGCCGGATGCAGAACGTGCTGCGGCCCATCATGGGGGGGGCGATTTGCAGGCCATTTGCGATCAGCCGGTGTGAAGATCACCGAGCAGCGCAGCGCTGGTGCCATCAGCAGGTTGATGTAATGCCTCACCCAACCCCCCCCGCCCTCCCCATCCGCCGCACTAGCTGTCCGTGGCCCTCTCCATCACGCTCACTAGTGCAGCGTTCCTGTGATATTCCTCACCCTCGCACACCGGTAATCCCCCCGGGAGACGTGAGCTACTCGTGAAGCTACGACGCGCAGTGAGGACGTCATGCAGTGGCAATGGTATAGGCAACGTACCTGTCTGTGCTCCGGGGGTCCCTGCAAATGACCTTCCAGAATGACTTTAATGGAGTCCCGCCTGCATGCATTTACTACAGAAACACACTTTGTGGGGGTTTTTTTAAACGCAAAAGTAAGTTGAGGAATTAAACCTAAAATGTGAACATTTCAACGGTTAAGTATGAGACAGTGATATATATATATATATATATATATATATATATATAAAATACATGGGCAGTGTGTGGCTCAAAGCTCTGTGCCCTTGGTCAGATGGTCACCAGTTAAAATCCCATCCTCGGCAGAATAGTCGCATGTCTGAAGGACTCCTGGGCAGAGCTCTTTACCCCCCAAAATGCTCCAGGGGTACTGGATAAATGGCCTGGCTTTGTGCTTGGACCCCCACTTTCACTCTGAACTGAACTGAAATGGCAGATAAAGCATCATTTCATTTCATTTCTTATCACTGGCCAATGATGTGTTTTAAATCGGTGAGTGACAGGGGAGGGGACACTGCAGTGGCCAGTCAGCTTTCAGCTGGGACCAGTGCCCCTGTATTCACCCCTGAAGCTTAAGATCCTATGGCTAGGTGGTTTTTTTTTTACATGTTGCCTCAAGATGATTAGTAGGGATGTTTATGCCATTAAGCTGTGCAAATGACAAATAAAGTGTCATATTATAAATAATATGGTTGTTTGGCAGCACTAAAGCCTCACACTGCCGCTGCTGTGGGTTTGAATCCCACCCCGGGTCTGTGTGTGTAAGTTACATGTACTTCCCGTGTCATAGGGATCTGCTCCCACGCTTTGATATTAAGTGAATTCACATCTCTGAGTTGCTAAATGCTTTTGTGTATGTGCCCTGCAGTCATCTGTCAAAGGTGTCTCCCTGCCTTATGCTGCCTGGAATATTCCCTAGCAAACCCCCCCCCCCCGAACCAAACCATTCTTCTGACCATTCCTTAAGTGTCGCTCTTTCACTTTGGAGACCCGCTCTGGATCACCACGGCCTTCTGCGGATGAGTGATTATCAAGAACGTTTGCAGAGACGTGTGATTTAGCTGGACCATTCGAGGTCCAGTGCAGGTGACATTCCCAGACTTGCTCAATGCACAGGCATCCGTCACTCTTCCGGAATTCTGAAGGCTTCTTCCCCCTGGTCTGTAATCCTCACTGGTATCGCTGCATTGCTCCTCGGGGATAAGCCCGTGGATCTGCTTCCATCTAGAGTGGGCCCTGGGTTTAATGTTAACGATGTTTCCTTAAAAAGCAGAAAAAGGAAGGAAAATCTTTGGTGATTTTTCTTGTATTTTTGTTAAACGGATCAGTGATCCAGAGCAATCTGCCGATCCCTTTAGGATTAAAAGGCCATCTGGAGAGATGGAGGAAAGGTGGAGTGACATGGATCCAGAGTATATCAAGGACAGGAATGCAGGCAGATCCCCGCAGAACCGTGTGGAGGGGGGGGGCGGCGGCCTTCAGCTCTCTCACGCGGTGCTAGCATAGCGTACTACTACTCGTGCTAATTTGACGCCGCTGATATTTTTGGATGTGCTTTCACAGTTTGACGCAGCCGTAAACGGCTCATTTGCAAGTAGACACGTTCTTCTAGGTGTCAGAGCGAAATTGGGAATGACGTAATGATCAGAGCTCCAAGGAGACTCGCTGTGCCAAAAAAAAATCCCAAATCTGATTTCACCTATTCAGCTTCACTTGTGTTACTCTGGACTCTAACGCCTTGCACTTCCTGTACGCTGCAAACGTCAGAATCATCGTTTATTTATCGGCAAGTACTTTTACATACAAGGTATTTACTTTGGGTGTCGGGTATAACAATCAAGGACAATGAAGACAATATAAAAATACATTTTGTACATAATAATACAACAAAATGTTTCTAGTTCCACAGTTATTTTTTGTAATAGTTGTAAATGTCACCTGTCCTGACGAGGTGACACATTTTATTGCCAAGAACATTTCTTACGCTCCTTACACGCTCTCTTTCTTGGAGTGTGAAAAAAACGAATCCTTGTAAAATGATTTCAGTATCCCTTGGGGTTTAGCACGATATTGGCAGAAAGGAGGGCACGGACATCTTGGATGTTTCTGGTTGTTTCTGAACAGGTTTAAGAGATATGCAGCTTTGGATACTGTAGATCCATTCAAACTGCACTAAATTGTATGCGGATTACTTGAGTAAATATTTGCATGAGTAATTGAATAGTGTCTCTCATTGCATCCTGTCACAAAGCAGACTCACGTTTCACTTGGTTTTATTGTTATAAGATCAGATACAACACTGATGCAGAGCATCCCAAACCTGGACCGTCCCAACCATACCGCCGGGTTCTCGTGAATCCACTGGACAGGAAACGGGTATCAATCAGGATGAGAGGTTGTAGAATGAGGTATACAGGATGGGTGGGGCCAGAGGGGCACTGGCCCCAACTAAAAGCTGATTGGCCCTTGGAGTGTCCCCTCCCCTGTCACTCACCATTCAAAACATATCATTGGATACCTAATAAGGTTGGTCCCTCTGTGTGAATTACAGCCCCTCTTATGTTCCCCCCCCCCCAACCTTAAAATATCAAAAAATCACCTGCTACAGGAGAAGGAAACTAGGTGGTTCAACGAGGTGGGGGAAGCAAAACCAGGAAGAGCGCCGAAAAATATGGAAACAAATAAAACGAAAATTGCGATAGCCATGTAAAGCTTGCTGTTCAGTATATAGCAGGGGTGGGCAATCTTATCCAGAAAGAGCCATTGTGTATGTGGGCTATCACTGCAACTCCCTAATTAGGTTATTAATTAGAGGACTGATTGGCTGAAGAATTCCTGCACCTGTGTTTGAACAGCCGACCTAAAGGTTATCCCCAAAACCTGCACACACACACTGGCCCTATGCGGGTAAGATTACCCACCCCTGGTATATAGCGATTCCCAGGATTTCCTGTTTGAATGAAGGACCACTCCTATTCATCCCAGGTTACATGGGTTTTCTTCTCCCATCAAGGCCGAGTTGTGTAAGGCGCTGGGTTAAGGCTTCAGTCTCTTTGGGGACCTGGGTCCAAATCCCGCGGCTGCCAGCAGTTTTGAACAGGTGTGTGGCTCAGTGGGTCATGACGCCATGCCCGTGATTGCAGCGTCGCGAGTCTGACTTCCAGAATTGGCAGAGTGATGTCACCGTTGGGCGCTTGAACACGGCCTATAACCTTCACTCCAGGGACCGTTTGGCCCCGCTTTCTCGAGAAATGAACATCAGTTTGACTAAAAGCATCTACTAAATAAATGAAATGTATATGACGGATTTCAATTTTCGTAGGGAGATTTTAAATAGAATCACCTATTGTCACATATAATTTTAGTGTTTATTATATGAATAAAGCATATACAGCTTTGCTGTAGGTGGTTCAGAAATGGATATTTGTGTAGGACCCATAATAGCTACACAAACCGTCAAGGACAGAAACTAAATAACGGGAATTAATCAATATAATTTTCCAAACATGAAGCTTTTAAAAGATCGCGGAGGGCTGTGCTTTTTTTTAATAGCATTACGTAAGAAGGCCGAGTTACATTTCTGAGATTATCCAACGTGTGAGTCAGCCTTTCGAAATCCGCGACCCACTTCTGGAAGCAGGAGTACTGCTGGGCTGATAAACGATAAGAGACCTGGCCGAGGCACCTTTGCGGGTGCTTCCGGAAGCATCCTCTGGAACCGGGACCAAGTGAAGCAAATCAGATAGAGCGGCTATGTCGCCAAGGGCATATAAGAGGTTCAGAGGAGCTCTGCCCTTGGTTGAAAGCTGACTGGCCCCCTGAGTGACCCCTCCTCTGTCATTCAGTGATTCAAAACGTATCATTGGCTAATGATAAGGTTAGCCACTCTGTATGAATTATGGCCCCTCTTTTGCCCCCCATCTTAAAAAATCCAAGAATGTCCCCACGTATGCTCTCCTGGTCTCCCGCGTGATGAACGGCGTCATCGTCAGGTCAGCTGGGTGCTAATTAGATAGCAGCTCGCTCAAGTTTAATTAAGGAACAGCACTGCAGAATAGGGGCCCGTGACAAGGTGTGTTGGTTCCTTTCACTGGGACGATAATGATGACAATTACATTTTTTTTTTCCAAGAAATGTTCCAGTCTACGACTCACTGTGGGATAATGAATATTCCTCTCTCTGCATGATTACATCGTTTTCTGTTCTAGTCCGATCTTTAATTGTAAGTTAACGTTAGACGAATGTGATGTTGTCATACGGTATTGTGCCCTGCGTCATTCAGCATGGGTATGAGACCTCAGTATCGGTGTGGATGTTTATAAAAGGTTTAATGTATCACACTGAGAACCGTCTTTAACTACTGAAAGCTTCTCTACCGGTGATTTTTCTACAAGCTTACAGGCACACACTACTTGTTACGAGAGCAGTCAGCGTGACTCTTTGAATTTGTGTGTGATCTTTTCAGTTAGATAGGCAGAGTATATGCAAGTAGATTAAACCAATCATGTAAGGGGGTGACTTCCTTTCATTTGAGGACCTTCTAAAGTCTTTGTATGAGTTACAGTCACCAAAGCTTCAGGATAGGTGGTCTCAAGTAATTGTTTGTTCAAGCCAGACCCAAATAGCCAGTAGCCTTTGTGTTTTGCTTTGTCAGCTGTTCGTATCACTCCGCCTCCAACCTGTCTCCATTTATAATGGTCCAATGGGAAATCAACACATGAGACCTCTTTAAGCCAATAGTAATTTAGTAATTTTAATACAGCACCCCCTCACAAAGCAGAGCCAAAGAATTTAACCACAATAAAGATACCTTTATCTGTTCCAAACGATGAACTGGAAATGAGTCTCGACTGCCATCAAAACCATCTGGATCCCTCCGTGACTGCTATTGTCTGGGTGGGGGGGGGAAGGGTGTTTGCAGGAAGTGGGTTAGGTAGACAGGAAGCGGCGGATATTGTAGGTAATTTGCTCAAGCACCGGCAATGATCGGTGTCGCTTGAGGGAGTTCATGGTTGGAAGCCTTAATGTGTGAAAGCACTCTCAGGCCAATCCGGGGCATGACTCATGTGTCAGGCGTGGTTGGCCAGTCTTTAAATCGGATTCCCGCTGCTGCTGTCCCTACAGACACGGTTGGCGTACTTGGAAATGTCTATGGTCAGACCCCCAGCGTTACTGAGGAAATTCGCATGACAGATAAACTAAACTTTTGCCGGCCTGTTAAATGGTTGTAAATGCATATGACCTGGGCTCTTCATCCAGGGATGTCTACTGAGGTATATCTTGATTAGCACTTTGATGCTGCGGGAGGAGGGCTTTTCCCAACCCCCAGTGCCGATTTGTTGCTAGTATTCCACGGATCTGAGGAATTCTGGGGGTTTCGGGAGGGTTTGGTTAATTTCTAAAAATAAACAATATATAAACAAGCCATGACTTTTTTATTGATCAATTCACAGCCAGTACCCCTACCCTCCTCCCTGCAAAAAGTATTATCTGTCCGTGCAATTTTCACACAACATATTCCAGCCCATGGTCAACAAAAGATTGGGAATCCCTAACCTATAGGTCCATGAAGCTGGAATCAGATCTCCCACACAGGGTCCACTGGACAGAGACATACCCTGGATTGAAGGCAGTACAGTTAGGGAGTCAGTACAGGGGAGGAGAGGAAATGGTAAGATGCTAATGCTAGTTTAGAATGCTAATTTAGCAGGATTTTCCTTTTAGGCTTGTTAGCGTTTCTCATCATGATTTCTACTGGTGTCCAAGATGACGTTGCTCAAGACCTTAGCCTCTAAGTAGAAGGAAAGACTCTGTCGACCTCCTCTTGCTTCAATGGATACGGTGGAACTGTCCCGCTGAGCGGAGCAGGCTAGTGACGGGCTGCGGTGCCGGTTTTGGCAGTTCAGAAAGCCGGACTCTTGGTGAATCTCCCCGGCCGTCTTCTCTTCCTCTATGTGGAACCAAAGAGCACACATAGAGTGATAGTGCCACCTTTGATTTGAACAGAGTGCCTTTATTTCAAGGCAACAGATGACTGTATACCCTCTCTTTTCATAGTCTTGGAGGGAATGGCTTGAGAGGCTGCTCAGTTTCCTCCCAGCGTTGATGTTGTCAGGCGGGCGCTGAGGTGAATGAGGGCCCAGTGTGAGGAGACCAATGCTGTCTGTTTTTTATGTTTTTTTTAATGGTTCCTTTGAATATGGATTTTAAGACCTATCCTGTGAGGATCCGCTGTTTAGCAAAAAACGTCCATAGCAACAGAAAATAGCCAAAACTTAAGGTATTGGGGTCATGGTGAGTCTGTGTGCGTACGTCCATAAAGCCCGATGGGAGGTACGCTTTTTATAATCTCGATTTCATTACGAATGTGGCAACGATGCCTCGTCTGTCTGTCGGCTGGTGCATTATAGCTCAAATCACATTGACGGGCCACTCGAATCGGAAATGCAGGTTCGGCTTCGGAACTTAAAAATGCTTTTCAAGCAAAGCGGGGGGTTTTGGGGGCTGGTATAGAGGCTGCGGAGAGAGAGATCGACGCATGACGACGGGCTTGATGCGGGATGAATTAACGAACACCGGTAGCTGGTTCGGAGTAACATGAAAAGGGGACAAAGCTTAAGGATTACTCGTGTAAGCAGATCATCTTTTAAGGTGATTATATATGTGTATCATGTGAAAGGGGGAATTAACGCATAGAATCCCACCATCGGACTTGGTGGTGACGGCTCTGCCCAGCACCGATCGATGTCTGGTTCTGGGTACAGAGAAATGCCGCCCACCCCCCCATTAGTCCACCTGCCCGAGCAGTTAATTCCATTTAACCCACTGTGAAAACCTCCCGGCTTTCTGAAGAACGCTAACCATGCTGTTAGTAGGATGTTAGAAGAAATCCTGTAAAGGATCTTTACAGCCCATGTTTCCTGCTCTCTGTATTTCCCATAACGAGAATTAAGTTTGAAAGGTGTGTTTTTTTATGCAAAGTTGCACGGACTGCCAGGGTACTTATTATCATTTTATTGGGTTGTAGAAATAGTAAGCTGAATTTAATTGTATTCTCAAAACGCAGCGTATGGCAACCTGCAAATGTGCTGCCCCTGAAAGATTCGACAAGTTGCCTGGGTCCTTAGAAGGGTCTTGGTTGAGCTATTTAGGCGACCGAGGAGAACGCCGGTGTGGCTGGACCTAAAGCCCGCCCAACATATTGGGTCACCTTCTTTGAGGCGGATGCTGCTCCAGGGAGTGCCCCCCCCCCCCCGGCATGAATCAGGGAGGGCATCAGATTCTGTTGTGAGCCCCACAGAGCTTTCTTAACAGTGATAGGAGATGTGGGGTCTGGAGTCTGAGATGGCAGCATGTATGCCCTGAGTGGAGCGCCGGGCTCTCAGCTCCAGTACCGCCGTCACACGGTGGCCCCCAGGCCCGTCCCCCTTCTTGCCATTCTGGGACTGGGCTATTTTTTCCAGGCGGGCCTGCACAATGGGACAGGATAACAAATCACGTACTACTGTTTTGCGCTTTGTTACGTTTCACCAGATTTCCCCCAAAAATGAACAAACAAACAAATAAAGAAACAAACGTTTAAAACAAATAAATAACCAAATGAATGAATAAATAAATAAATAAATAAATAAAATTTGCCAGGACCAGGTAAAATCTTCTAGTCAGATTTGTTTTTTTGCTTTTTTTTTTCTTTCTGTCCCACTGCTGTCCTGTTCTCTCAGCACAGACTGTAAACAGGGACAGTTAATGCGTTTGAACAGCATTTGATGGTCCCTCAATAATTGGGTCTGAGTTGTTTCGAGCACAAACATATGTAGCGGTGTTCTGATGCATTTAATTCTGCTTCCTGCCTCCAAATGAAGACCCATCATTATGTAGAACCAGACATCTATGTTCTGGGTCTGAAGTGTCATTAAGTCTGAGGCTAGAGTTCTGCAAAGAAAGCATTGCTATCCTTGGGTAATTTTCATTATTTGATGTCACGAAATCCTATTCCCACAGTGCTGAATCGGTTACATATCACCGCACAAACCCCATACATCGACTCAGATCATAGATTATAGTACTATAGATCTGCTCCTCTTCGTTCCCAGAACAGGAGGGATTTAACTGCCAGACCAATTAACCCGGTGTCACGATTTTGGTTGAAAGTTGTGGCCCAGCTGCAGTCCATCTGTGCGAAGAGCCATCTATGGTTACCGGCTTGGAGTAAATAACAGGGATCTGGTGACAACGCCTTGGAGGGGTGTTATAATTAGCTGGGAGGTAGCAGTGTGCTGCTAGCGCCAGAGTTAGCAGCCATGCTAACATCTGTTCGAAGAGCGACGCTCATGTATGTATCAGTCAGAATGAGGTCACCGCCTCCTTTTGGAGAGTCAGGGATTTAGCGGGTCGATCAGAATGCCCAGACCCAGCCCGCCTCATCCTTCTCGTTCCCATCGAGGCAGTGGATCGCGACATCATCACATCTTCGTTCCGGGACTGAGATCCCACCTGTGCTCGTGGCAGGGGGCCATCTAGGCACAGCTGCAACCCCCACTACCGCTGCCGCCGCGGACCCTTATTTTAGCTCACCTCTTTTCATGTCGCCCCTGGGCGGTGCAGACCCACCGACTGTGTCACCGGCTAATGCGCGGATTATGTCACTCGCACGGCGACCAGGTTCGGCTCTCAGGGAGAGAGAGAGAGCGAGAGAGAGAGAGAGAGAGCGTGTCTAATCACGTGCGGCTGTGTCTGCGTACGAGAAAATGCTACTGACTGTACCATAGGCATGATTTGTAAATGTGTGTTTGGGATTTCCCCGATTTATATTTTAGCACACGCTTTTGTCCAAAGTGACGTACATTAAAGCAGGTTAAGACAATCCCTGGACCGACTGGGGGTTAAGGGCCTTGCTTGTGGGCCCTACGATGATCACAAGCATAGTGTCTTAATCCATGGAGAAACACTCTGCCCCAAAACTGCTGGCAGTGGTGGGATTCAAACCCACACCCCCCCCCAAAGAGACTGGATCCTTAATCCAACACCTTATACAACTTGGGAACACTACCTTGAGAATGTGACTTATGTCCATGTGACCTGGGATGAATGTGAGAGCTCCTTAGGGAGGGGTAATTCCAAAACTAATATGCCCTAAACTGTTAGCTTTATATGACTTGTAGTTTTTGGTTTTGTGGTACAATTCTGGTTGGCTCCCTTGGCTCAGCATTTAAGTCACTGGGATTTGAACCAACAACCTTCAGGTCACAAACACAGCCTCTTAACCCGCCAAGCCCCACACAACCACATGGGCTGGCTCAGGAAGGAGACAAGTATTGATTTACAGTCTGTCTTTAAGCGGGTTTGTCAGAGGAATGACGATGAAAGGAGGAAAGGAAGAGAGAGATTGAGAGAACAGGACGGCTGCAGAAAGCGATGCGATGTGGATGAATATGAGCATTCAGACCTGAGAAAGACCCTTTTGGGCACAGGTGCAGCTTGGACCCCAGAACCTACCGGTGGCCCAGTATCCCGCTCGTCCCTGAATTGGATCATGATCACTCACCCTTTTATCCACCAACCACCGGCGTTGGTGTGGGGGTGGGAGGCCGGCACAGGTGCGAGGGGCATTGCAGCTGGCCGGTCTGTGGCGGTAAAGGATCCTCTGTTCAGGACCAAGCAGTCTTCATGGGGGTATTCTAGTATAGTGTTCTAGTATAGTATACTCCAGCTCCGCCTTCAAAAGCCTCTCAGGGAGACTCTTTGTATTCAGTCAGATTACCACACATCTGTTTCTTGGACGCCTTCATCCAAAGAGATTAGTGCATCTTCGCGGTCCTGCACGTGCCACATTTAGACAGACCTCTGGGTGCTGAGATCTGCAGGCGCCCCCCCAAGGGTCCGACGGCACCGTCCCACCTGGAATTCAAGCAGGTTCCCTTTTCTTTGTGGAGTGAGATTTATTGTTAGTACTCCACCACGCCCAGCTCTTGCATTCACATAAAGGGCATTTTGCACTGTTGGAAAGCAAACCTCTGAAAACATTTCACGAGGCACATAAAATCACCGGCTTTTTGCTTTAAAAAGAAAAAGGTCTTTTATGCATGATTGTCTTATTCATTTCCTTCAACATGCTAAACAGCTTCGAAGTCGTTTCAGATTACAAATTACAGTTTAAACATCGAAATGATCCATTACAGAAATATATTCGGTTTATCGTCTCCCTTAACGAACCCCCTTCGCTCTTTTATCTCTTTTTGTCTGCCGTTCATTAGCGGTAATCTTTCTTTGGCGTAGCCAGCCACAGAGAAAGAAAGACGGGCAGAGTGATGAAGGCAGGCTTTCATTTGCATGCTGCATTGATCCGTAAGTGTTTGTGAGAGGGGGGGAGGGAGCTGACTCGAGGTACGGTGGATATATTTAGTTTTAGTCTTTAGCAGGGGGGCGTGGTTGAAGCTGGCGATGGATATGTATTGAACTGAGAATTGCTCATACATTTCCATTCATTAAAATAAGTGTAGTATGATATTTTATTGAATGCTACTGCATTAAGTTCCGGCTGTGAAGATATTATCACAGTTAGGGTTTGAGTCTCTGTCCTGTGTCTGCACATGTCCAGGATACGTGTCCCCCCTCTCCCCGTGTCGTCATGACGTTTCCTCTGGTTACCCCCCCACAGTCCAAAAACATGCTGAGATTACGTGGAGTTGCCCGGTTGGTTGTAGGTGTGAGTGCGCCCTGCAGTGGGTTGGTGCCCCATCCTGGGTTATTCCCTGCCTCGTGACAGCAGACTAAGATAAGCAGGTATAGAATCAACGCGAAGCAGGAGGCACTGGGAACGACCAGAAACCAGCCAGGTAAAGGGTGGAAGCAGCATTCTAATGCCAGAGATGACTGTCAACTTACTAGACAGTGTCTCATAAAACGGAGGATGACCTCAAGTGACCTTCAAAAGGAACGGGAAACATTATGGGTGTGAAGTGCACTGCTAGGACAGCTCATAATTTTTTCCCAGAGCTGCATATATGATATGTGAAAAGAAGCATTCCAATGTACCCGTGGTCATACTTGTGCAAATGGCAAATAATGCTTTGTTTCATTGTCTCAACCCCCCACAAAAGCCCTTGTTACTGCAGCTCCTGAGGCCCACACGTGCCCATTCCCAGTCTAACCACATCGCTCTTTTGCGTTTGCTTCCTCACTCTATCCAGGTAGCACCAACGGCCTTCTGGACGTTGGTCCGTTACATTTTTTTTCCCCCACTCCCCACCTTCAGAGTCTTATACATCATTTTCGGCGCTGTGGTTTCTGGCATGGATATAAGTCAAACGATGTGACACCTCTGTGGGTGACGCGTTTGAAAACCTGGAATGAAAAATGGGTGCAGGGAAGCCAGATTGAAAAACGAGCAAAACCTCTCGCTCGACAGCTGTGGGTTTCACTCGCTGTGCACTTACAGCCCGTCGACCTACTTAAATGTTACTGGGGTCAGGTCTTGATGCTATGATGACCACCGACTATTGACATCTTTGCATTATAGATGTCTGGTACAAGCAAAATCATTTCTGTCATGCTATCTGAGAAATCTGGCAATATTTCCCAAGTGCAACCTGAGAACTGCTGTCTGCTACCATGGGATTTTTGGTATGAGTAATGAATATTAGCAATGGATGTAGGGTATTTCATTTCAGGTGAGTTTAGTGTGATATACAAAGGTCTAAGTACTATTAAGACAAAGCATCTTAAGATAATGAGATAATAGCATCTTGCTCCCAACCTAAAATGGCAAAACTGTATGGCTCACCCGATACTGACGGACTCCAACTAAGAGCACAGATACCCTTCACCCCTTTTTTTTGCTATAATGTTACCATGCCAGAGGGGGTTAGCCAATCAGCTGAGTTTGAACCTTTGAAGTTTTTTTTTATCTCTATTAAGGAGTTTTTGGTTCCTCTCCTCCACTGTCTTCTCCACTCCTTCTCTCCCTCCCACCTTTTTCCCTGTTCCATGCACCATTGCATATAAACGACATAATAATGGATCGCCACACACTCTTGTCAAGTGCTTTGAGGCAGCTCTGTTGTGAAAGGCGCTATATAAAAGCACATTGAATTAAATTGCGTCAATACGATTCTCTATCACCATTTTGGCCACTCAGCTTTACCAAGGACATGCAAACGGTCGCACCGTGGAATAGAATTCCCTTCATAGAAGGAAGTAAAGAAGAGCAGTGAAAGACAAGATGTGCGGGACTAAACAGTGCAGCAAGAATGAGTAATGGGGATAAGGAAGCAAATGGACAACAGTGTAGTGGAGTATTAGTGCAGTATTAATAGTGCACAATACAATGCGATTGGGAGCATATGACAGCGTGGACACTGAACTGGCCATCAGGCTGGTCGGAATGAAAATTGTAGCGAGACAGAATAATTATCTGCATACATTTGTGTATAGTTGATTGGCATGCTTTTGACAGACTGTATCGATGTTCCTCTTCATTATGGCTAGATAGAGGTGTCCATATTTTTGCAGGTGTGCTCCGGGGTTTGATTAAAGCCCATGTTGGGGCAAACTAGTGTTATGAAGTCACCAACCCCTCCCCTCCCT
>JAODJU010000038.1:20197912-20210521 GCA_026776725.1 Gnathonemus echidnorhynchus | reverse complement strand
CGCACGTCTAGGGGCAGCTGGGTGAATATGCAGTCAGACGCCATCATGTGTGACTTCATTAATGGCTCCATCACTTTCTGTTTATTTAATTTAGATGTGGAATATAAACGAGCGTTGGCGTGGAAACGAGAGCTCGAGCGATGATTATGCTAATGGCGGCCTTCTGCGAGGTGGGGGAACGCGCCCTTTGGTGAGCTACTAAAGACAAACCTTAATTGGCGGGGCAGGTAATAACTTCTCTCCAAGCGCAGCTGTAAATCCTCCTCGCTCGCGTTTTTACGGTTTGCCGCGGAAAGCTGTCATAATTAAACAGCACTGTGACAATTTTTTTCATTTCTGTTAACCTGGAGTAACAAATCACGCCGTTCTTGATGAGGAAACCGTTTCACCCTCTTAAAACTTGGGGGAAATTGAAATATTCAAATGTGCTTAAGTGCTAATTTAACAGCTCTAGATATATTTACCATACATTACACAGCGCGGACATCATCAGTGCTACTGTATGACGGCACGGGACTAATTATAATCAGGGTGGAATCAACAGAATTATTATACCATCTTAGGTTGATGATGTAATGTTCGATTCAGCTAATTTCAGTTTGTTTATATACAGGACTCGTCCCATCATAATTGCCTCAGAGCGAATAACAAAAACTCAAACAACAGTGTGACTGACTGTCAAACAACAGTAATGGAAAACAATAATAAAACTGAAAAGCGAATAAAAGCCACAAGACAATGGAGGATGAGATACAAAACCGCGGAGTTTGATGTTCGGTAAAAGCTCTCGTCTCCAGCATTCAAGTAACCAGTACAATTGTAACATGTCATAACAGCATAAAATTTTTACATTTATAATAATAAGTAATATCACTATTCTATTAGACTGTACACTAAACTAACTAAAAATATCAGAAAATAAAGAAATGCATTGTGCCATAAAAATATCTGTTTCTGCGCATGACTACAGAGCTGCACGCTTTCGTAGCCTTTCCAAATGTCCCCCACAGTGTAATAAAAACCTGATTTTTAGATGTTGTGGGGACCATTTTTTGAGTCCCCACAAAGATCTGTGGCTGCAATTAAAAAGTAAAAATGCCAAAAGTCTCGTTTCGTCTTTGATTTACTTATGGTTAAGATTAGGGCTGGGTATGGGTTAAGGTCGTCATGTTGTGATTAGATTTTTCCCCATATAAATGAATGGAGAGTCCCCACAAAGATGTAATTACAAGCTGTGTGTGTGTATGTTTCTGTGTGTGTTTCTGTGTGTGTGTGTGGTGCTGTCTTCTGTCATGACATCTGTAGATCCTAAACATAATATATCAACACAAAGACAGGATACTATATTCTTTTTCCCTCCAGAGTTCACTGACTGCAGCATTACAGACAGAACATCACGCTGGCATTTCTGCCAGTAATCCGGCGAATTGTCCAACTGTTTAGCCACAGAGCGGAGACGACAGCGGGGTACCCTGGGAAATTCCAGATGGTGGTATTTCTCTCAGTTATGAAGCCTCGATACTGTAGAGACCCAAATAAGGAAATGATTGGTCTGTTTTTTTAACCTTCTTTGGTGTGACACGTGTTACAGTTCAGGGAACAGCTTCTGTGACCCCCTGTGGGGTCAAGCGTCACTGACCATGGGATGAACAACAACCTTTAGCCTTTTATGAGACAGAATCAGACAGAAAAGATGTGCTTCTCAGCTAAAACAGAAACCTTGAATGTAAGGAACCAAACGAAGTACAGCAGTGTCCGTTTTTGCGTGTTCAGAATTCCTGCCGTGTATCGGCACGGCTGAGGTACTTGGAGCAGTTCCCAAATATCTGAAATCTTGATCAGCTTTGTCAGTTTGTGGACAGGGCTATTTGCTCGGTCATGCACACATCACTACAGCAGGCTGGCTTGTCCAGAGGCGTGGTCTTAGGGGTACAGGCCCCAGCTGAAAGCTGATAGGGCAGGGGGCATTCCAAGGGCCAATCACTCGCTAATTTGAAACATATCATTGGATATTAATAAGGTTAGCCCTTTTGCTTCAGTTATAGGTATCCTTTTGCTGCCCACCATATAAAATTTTAGAATTGGTTCTGCTGCAATTCCATGCATTATGGAAGCGTACACAAGGTTTGTGTGCATTGGGGGGGGGGGGTAATGGGGGTGTTCCTGGTACAGATACTAAACCATGAGCTGGGGGATGGAAAACTTCCTGCCGGAAATGCCCTGGTGGGGGGTGGGGGGTGATCACCTGCTGCAAACTCATAAGATGTTGCCCCCAAAGTGACCCCTCCCCTGTCACTCACCGATTCAAAACATCGTTGGCTAATGATAAGGTTGGAGCCTCTGTACAAATTATGGCTTGTCTGATGCCACCCCCCCCCCCATAAAATAAATCCTAGAATCGGCCCAGAACTCATCTCAAGCTGGTACAGCCCATTGTTCTGCACACTGATCCGGTCACACGAGTGTGCGAGTGGACAAATGGATGATTGCAGAAAAACAAACCACGGCTGTGGAGAACAGCGTCAGATATATGGCACGTTGCGGAAAGCCGCCATTGACCAAATTTTATGGGGGCGGAGCATCCACGAAAAGGCCTCCCCCCATTTATCCTGAAGGAGACACATGCCTGAACTTCTTCCTGTATTCCCTGTCTCCCGATTTCTACAGCTCCGCCCACTTTCACGGACACGCCCCCGCAATATGTGGAGGCCAAGGAAGGGGGCAGCATCACCCTAAGCTGCACTGCCTTCGGGAACCCCAAGCCTGTGGTCAGCTGGCTGAGAGAGGGCGAGCTCCTCGCTGAGAGTAAGAAATACAAGGTAGGTCTACCCTCACTGATCTGTACATCCCCCTGTAAATATTCTATAGCCTTAAATCCAGCCCCATGTGACAAAACGTTCACAGAACCTGACTTTCAGCCACCGTGTTCCCCGGACGCTCTTAGCCTTGTAGTCGCGTAGAGGCATTCCCGGGGAACAGGATGCTTTAAAGGTCACTCGCTAATTAAGTGTAATGCATAGATTAGATGTGTTTCACACACATTAGCAAGTGTGTGTGTTTTTAATGCTTGGGGGATAGCCCTGGGTGCGCGTCGTCGCAGTGTAGCAACATTCACTTAATCGCGCGTGTTGGTTGCCAGGAAACAACGGAAGCCGGTGTCGGAGAGGTGGTTGGGGCTGTGTGAGGTGTTAATCCACTCGTTTGTGGATCCTTGGGGTTCTGGGGGGGTGGGGAGAAATGCAAACACACCCGTAGGTAACGCCGCAAGAGGCGGCAGGCTACCCCGGAGCTGGGATCGTCCTCCGGAAGACTCCGGAGGGAATTGTCAGAGAAGAGTGGGGAAGGTGGGTTTAAGTCGGTTCTCTGTTTCTCGTGTCTTGTCTGAGGTGTAGACACTTTGTGGATCTGAGGCTTCTTTGAACTGAGTAGCTTTAGAGGAGACAACCCCCCCCCCATCCAACACGCAAGCACACACACACCAGGGCCACATGACTGCGAGCACACAACTGACGCCTGCCCCCCCCCCCACCTGACCGTGTACTTAGATACAGCTGCCGTTCCTGCTGTGCCAGTCTGCGAGGCTCCTGTTCCTTGTTACAGTGTACTTACACCGCCCCCCCCTTCACAAGGTCACCATGAGTCAACACCAAGATGTTCATCGATCTCCTTTTTGTTTTTGTTTGAGACGTATAATCTACTCACATTCCAACAAAAGAATTATTATTATTATTATTATTATTATTATTATTATTATCCATCTTCTAACTACATATCCTGCCTGTGGTCACAGAATATATACACACGCACACACACACATACAGTGGCAAGTAAAAGTATGTGAACCTTTTGGAATTTCATGGTTTTCTGCATTAATTTGTCAAAAAATGATCTGATCTTCATCTAAGTCAAAGGTATTGATTAATATAATATAATATAATATAATAACAAAAAATCTGATCTTTCCTGTCTTTATTGAGAGTAAGTAAGTGAACCCTTGGAATTAATAACTGGTTGAACTAAACTAAAATAATAAAACGGATACCTAGGAAACTTTTATCGCAAATACCAGTTATGATTCTGTCCGCGAATCTCCCGATGCTACAGATTAGCAGGTATGCATGAGTAAATATGTATCCACTTGACTTTATAATTTGCCTGGTTAGTGTAATCCTTGTACTGTGGTCACCGTCTCCCAGTGTGGTGGCTTTCTCCATGATGGAACGTAGAGATGATTCAGCCAATTCTAGCTACCCTGGCTTAATCTGAAAACTTTCACATATATTGATTAAATTAACATTTTTTCTCTGGCGCACATCTAAATAATTGCTGGACTGTGGTGATCTGCCCGTCTCTATGATTGATCTTTTCCCAGTGCTGAACCAGTACATTTTTTTTTTTTTTTTTGCAAGGCATCTTTAAGGTCGACTCTGCAGCGAATCATTTATCACTTGTTAATTAGACGTGGGTGGGACGTGCTCGTCGTTGCGTTTCTTCGGTAGAAATTGGACACGGGGGTACGGCGCCGGGTCAGAACCACTGTAATTAAAGGCGGGAAGTGGCCCGTGTGGAAGTTTTGGAGCGGGGGGCTCGTTAGTGAGTCATGGGAAAGCAGGCTTGCCGCTTGATCCGTTACCCCCCCCAACCCCTTCCCAGCAAACGAGGTCAAAGGATGAGCGAGGAAGGCCACTGACATCACCAGGAAGGATGGGGCAGCCCTTTAGCAGGGGGGGTTGGGGGTTGCAGGAGGACACAGTGGCAAAACGTTGGCATGCTCTTCGTAAACGGACCATACCCATCAGTAATGCCAGTGCACTCTTCGTAAACTGGCCACGCTCATCAGTAACACCAGTGTGTTCTTCGTAAATGGGCCACGCCCATCGGTAATGCAGGTGTGCTCTTCATAAACGGGCCACGCCCATCGGTAATGCAGGTGTGCTCTTCATAAACGGGCCACGCCCATCGGTAATGCGGGTCTGCTCTTCGTAAACGGGCCACGCCCATCGGTAATGCAGGTGTGCTCTTCATAAACAGGCCACGCCCATTGGTAATGCAGGTGTGCGCTTCATAAACGGGCCATGCCCATCGGTAATTTCTGCTGGATGAGGCGCTCTGTTTCCAGAGAGTGACAGCTCAATTACCCATTGCACATCTCCGTTATCGATTTGCCAAATCATGTGCTCTGTCCGCCTTGGTTTTTTTTTTGTATGTTTTCTCCCCTGTGCACGGGTTCCCAAGCAGGCTCGTTTGGTCGTACGCGCGGGTGGGGGGGATATTGACGAGGCTGCGTTGCTGGCTATTTACAAGGCCCGATAAAGTCCGGCCGCCAGGCAAAGCTGAAAGGTTTACGGTGTTTTTTTTTCCTTTATGCCGTTAAGCTCACCCTGCTGCCCGAACAGCTGCCTCGTCCTCACTTGCAGCACCAGTGTTTTATGGAATCTGTGATAATCTGCTGTCACTACACCGGATAAATGCCCCCCACCGCGGCCTTCAGGAATTGAGCCCATGCTACGGCCCATTTTACTGTTGCTTATTCCAGGAGCTCAATTCAAAGTGCCTTTCTTGAGATTATTACCACTCATATGTCACTGGACCGCACACATGCAATGGGGAGGGGCACAGAGAGGTCGGGGGGCACAGTAGTGCTGGGTCTGTGGGTGGGAGTGTTGGGGGGATGGGGAGTCTGTCGATAATACCGCGTGGGGCGCTCCAAGGGGATGTGTCAAGCAGCCAATCAATCAGAGGACCAATTGGTGCACACCAGGGGTAATTCTAATATTTGGCATTAGATGACCAATGATTCATAAAGAAGGGCTAACCTTATCACTAGCTAATGATATGTTTTGACCCTGGGGGCCAATCAGCTTCTAGGGGGACCTGGCCCCACCCCCTGTATACACCCCTTGTGCTAATGTGCCATTTTTATAGCCTGAAAGCTTTTTGGGATCTTCCTTACTGGCCGGTGTCCACCTCATCGTGCTGGGACATTCGTTTGCCTGTGAGCAACCCACCCCCGCTCCAAGCGAGGCTGAATAATTTAAACAGCGAAAGCCCCCCCCCCCCGCCGTGGTTACACCTTTGGAAAATACCACATAGCCCTCAGTCGGTTTAGCTGAATTGCTAGATCGCCGTGGTCCCAAAACCGTCGTCATGCTTCTTTTCATTACGAGCAGTTTACTTTTGTGGCAGCTCAGAAATCGAAACACCGTTGGTTTGTTTTTTGGAAGTAGTGTTAATAATACTCTTCCTGCCAGTTAAGGTGGTGCAACTCACTGATGATACAAACAGGGTCTTGCAGGACAGGAAAGCCAGACAGCCGTGGATCATGGTTCCCGCACTGTTACACATACCTGGCTCGCCGTAGCTGGAAAGACGAGCAGCGGAAACGGAATCAATTATTTAAATGGATGTCAGCCGCCCGTCAGCTTAAAATGCAGTGCTGGTGAGCAGCTGCTCTGTGCTCCCCCCAGGCCAATTACCACCTGTCTACCAGCGCCATCTTCCCTGACGGCGTGAAATGAGCTTCTCGGGAACAACCTCAACCCCCGACGCCCGGTACCTATCAGACACTTAGCCAGTTACTTAAGTTATAAATTTGAACCTCCCCCTCGAATTTTGCTTCAGGCTCCTGTCCGGTGAAAAGTACCGAGAGGGACACCCCCCTCTCCAAAATTAATCTTTGACTATGGTCCTGTGGAACGCAACGCTGTTCTCCGCTTTTGATCGTCGTGAGTTGGGGTGCTGTCATCTCACGTTCCAAGAAGACAAACCCGTTACAGATCTGATGTTCGGGTACATGGCTATCAGGGCGAACGACCCTGGAGGGGAGACTCAGTTGGGGGCTTGGGCAAACATCCATCTGCATTGCTTTGGGGTATAAAACACCTGCTGAAGTAAATAGGTGGAAAACACAAAGTGAACAATCGCCCTTTTGCCCCAAGGGCGTAAACACGCGGAGCACCATGCGGCAGAAAGGCCGGTTCAATTGCTGTTGGCTGCCACTTAACTTTTTTGCCCATCTCCTTTCTCTGAGGTCATCCTTAGCGACCAGTGGCTGGCTAATCGCTAATCGCCGGACAGTATAATGTCATCAATGAAGGGATTGTTATGTGGGAAGGCGTTGGACAGCCCTTTGATGGATGCTGCCATTTGATACCGCATCATTCTGTCCAGCACAGAAAGACGATGGTCTGTTGTTCCTGCTGTCAAACCCCTAGCCCCTGAAATCTGATAATATTGGCTGGCAGGCTTAAAATCGGCACCCAGCTCCAATCACGATTGGCCATCTCTGGCTGTTACATGTATCTGGTTGGCTGTGATGTCAGCTGGATACTTGCAACACCCAGAGACCTTCAGTTGGCCCATATTGATGTAGCCACAAACAGGCACTACACTAAATATAAATTAGACACGTTCCTTATTTAGGAGATGCTGACGCAGCATGTTCTACTAACCAGCTACTAACCCCCCCCCCCCATGCACTCAAAAGGGTTAACAATTCAAAAGCTTTCTTGTCCTTTGTACAAATGCAAGTACAATGAAATGTTTGCTTGCTTGCGACATATCAGAGCTTTGACCAGTCAGGGTTTAATCTGGAAGGATATGATACCATGAATGGCTTTTACTGCACATCTATCTGCAGAGCTCTGCGGCACATCTGTCTGTAGAGCTCTGCGGAACATCTGTCTGCGGGGACGGTAGTCATTTGCAAGCCTTGCTACATGAAGGTTATTTCAGTTTCAAAATGTTAGTATTTAGAGAAGGGGAAGGCTAATTCTTCTGAAGAATGTTTAGAGTGAATATTCATGCACACCTGCTTTGACGTATACGTACGTTAAACTAACGTCAACATTGTTAAGGCATATGGATGTCTTAATGACCTTGACTGACATTTCTGTTTTTCATGGTTTTATTTTGTATTATTTGGTCCACAGGTGAGTGATGGGAGCCTGACGGTGCTGTCGGTCAACCGGGAGGACCGAGGAGCCTACACGTGCCGGGCCTACAGCGTGCAGGGAGAGGCCATCCACACCACACGTCTGCTTGTCCAAGGTGACTCGCCCCGGTAGTCTCTACATGCTTGTTCGGTCATTGTTTATGGGTTGAAGCTAACTGACTGGGCCGCCGACAAGCCATGCCGGAGCCTGGGGGTAGTCTAGCGGTTTGGAGAGTGAGGTGGACCGGGTCGCCAGTCAGGATCTCCCCTTGGGGTGGGGGGTGGGGGACGCGGATCTTCCCTAGCAGCTGTGGGTACGGACGTCAGTGGTCGCTCGTGTTGGATGGAGATGACAGATGTTGAGAGTGACAGGGCAGCCTGCAACAACCGTAGTTAACGGATTTGCAAGCTTGGGGCAGAAACGTGAATGAGAGGTCTTTCTGGGGGCCATGTCCATCTGCAGAGCCAGTGTTTACCACCACTTACACCATACACTTGCAGGGGGCCCCTGTTGGCCACAAACAGGCACTATACTAAGTATTAATTAGACACGTTCCTTATTTAGAAGGTGCTGAAGCAGCATGTTCTGCTAACCAGCTAGCTAGCTAGCATCTTCTAACTCTACTTGTTAGCAATTGATTTAATTTTCAGAACATTTGGGGTGGGCAAGTGACTTTTTGAGTGGGGCCCCAGAAACAATAAACCAGCCCCTGTCTTTCCCCTTGGTTGACCCCCCCATGCATTCCAAAGGTTCAAAAGATTCAACAGTTGAAAAACTTTATTTTCATTTGTACAAGTGCAAGAAAGAATGAAATTTTTGCTTGCTTACCATCCTTCAGACATAAACAACATATAATCATTAATACAAATGTTAACAAGTAACAGAATAGTGATAATAATAACATTCATGCAATATACATACAATATATATATAATATACATATACAATAAGTTGACTATAACTGTTGAGAAGAAGTTGTTCTTGCATCTGAGCATCTGTGCTGTCCCTAAACATC
The DNA here is from genome assembly GCA_026776725.1 of Gnathonemus echidnorhynchus. Classification (NCBI taxonomy): domain Eukaryota; kingdom Metazoa; phylum Chordata; class Actinopteri; order Osteoglossiformes; family Mormyridae; genus Gnathonemus; species Gnathonemus echidnorhynchus. The sequence goes on along the minus strand of JAODJU010000038.1, from coordinate 20,201,572 downwards.
TAGGGACGACAGCAGGATGAGTGCAAAGATCACTCCAGTTATAAACACCCGTGGCCATCCTTTCCTGGAGCACTACTGTCTTAGCTCACAGAGAGCCATTTTTGGGTCTCCTTCCTCTTCCATGCTTCCTGCCCCTGGTGACTTGACTCCGGATTGAGAGGAAAGAGGAAATTTCCAAAATTCACTCTGTCCGTTTTTTATTGTATTTGAGAATGCCAGACTTCCTCGTCATATGCTACAGTATTGGGGATCAAAACCCCCTCTGTCCTCATGTAATCCAATGAAGTACTTTCGTTAAATTTACAAGTCCACAGACATTTTTTTGAAAACAGTTCAAAAAACTTCAGTTTACTGGTTATTGTTCTGCTTGTACCATTATATACATTATATTTTTTGTATTGTCTTTGCTACATTGTTTTGGATTTATTGAATGCTGTATTTGTGTTTGATTGGTGCATGTTTGTTAAAGCTGGTCTATTTACATAGGCTTGCTGCACCAGAGTAGTACCTTCCTAGCAGCCAGTATATTAGGCTGACTTACCTACCTACACATTCGCCTACCCACTATTAATCCTTTTTTTTAAATGCAGTCTGACTCTTTGGGAATTGATCATGCCACTGTACAGATAACAAGCTCAGTTGCGAGGCTCCAGCTAATGGTTACCTTGCACAGTTCATGGCTGTTTTTCAAAAAAATGGGTGATTAATTTACCTCAGGGTAGATAACACTCACAAATGAGGGAAATACTGCCCTTCCATTGGCTACAGCAGGTTCATAGTGAGGCGTCTCTCCCCGTCGTCCTCCCTCTTCTGATTTCTCCCACTCCTTCCTTGTTTCTAGAAGCTTCTTCCTCTGAACCCGTTCTCCCTGTGCACCCTTCACTCCCAGACTGCCTGTCGAAATGGCATTTCATGCTTAATTAGTCCGAGGCGGTGTAAGGGGTGGGGTTTGGAATCAGCCGCCTGATTAGTGCCCATTATAGTGAACCCCCTCCCGCCCCTCCTCTTCCCCGCTGGGTTCCCACTAGGAGCTCCATCTGGCTAAAGTTACACAGCGGTCAGCGGAGGTAGTCACCCGCTCACCACCCTGCGATTTGTACACACCTCCGGAGCTTTAACCTGTACCCAATTGCCATATAACCAGGTAGTAAAATTATGCATCTGATCCCTCCTCCCGCAACTGAAATTTGCTTCCCCTGTTCAACGAAATGCACTACGAGCCTCGTTTGACTGCCCTGCCCTGGCCTCTCTGAAGTAACGAGGATCGTAGCACTATGAAGGTTTTGGGAAATGCAGTCCCAGACCAGGACTGCTGCAATATAAGGAACTCTCGATCTGAAAGAGTGGTTATTAAGACATCTGAGTGAAACAAATCATTTGGGGCCTGTTCACATTCGCTGGGGGCTTCAGCCTCTATTGCCCCAGGCTCGTAACCCATCTGCACAGGACCCCAGCAGTGCACCACAGCGTTAATCAGGACTCAGGGTGGCGAGACCACAAGCACCCAATGAACGGTCCATTAACTGTGTTTATGACTATGTTTATGCAGCGCCTTACTAATGAAGTCTTGATTCATTCACACTATGAGCAGAATTCCTGTTCTGTTTCAGCAGAGGTTAATGTCACCAGGAGGCGAAACCTGGACAGTTTGAGCCGTGCTTCTTGTGGACAAAACGCAGAATAAACTCCCAGCTTGCAGATCCAATTCAGCGCCAAATAAGCACTCGCTTTTCTCCCACTCGTCAAGAGCCCTTCTGAGTCTCCTTATCTTGCACTAGTGGCTGCTGTGGACCTTTGAATGACAGGATTTTTTTTGTTCCTTTGTGTTATTAAGTTGTAGCTTCTTAGCAGACAGCCATATGTTCCACCAGGTGAGACTCCAGGCCTGGTAAACTTTCTATGTATACCTCTCATGACAGCGCTGCAGCTAACTCGTTGTGACATCATTAGGTGGGAGATAAAGTGGTGCCCGTGGGAAGCCTGCCATGGACACCACTGCCCCCGGTGGTGTAGAAAGTGTACTGCAACTTAATATTTTTGCAATTCAATTTTGTAGATGTGCTTTTCCTATTAGTGAAGCTTTAATGTTCTATGTGAAATTAAATAATAATGTTGAAACTCATAATTTAATAGGAGGAGATATTTGTTCACTTTTGCTAGAGGACAAGCAGTACGTAAATTTCCTAGCTAAAAGTTAGAAAACACTTCAGTCCGCTTTAGGTAGGTTTATTCACTCACATGTCTGTTAACCCTTGCTTTTTGTCTTTTTTCCAGGGCCACCATTTATCGTATCCCCACCAGAAAACATAACAGTCAACATATCCCAGGATGCATTCTTCACCTGCCAAGCAGAAGCGTATCCAGGCAACCTGACCTACACCTGGTTTTGGGAGAAAGATAACGTCTTCTTCAAGAAGTAAAGTTATGATCGGGTTCATTATTGTGCCATTTCTCACTGTCATCCTCACACTATCCATCATTTATTGCTCATTAATCCTAAGCTATCGAGCTTTGCGTGGTTTAAGAGTCTCTTACATGTTAATGTGGATGCGTGTATTTATCTGCGTTCTCTCTTGGCTTTTATGCGGTGTGTATTATGAAAACGATTTGTCGGATATTTATTAATCCAAACCCGATTGGATTAACGATTCTTTGGTGCAAAACGCATACATATCTGTACGGTATATTTTTGACCTTGTCTGGCCTTCAAGGGGGAGTCAGGCTGCTCATATTACACCCCCTCCCTTCACATGAAAAGATGACATCACTTTTTAGAGTGGAGCTAAAACGGCAAGGCCACGGCGTGGACAGCAGCGGGCTGCTTGCACCGTCCCTGAGCGCGTCCTTGGTTTGTGGGCCAAGGTCACATCCAAGAGCACGTCGTCTGGCTGCTGTTCAGCCAGCCGTGGATTATCCAGTTTTTTTTGTTTTGTTTTTTTTTTTTCGTCCAAGCGCTGGTCAAGGGCAGACCTGAACAATCGCAGGCTTCTGCAGAGTCGGGCAGCGACTCTGTGCTCCCCAGGACTAATTCGATTCCCGCCGCAGTGTGCCCACTAGCTGGCCTGCTGTAGCATGCTCTGACCAGCAGGGGGGGAGGCGCTAGCCTTTTTTTTTTTAAATCACAATTTATCACGGGGAATGAATTTTGGCAACCTTGCAGTGAAGAAACGGGGCCGTCCTTTCTGTTCATCCCCGGATTTCTGCCCCCCCCCTCCCCCCACACTGCTTTTTGGAGCGACGACGTATAACTCGGTACATAACGTACTTGTGTTAGAGAAGTGATGTAGAGACTCCTCTAAAACTGTGGCTGCTCTCAACAGCCTTCCCACTTGTCACAGTAAGGGCACTTACTGGAATTTACCGCATCCAAGCAAGGAACTCTATTTTTTTCTTCCACGAGATGCGCAGGTTAAGGGATTGAGCAGTGTAAGCTCCCATGCTGAGAGGGATGTGGAATCCCCCTCATTGCTGGATGGTGGAGGTGACTTTTTATTTATAAACAAGTGGCACAGATTCATGTGCATGCAGACTCTGACCCAGAGAACATGCGAAAAGCAAGGCACTGGGGTCCTGTGTGAGGTTGCCTCATATTAAAAAACGGCCTCATTTTTTTTTTTTTTTTTGCACATCATCCCCTCCCCCCAACCCCCCCCCCCCCAC
>JAODJU010000038.1:20176554-20192692 GCA_026776725.1 Gnathonemus echidnorhynchus | reverse complement strand
GGCCCCCCCCCCCCCCCCCAGACCCTGCCCGAGTCGTGAACATGCCATCGGTCATCTACGTTGCGATTGGACTGCCAGGATACATCCGCTGCCCGGTGGACGCCAACCCAGCCGTAACGTCGGTCAAGTGGAAGAAAGATGGGCTTCCTCTGAGGGTGGAGAAGGTGAGCTAGGCGTCGGGGCGCGGGAAGGGGGGGTCATCAAAAATGGCCCGGCATAGCAGGCCATGGATGATCATAGGGAATCTCGACAGAAGTGTGTCAAACACCAAACAAATGTAAATATTACTAGATCCAGATAGTGTGGGATCTTTGGCTCAACGCAGAACGTGGGCCTGTTCCCAGAGGCCTGCATTACGTGGTGTTCCCTTTCAAAAGAGGAAGATTCAGCTTAAAAGAGAAGCATCTTGGAAACACTACTCTGTTTACCCATTAGTTTCCTTGGATACGCATTCTCTAAACACATGAATTTCTGTCAGCAGAGTGCCGATAACGTTGTCAGTGCTTTAGTGGTTGAATGACTCCACTTGCATTAACAGGGTGTGGTGTGTAGCTCCCTGGGTTAGGATGCTGTGATCAAAAGGTTGCTGGGTCAAATCCTGTGGTCACAGAGTGATTTCGGCATTATGCCCTTGAGCAGGGCCCTCGTTTCTCAAAAAAAGGTGCATCGCTTTGGATGAAAGTGTCTGCTAAATAAATTAACATAAATATTTAGCAGACACTTTCATCCAAAGTGACATTCAAGCGAGGATCAGAAAACAAGGCCAGTCGGCGTCCCCAGAGCAATCGCGGTGACACACTGCCCGACAATTTCCCAGAATGTTAGGGGAGAAAGCCTCTGATTGGCTGCCGGTATTTTACGGCCCGCCCCTTTCTCCAACAGTACCCCGGCTGGAGCCAAATGGACGATGGGAGTATTCGCGTGGCGGAGGTGACAGAGGATTCTCTCGGCACCTACACCTGTGTGCCTTACAACGTCCTGGGTACCATGGGACAGTCCCCCCCAGCCCCCCTGGTGCTAAAGGTACCGCCACTACCTCCCACTGGCGTCCGTGTCGGACCCTCTGCTGTCGCCGTGACGCCACTGACCCTCGGGCGTGTTAACCCGTAGGACCCCCCCAAATTCTCGGTGGTCCCTGGAGGGGAATATAGGCAGGAGGCTGGGAGAGAGCTGGTCATCCCATGTGAGGCTGAGGGAGACCCCTTTCCAAATATCACATGGAGGAAGGTAAGCCCCCCCCCCCCCGACCTAAATTCGCTAAGGCCTCAAAGAAGCTGTCCTTCTAACAATTAAGTGCACCGTTTGTGTCGCCAATATGTCATCAAAGGTCCCCATAATAATGTTAATGTTCCAACGATTATGGATGAGTGCATGCTATGTGACAGTGAATCTGCGTGATAATAATATTTTACTGACTGCCCTGAGACCGTAAAGGTGTTCCTGAAGACCTTGAATGTTCTCATTAGCATGTTGTTGACTTTAGATAGATCCGCAGTGGCTTTGAGATCAAAGAGGGACCCCCCCCTCTCTCTCACACACACACACACACACACACACCACACAGGTTTGTAATTATATCTTATATCTTTGTGGGGACTCTCCATTCATTTCTGCGGGGAAAATTCTAATCCCAGCGACTTTAACCCCTACCCAGCCCTACCCTTAACCATAAGTAACCAAAACAAAAACACAAAATCTTTGAGGGGACCTGAAAAATGGTCCTCACGACGTCAAAATAACCGGTTTGTATCGCATTGCGGCAGACATTTGGTCCCCACAATGTAACATATACATAATACACACACACACACACTAAAGAGGCTTCTCTCTGGCAAAGGTGGGGAAGCCCAGCCGAAGCAAGCACAACGTCCTACCAAGAGGCAGCTTACAGTTCAAATCCCTCAGCAAGGAGGACCACGGGGAGTGGGAGTGTGTTGCCACCAACGTCGCCACGAGCATCACTGCCAGCACGCACCTCCTGGTGATCGGTAGGGGCGCCTGCCTGCCGCCACCATCGTCCTTTCGTCTTCGGTGTTTCCGGAAGGTAGCTCCGCTCCAGCTTTCAGACGGGCTGCACGCGGTTGGCGGAAGGATGAATCGTATAGGTCGTCACTTTAGGTGTCTCTGGTCAGAACAAGTGAAATCAAGAGCCGGAACGAGGCGCGGAGGTGCGGAAGAGTCAGTGTCGGTCGCCATGGCAACGAAACGGAACGCGGCGGCGGCAGCGAGCTCCGACAGATGGGAAGGTGGTGTTTGGAGAGCGGATTTTCAGGTTGGCCGAGTGGTGTTGACATGTGGGATCTGCAGGCGAGCAAACATCTGCCTCGTGCCCAAACCCGGCCCGAGAGGGTGGGCCAAGCGATTTCAGCCGGGCGAGGAAGAGTTTAACTGGAAAACGTGAACGGGAACACATTTAGGGATGCCTGTCCAGCCAATGAGGACACCATCTTAGATTAGATTAGGTTCAACTTTATTACCATCACACAGTATAAGTACGCAGCCAAAGAAACGCAGCTTGGTAGCTGCCAAAAGTACATAAGTGCTACAAACGGTTGTACAATATATTCATGTGTATAAATAAATAGAAAATGTACATTTATACCAAGGCTGCTCCTTCCTGCTCCTGGAGATCTGCCACCCTGCAAAGCTTAGCTTCAGTATAGCTGGCTCTGATACTGAGATGCTACTGAAGGACCTGATCATCTGTCAGATGTGTTAGGCTGCACCTAAGCTCCTCAGGGTGGTAAATCTCCAGGAGCAGTAATGAGCAGCCACTGACCTGTACAGTGGTATATATGGTATAGATGGTGTGGTATAAATAATTGGTATATATGACATCTATTATCTATGATTGTGGGTAAGAAGAATGACAGTTTCTGTCCTGTGTATGTAAACACATACACACACAAATAGTATGTTTAAATAGGTATGAAGTGGGGGTGGAGTGCAGTTCATGTTATTGGGAGGTGTGGATGAATATTATCGGTGGTGTTCTGAGTTCAGCAGGGACATGGCTGTGTGGATGAAGATGTCCTGCAGCCTCTTCTACCGCCTTCCGGACAGTAGTATAATGGCTGATATGTGCCTGATGAGCTCCTGTTACTCTCCTTTTTGGCCATCCATAAGGTCAGATATTTCACAGGGTCTGACTCCTCGAAGACCTTCACGGTGTGCGTCTACTCTTTCACTAACATCTGGTTCACTAACCGTGATTCAGCTGCTTGCTATTTAGCCGCTATTCCATTTCCGCTCACCTTGGGTATCTTTCCGTGACCTCAGTAGTTCTAACCCGTCCCCTCGAATCCTGTTCTGCCTTAATAGAGCGTCAGTTTACGACTGATGCCGAATTAAACAGCCTCGAAATTTCTGCCGGTAAGCGGGAAAAAAAATGGCCTGATTAGTGGATCATCTGAAAAATAAGCGCTTGCACTGCAGAACACTCTTGGAGGGAGTTGTGTTTTTTCGGTCTCTTCGCCCAAACTGTTTCAGGAAACAATGCTTCCCCAAACGTTTGTAGCCGTCGTTACAGCAAGATTTTATATCAATGAATTACAGTCCGGCTGATTTTTTTTGCCGTGACCTCGGATAAAGTGACAAGGTCACCTCCCGAAACGGAAATGTTGGAGTGAAGCTATTCCTTTCCTGCTGTATCAGGCCGTCTGCGTTTAACTCTCAGGAGCCTCTCTGTAGCGATGTCTGAGCATCGCATGTCAGTAATTAATGCACCTCCGCATCCAGATGGTTTCAGGGAGCAAAAAAAAAATCTACTTGAAGTTGTGAAAAGGCAGAGATGATTTTGTGACCTGATGGTATCCCGCGATCTTCTCTTCTGGGTTCCGTTTAATCTGACTCCCTGTCAAAGATCCACGTATCACACGGTAACAGAAAGGTGCCATTATCTCTGACTTCCAGTGACGTGGAGGCGGGTGAAATTGCGCCTCTCGGGTCTTTAAGAGAATGGGGGGTGGGGGGCTTAGAGATTAGATTGCAAAATTTGCAGAAGCTTTACGATGCCCCCCCTGCACCACACCAACACGCTAATTATGAGTGAGTGCAAGTCTGGTCTAGGGAGATAAATTTAACAATGTGAGATGTTGATCTCGTGACAGTGTTGACGCTCTGGAAGCCACCGACTATAAACATCTAATTATATCTGCTATTCTTTTAACAATAGCAGAGTCTTCCCGTTTTCGGAGGAAAAAAAATCAAAGCCTTGAAGAAACCAATTAAAGAGTGCAGCTACCGACACTCAATATCATACAAATCGCAAGTGATTCCTTGGGACATAAATTTTTACTTCTCTGTGTACACTTATCGGAATTTAATAGAACCGTAATTTTGCAGGTCCCAAAGGTTTCGCTGAAATGGTTATATTTCTTCATTGGCGGTCTGAGTAAATTGTCATGGTAGTCATGGCAACAGATATTCTTTCATCAACATGAAGGTTTATTACTAAATCTAACAGCGCTGTAAGTAAGTATCGAGAGATTTGCCAATTGTTTGCCTGAGCTGTAATTAGTACTGTAAAACATATCTCTGCTCTTTAAGGTACTTGATATATAAGTACTGTATGTATAATCTCTGGCTTTTCTAGGACTGAATCCAGTAACATTTATATTACGTGTCTGGTTTGCACAATTATGTATAATCTTTTATGTGGAATGCTTTATTGGTTCTGGTTGATGTGGTCCATGTTGTGCGCCTGCCCTGCTAGGCACAAGTCCTCATGCCCCAGCCAACGTCCATGTCTCAGCCTCGACGACCTCAGCCAACGTCTCCTGGGAACCCGGATATGATGGCGGATACGAGCAGACATTCTCAGTCTGGTACGGCCATGTGTGAGTCATCCCAGCATGCTTTGCTTTCTGCTTCTTTCCTAACCGTTTTGATTTTTTTCCCTGAGCTTTGTCCTGCTGATGTGAGGCTGTGGTGACCCAGGAGGGGATGGCAGGGTTAGATAGGGGTAACAGTTCTGGCTGGGGTAGGAAGCCGGGGGAGAATTGGATGCATACAGAGGTTCTTGGTATCTGTTTTGATTTGGAATGGGGGGGGGGGGGTCTCCGTGTCATAATTAGTGTGTTTAAGTACTGGCACCACTAATCGATTATGCTGCATTCCATTTACCTCAGAAGTCGGAAGTTGTGCTGCAAATGACACTTTACCCGAGTTAACCGCTTTCCATTACAAGAAGTCGGAAAGCCATTTAGCAATACCAGTTCTAGCCAGGTTCATTGTTAGCAATACCAGTTGATAACAACGCATTTTATGGTATTTTGTGCTCATGGGGGCACAAAAATGTTCTGAAGGCAGAAGGAAAGATTATTGGTTCAGGGAGATAACCAATCAGATTGTAGAGGAGGTGGGTCCAAGCAACTAGAGGAGGCAGGACTAACCAATCAGATGTCCCGGTCCTGCTTCCAGTAGTGGCTTGGACCCACCTCCTCCACAATCTGATTTTCTCTCTGAGCCAATCATTTTTCCTTCTGCCTTCAGAACATTTTTTTGTAAGTAAGACTCCCACAAGCATATTTTGTACATCCAAACATTGTAGCAACATGTCCAAAGACAGAGGTCGGACAGTCATAAGACATAAGTACAAATAAACAGTACACAACTACAGCTTTCAAATCTGTTGATGAAGGGTGCAGCCATCTTGAATTCTGTAGCTGGGACTGTAGAGTTTCCTCCGACTTTCCAAGTCAGAACTCCGACTTCAGGGGGCATTCTCGTTGAAATTTCCGACTAGGAACTTGGAGATCCCGACTCCCTGGTATAAATGGAATGCACCATTAAACCCCCTTTTCATAAATCTCTGTTGACTCTGCTGCTAGAAAGTCCGCTTATTTCTTAAATTCTTTCCCAATATTTGCCGTTCTTGGAGGGTTTCACTAGTTCTAATGCAATCAGTTTATGTCCCCTAATAAATATAACTGTAAGTGTCCAGGGCACAGACATTTTGGTGGCCTTCTCTGGGACAGAGATTAGCAAGAAGCTAACACTGGCAAAGTGTGGGGGATGACGGCCTTCCTGCACCGTGGTGTCTCATGGCAGTCCGATTCCACCGTTCCTTCTGGAAGTCCGGGTGTTCCCAAACGCACTGTGGTCTGCCAGGATCTCAATAGATGAATGTGGTAGAAAACGTTATATATGGCATACATGTATCATCTGGAATTTGTTTAAGCTCTTGCGGGACCGAGCTGTTATGAAACACTGTGTATATAAAACACCTTATTAAGAGACAGAGACAATTATGGCTTTCTGTTGTAAGCATTTAGCCTGGTCATTAAACGTTTCACTGAAAAGTAATAACGAGTTTGTGTGATTTAAGGGCAATGTTGTATCCTCTCGTCGTATGTTGTGGGCAGAGGTGGACATTTCAGGTCCAGAAAGTAAAAATCCAAACCAGGATTTTGTTTCAACCAACCAGCTGAGTACTATATGGCTGTGAATCTTTATACTCAGCAGGTTGGTTGAAACAAAATCCTGGTCTGGATTTTTACTTTCCAGACCTGAAATGTCCACCTCTGGTTGTGGGTGCATACACATTACAGCTGCTTTGTGCTAATGTTTTCAGACCTGACTCGATGTGGCCTACCAGGAAGCAGGAAGGAAACTACTGATGTATTTTATATATATACTGTTGACGTATATATTGTTGACTTTGTGGTGTTTCAGGTTTTCACGACACTTGTGAGATACGCCTTTTTGTACGATGCGTAACGGCCATAATGCCTTTTGGCTCAAAGGCTACCGTGTCACTTTACTTGCACATTGTCATATTCAGTTAGATTATCTTCAACATTATCGTCATTGCGCAAAGTAAAGGAGCTCAGATGGCGAAACGCAGACACACATATGTACGGCAGAAAGTAATTATGGGGAAAAAACGGGGCCTCATTCAAGAGCAGGTGTACCAGCAAGCCGCTGTTTTTTGAGAAAGGGAGCTATTTCTGGTGTGGCTTGGTGATATGGCATGGGCAGGTTCACTGGGGGCTGGCGGGGGGGGCTTCCTGGTTAACGATTTACGGGAATTAGGGGCAGGTGGGCAGGATCAGCAGTGCATAGTAAGACATGAAAACCAAAATTGTGGTTTTTGTGAGAATGAACAAGATATTAATCTTGGGAGTGCGTGTTAGATAACAGTATAAACCAAAGCAGTACATCAGAGGCATGGAAGGATTACGGAGGCTAGAACTCAGAGCACATGTCATTTAATACCTTCAGTCTTGAATGAGGGACTGTAAGAACCAATCAGCACAAGCCAACTAGTCACCTGACTCTCCTTCCCAGGAAGGCCACACCCTCTTCCCTTCTGACAATAATATGGACTGAAGAACACAAATGTTTTCTCTGTGTTCTTATTTAAGGATTCTTATAACAGGGGAACTCTTAGGGGGTGGGACTGGGGAAGATGGGAGTGGGGGGTGCGGTGGGGGGCAGAGAGACGTGGGGGTGGTGGCGGGTCACACCTTCTCCCTTTTCCTCCTTCACCAGCTGCCTCTCTCTCCTCCTCTTGCTAAGCACACGCTGTCCCTGGCTGCTCCTGTTTTCTTGATATTCCACCGAATATCCTCATTCCGCCCCCCCCCCCCATACCCCTTATTTACATCATTTACTTATTTAAGAACATCCCTTCAAGATGTTCTGCCAAATGGTATTCGGGAACATTTTTCGGGGGGGGGGGGGGGGCAATTTATTCCGACTCTTTCAGTACTGCTGTGACATCTCTTCACACTTTTGAGTCACTCTCTATTGCCTATATAGGGAAATCTGTGTAGTTCACAATATAGATAGAAAAGGACAATGATATCAGACGCCATGTTCTGGGACGCTCTGTGTTGGTATTCTAGCAACCACTGAATACAGCAACGATTCAAAGGGAATGAAGAAGATAAAGTGATTATAGGATTGTAAACCTGTATTTTATTGGATTGAATTATTTCATTATTTAAAATTGAAATGTCAGTTTCAGTCTTTGGAAAGATTGCTAGTATCATTATACTTTTTAAAATAAAAAAATACTTTGTAAACAAAATTGCCCTTTGCTGTGTTAGTATTATGAGGTATTATGATTGCACTATAGTTAGTTGATGACAGCTTTGCAGTGCATTATGGTAACATGCAGGATCACAGTGTACTACATCTGTATGCACCGTAACTTGGAGGGCATTGTGAGTATTAGTACTACATAGTGAGTCGGATTTGCCTTAAAGAATCTGAGCATTGCTACAAAATGGCAGACATGCTGTATAGTGCACTGTTTCAGTAATAGGGAGTGATATCAAAAACAGCCCTTGCGTCCTCAGACAAGACCACTTTAGGGAAGGGAGCGTAACCATGGTGACCACGCAGCCAGGCAGGGTGTGTATGTGCATGTGTGTGTGTGTGGGCACGCCTGCGAGCACGAGTGGGTCTGTTTGTGGGCATGTCCATGCGAGCATGTGCGAGCTTGTCTGGGGGGTGCGAGTGAGGCGCTTTTGCTGGGGGTGGGCTGCCGTTGAGGGACCCCGCCCCCAACAGCTCGCAGGGGTGACCGTTCACGGTTTGGGGCTCTTCAGCACAGTCCTCTTATCCGGCAGCCTGGTTCATCCCAACATGCCGTGCACCTTCCTGCCTCGTTGCCTCCGATCCAGCACATCAGTGCTCGATTAATCTGGTCTAAGGTGTAGCCTGCGGTGAGCGGAGCCGGCACTGCCCACGCTCAGTCCCGGGGGCTTTGCCTGGCCGAGCGACCGGCTCGACTTTTAAAGGAGGGCGAGCCCACTTAGAATACTAATGAGGTCCTGGGCTGCCCTTGCTTACTTAAGTGGGGTATCACCCAGGGCGTAGCTGCATAATGATGGGATCGTGGTGTGGGGGGGGGATAGGTGGTGGTGGGGTTTTCCCATGGCCCTTCCGGTAATCCCTGTGAGCACAGTGTCCCTCTAGGAATAGACGGTGTCCCCCTCCGCTCCCCAGCCACCACAGGAACTGGAAAATAGCGCCCCCTGCATTTAGCTTAGATCCTCCGCACAGCGTGCTTCAGTAGAGAAATTTGCATGTGCTGGCGTGAGGCGGGCTTATGCCATACCTGGCCCATGTTCTGGCCAATTAGACGTCATTGCCTTCACTCAGCCAATAAGGAGCTTGTGGTCATGGCTGATGGACAGAGAGCTCAATCAATCAGGCCACCCACCTACCATTCGGCAGGCAGGACGTCTGGAGCTTCCTTTGGCTGTCAGACATCTGCTTGGCTCAGACGGCGCCTCCCCCCCCCACCATCTGTCAGCCGTGCCGGCTTCTGATGCGCCCCTCCGCGGCGTTCTCGTGCCCGCCCCTGCCCAGTCCCGCCACTCTGACAGCCTGACGTGAATGCGCTGGCGCCCCCACGCGCTCCGCCCGCAGTCACGCGCTAACTTGAGACACGCCGCCGTTTTGGTCCGCCGTGCTTCAGAAGTCGAGTGGAACGGTTCGGGGGGGATGCTGTGTACAAGTACAGCATGTACAGCATTCACTCTTTAATTTGTCACGATCGCCCATCCGGCTCCGGCTCCTCGTTATCGTTACTCGGGCTGCCTGAACACTGCCAGGCACACTGGTGATACTTAACACTTGTGCAGCAGAAAATATTTGGCATAAAAGGGTTTGAGAAGAAAAATCCTCATTCGTATCCTGACTGCGGCATGGAGCCAGTCAGGGGCAAACGTAGAAATTGTCACCTTGACTCCCTTTTGTATTCATTTAATGAATTCAAGGCCCCCTGTGAAGTGCCGGGCCACCAGAATCTGCCAGGGTATCCGTGCCCTTACTGTGCTCCCTGGTGCTAGTACAACTCTTCTCGCAGGTAACACACGCATAACTAATCGGAACAGAAGGCGGATACGGGTCGAGACGGTCCAAGCACTGCCCGATGTCACCCAAAAAGCCCTGGAGTATTTTCAAAAAGCCAGTAATGTCGCTATAAGCATGTGATCACAATCAGACGTCTGCAGGTACCACAGTAAATAAATCATTTATAAATGGGAATAAACGCTGCATATATTGTGCTTCAAAAATATATCAATAAAACGTATTACAACCGCTCTTACTAATTCTGCTGCTACTAATATTTCTGCACTTAGCTGGAAGATGCAGTACCTCAGAATGAACTGTGGGTGGCAGAATGGCGCCCCTCGCAGCGCGTGTTTGCATGCGCCCAGCTACCGCCCTTTTGAATGTGCCCGCGAGCATTGTGCGTGCTGCGCCGTTCCGGGCGGCATGCTTTGCCCTCCATCCCTCCACGCCTGCTTGTGTTCCGTGCCGCAGAGCATTACGAGAGTGCCCGTGTGCATTATGGGAAATTGTGCTGTGCGTCCAGGTTGTCTGGCTCCTACCGGATCCAGGCTGTTTAGGCGTCCTGGAGCTTCCCTGGATCTGTCAATCTTTCCTTTCCCAAACCTTCAGATCTTCATCTGATCTTTACATATCTAGATTTTAATGTTTTGCCTGCATTTTAATCCTTGGAGTTTTTAAAAATTCAAAACTACTTTGTAAAAGTCATCTGGTATGATAAATCTGGATTAAGCTAGATTTTATTGACCTGTAGATCATTTATTCTTAATTATTTTGATACTTTTTGTATAACTCATTAAGTCAAACCTAATTTTTAGTGTTACTGGGGAAATGCAAATATGTGTTTTACTAATGCCTTAAATGTCACATGGATGGTCACGACCCTGACCAGAACACAGCTGTCACATGGGGGTCCTTCTTACTGCAGGGAAGTGGCCATAAAGCAGAGTAGGATTTTGTACATTACAGTTTCCCAACAGAGCTTTAATGCTCCAGCAGGGGGCGACAAATGCCGAAAGCGGCCCCTGTTTCGGTACCAGCCACTGGGACTCAGGTGCCCCGCTCGGCTCGTGACTCTGCTGGTCAGTGACCCCTCTCGCGCTTGTGTCCGACTGTCCCGGATGGCGCAGGGTGAAGAGAGCACAGCTAGGGCCACACGATTGGCTCTCGGTGCCGGTGCCCGTCGCTCAGACCTGGCTGCTGGTGCAGGGCCTGGAACCCGAGACAGCGTACCAGTTCAGCGTCCTGGCGCAGAACAAGCTGGGGACTGGCCCGTTCAGCGAGGTCGTCACTGTGAACACGTTAGGTAGGTGGGGCGGACTCCGCGGGGCCGGGATAGGGAGCGTTCAACACGTCGAATCGCATCCAACATTAATCAACCGGTAATTAAGAAAAGAAGTTGTTTAATCAAAACATGAGTTCATCGGTCTGCAACATATTCGCAAGTAAGCACCTTATTATACTCAGTACTTGTACTAGTAATCACAACAATTAACCTTAAGCTTCATTAAGCCCAGTATCCTTCACTAGGGTAGCTGCACAGGTTAGGACTCTGTACCCGTGATCAGAAGGTCACTGGTTCGACTCCTGGTCCTTGAGTATCCCCAATAACCCCTATTGCTCCAGGGACTAGCAGACCCTACTCTCACCTGTGCAGTGCTTTGTATTTAACGAGTCTCCATAACCTCTTATCCAGTATAGTACAAGAAAACAATGTACCACCCAGAAGACTTTAATATAGGATAATTGCATATCAGTCACTCACAGTTGCATGCCCTTACCTGGGGCTGCTCAGGGGTGTGAAGGCTCACTCTTTCTCGGCCTGTCTGCTTACTCTCCAGTATTTCCTATAAGTACCCCTGAACCACTGGTGCTGCTAACCCCACCAAGGTGCCTCACAGCCAATCGGACACAACAGGGAGTCCTATTGACATGGATCCCTCCAGCCAATCATACGTCGCCAATCGATCGGTATGTCATGGAGTTCCGCCTGGGAGAGAGGTGGGACATCCTGGACAGTGAGATCCCACCTGGAGAAACAGAGCTGCTGGCGAGAGACCTTGTCCAGGTAAGAACAACGTCTGGGTTTCTCTTGGCCCCAAGGACACTCCTTTGATGGACAGGTCAATTTGAATAAACAGGGTTTCCCAATGCTGTCCTCTGGGACCCACAATCGGTCCAGGCTTTTGCTCCCTTCGAGCTCCCTGCCTGACAGTCCACGTTTTTGCTCCCTCCCACCTCCCGGTGGGGAGCAAAAACGTGAACTGTCTGTGGGTCCTCAAGAATTGGGTTGGGAAACACAGGTATAGGTCTGTTTGATGTGAAGCTGACTTCTGTATGATGACACATTGACGCTTAACTGGTTTATGGTTCGTCAAAGTGACCCTCTTTGTGGTAAATTCTTTTCAAGTTTAGTTAATCCGCTGGAACCCATGTAGTACAAGGCTAAAGGATGAAGAAGAGCTTCTGAAACTTTCATTCTCAGAATTAAATGTCAGAAATGCCATTTTGGGAGAGCTCAGGATCAAAGTGGGATAGAAAGTATTAGTTGGACTTCAAAGTGGTTAGTTTTATGCTTCCTCTGTGACCATGAGATGCATTACCTGATGAAAAGCTACCGTGCATTTACATAAAATAAGTTAAGATTTCAGTTACTGGCCTGATGGACATCTCTACTGCTATCGAACAGGAATATCCGATGTAGTACAATAATACTCAGACATAACAGATATACATTCAATATAATACACTGCATAATATACTGCATGGCACAATATATTTTCCACTACAGCCAAAATATATGAAGTCGTACATAATAGATTTCAAAATGTGTTAGGAATGGGTTGAAATCCACAAGACCCACATTTTCCATAAAGTCAGTCCCATCTCTGAAGGAAACTTTTCATGGGATGTTTTCCTCATGCATCATAAATTCACACACGGCTTATACAGGTGAACATGGAAACAGATTATCACTTATGTCATTTACGTTTGAGAGAGGCCTTATTCCGGGCCTGGTACTTGCAGATCTGCGCATGCTGGATGCTGTAACCTATTTATGGCGTACAGCTGGATTTCACTGGAGCGGTTGAAGTAATTGTCCCATTTGGGATTTCGAATGCGCCGCCCTCCCTCGAGCTTGACTCGATTTCCTGATTCGCCGGGGTGGTGAGCTGTGTTGTCCTTTTGCCTGAAGGTGCATATCGGTTGTCATGTTCCTGCCACTCTCTTGAGCCCAGTGGACCAACTGTCCCACGTCGTTTTGCAAGAAACACCTAGTACGGCACTATTAAAGCATTTGGTGGTAGATGGGTCCCGGAAAATGCCGTCCCTCTGAAATGGGTGTTTAACTTCAGGTGTTTAGCCTCTTGTTGTGACATCATCATTTCCTCTGCTAGTATACCCATGAGTGTTCCTTCATTTCTGCTTGTGAGATTGCTTCCTCTGGCAGTACACATCTTGGTCGTCCATTTACATTTTCTCATGAGGTCATTTCCCTTGATGCTATGCTCCTCTGTGTTCCTCTCTGTCTTCTCATGAGGTCATATCCTCTGCCAGTATCCCTTGTTTTCCTGATGTCGGTTCCTGTGCCCTTGGCTTTAAACTGTTTTTCACTGCGCATGATGACTGTAACTCCAGTGACCTGCTCTGCGCAGTGCCTCTATGACCGTGCATAGCATGGTCCCAGCTGGAGGGGTTGTGTGGCGTCAGTGTCACCTACTTTACTGAACTGCCTGGCCGTTCTTCCAGCTAACGAGAAAGTCCCATTCCGTCCCTTATGGCCTGAACTGATTCTGTAGGATTCTGCCTGGTGTCCAGCGTCTGCTTCATGTCCACCGCCTGCCAACACTTTGAATTACTGGTGCAACCTACCCAGGGGTACTGAGAAAACGTGACAGCCAGTCTTTGACTGTTTGTTCAGTACAGGGTCACAATTAGCCTGCAGTCCCTCCCAGGAAATGCAGGACCTGAGGCACTCAAGTAATGCACAGACAGCTGTTCTCTTGAACCGCATGTCTTTGGACTGTAGGACTGGACTTACACAGAGGGTGCAGTTCCTGCAAACTCCACAAGGGGGCCCCTTGAGAACACAGTGCTAGCCACTGAGTTAGCATGTAGCGACACAGGAAAATCCTTTATATTATACACATGGACCATGCATTCCAGGTGAGCTGTAGTGGATTCTAGGGGACATAAGAGGGACTTTAATTCATACTGAGGCCCAACCTTATTATTAGCCAATGATATGTTTTGAATCAGTGAGTGACGGGGAGAGAGCACTCCGATGGCCAGTCAGCTTTCAGCTGGAGCGACGGAGCCAGTCCCCCCCCCCCACACACACATACACCCCTTGCTATCATTTTGAGTGGCCGGTGAGCTTTTTTTGCTTTCGCTGCAGGATTCGTGGTACGAGTTCAGGGTGATGGCTGTTATGGAAGACCTCATCAGCGAGCCCAGTAACGTTGTGGGAGTTTCAAGTACTGGTGAGTCAAGAAGAGAGCATGCAGGTTGAAGTAGATTGCCAGTGATGTTTGAAAGATGCTGCAAGGTTGAAAATTTTCAGTACTTTACTGCCCCCTGTTGGAGCCAAGTAAAACTTGCATCTTTGAATGGCAAATCAATTCTGTCATTGATAAAATTTTTGCAATGACAATATTAAAAATTAAAGCGCAGTTAAAACATATGCTTAATTAAAATGCATATTTTTAAGAGGCTTCTTTTATCTGCTTTAGCAAATAAACTGTATTTTTAGGCTAATCAAGCAAACAGAAACTGAAGTCTGTCCCTGATGCCATTGAGAAGCGTCCTTCCCTCAGCCGTGCCTCCCGGTTTCTTGTGTCATGTGACTCCCGACACGTACCTCTCTTCCTCAGACTTCTTCCCTCCCCCAGAGATGGCAGACGAGGGCCTGGCTCGGCCCGTAGTGGCTGGCATCGTGGCCACCATCTGCTTCCTGGCGGCGGCCATCTTGTTCAGCACGCTGGCGGCCTGTTTCGTCAACAAGCAGCGGCGACGCAAGCTGAAGAGACGGCGAGGTGGGTATTACACCAGTGCTGCTGTGGATCAGCTGTGAAAAATAGGTGGTACTGTATACGCAGGGAGCGAATATTATTTTTTCCTGGTCGGCATAGTGTCATTTTCACTCTTTACCTGTTAGCTTTAGCTTTTCTTTCTGAGAATGCATTTCAATTGAACTTTAGCCATGCAACCCAACAGGATAACTGATTAAATGAACTGTCATAGAAACAGCATAGCTAGGATGAACATGCCATTAAAATAAACAGTAAAATACAGTCTAGTACTGCAACATCTATGTCACCAGTGTGTTTTTTATGTATATGTCTTTATGTTCTTTTTCTTGTTTGTTTGTTTGTTTTTTTGGATTGAATATTTATTTTTGACCATATCATTAATGGTGCTGGTGCGCTGAGCCTGTTTTTGGAAGGTCACCAGTTCAAATCCCAGTGTCAGCAGTGAGATATCACTGTTGGGCTCTTAAGCAAAGGCCTTAATCCCCAGTTGCTCTAGGGACTGTCTGACCCTGGTCCCTCAAAAATAAACAAACAAACAAATAAGTCGCTTTGGATAAAAGCGACTGCTAAATCATCAAGTAACATGTAATTGAGAAATTGCAATACATTGCTTTGAAGCTGTCCGTCTGGTGTCAGTTCAGGGCAATCTGCATACCCTGTTGCTTCCGTTCACAAAATCGAGGGTGAGTTACCACTGGGGTGTTTCCTTCTGACCCAGCAGAAATGCAGGCTTTGTAGAATGAAGGTGCGTGCTGGGAGATTTCTGTCCTCTTGGCACAATGGCTAGCTGTTCGGGTGGGGCTGGGCGTGCAGAAGGGAAGGCCAGCCGGTCTGGCTCCACGGGGCCTTGTGAAGTGATGTCTTACCGTCTCAGTGCTTCCCTGAGCGCCTTTAATCTGACCGCAGGTGTAAGTGTTGCTAAGTGCTGAGATATCAAACCGAGTGTGATCTGTCGTCGGTAATGGGGAACTGCCGTAGCAACAGTGTGACTCTTTTTGGACTGTAAAATATCCTATCCATCGTGCTTACACACACACACCCACACATACACACACACACACACACCCACACATACACACACACACACACACACACACACACCCACACCCACACATACACACACACATACACACACACACACACACACACACACACACACCCACACACACACACACACACACACACACCCACACACACACACACCCACACCCACACATACACACACACATACACACACACACACACACATACACACACACACCCACACATACACACACACACACATACACACACCC
>JAODJU010000038.1:20143476-20176454 GCA_026776725.1 Gnathonemus echidnorhynchus | reverse complement strand
CACATACACACACACACACACACACCCACACATACACACACACACACACACACACACACCCACACACACACACACACACACACCCACACATACACACACACACACACACACATACACACGTACACACACACACACACCCACACATACACACACACACACCCACACATACACACACACACCCACACATACACACACACACACACATACACACACACACGTACACACATACATACATACACACACACACGTACACACACACATACACACACACATACACGTACACACACACACACACATACATACATACATACACACACATACATACATACATACACACACATACACATGCACAGGGTTACTAGAAAATAGACTTATACTTGTTACTGTTACAAATATGAATCGTGAGAAAACACAAATTCACACAAAGACCTTTTTCGATTGTTACATTTAGTTAAATTCAGAGCTGGTTTTCATTTTGTTCTACGTTAAAATAACATATATTTTCTTAATATTACATTATATGAGTAAAAAATAACACAGCACATACAGTGATTTTTTTTTTTAATGCGGCGGGTTGAGCCTCGTTATGTGAAAGACGCCAGTTCAAATCTTATAGCAGGCAGAGGGACCATGTCACCGCTGGGCTCTAGAGGAAAACCCTTAATCTTCAAAATAATGGAAAATAAACGGATCTTAATTGCACTCTCACTCTTCATTCTCACCTCTGTATGTGTCTCATGGAAGAGTAAAGATGGGATCTTCTGCATAAGTTGACAACCCCCTGGGGAAAACACATTCTGAAAAATCGAAAGATGCTCTGACTAAATCGTCGCAGACTGAATTACAGCAAGCACATTCTCAGCAATTCCCTGGCAATATTTTGTGCTCATGGGAGTTTTACTTACACAAAAATGTTCTGAGTGCTGAATGAAAAATTATTGGTTCAGAGAGATAACCTGCAATCAGATTGTAGAGAAAGTGGGTCTAAGAAATGTCTTGGTTCCGCCTCCTGTACCTCTTCTACAATCTGATTGGTTATCTCTCTGAACCAATCATTTTTTTGTTCTGCCTTCAGAACGTTTTTCTGTAAGCAAAAGTCCCACTAGCGTATTTTGTGCACCGCTGGTCGAGCTAGCCACTGACAACTCATCGTCTGTATCTTCCTTGTTTTCTTGTGTCTTCTTTACCAGATCCCCCACTTTCGATAACACACTGCAGAAAAAGCGTCGAGACACCGTAAGTAGCACCAGCTGCAGCAGCTGTTTTTTTGTTTGTTCGTTTGTTTTAAAACATGCTTCAGTCTATGCCAAGGCATGGGATGGAGCCCTGTGCTCCATGCTGGACAGCTACATCCGCCAGCCCCTGCTGTGGTCACATCCAACACCGGCTGCTGGTAACCCGGTGCGGGATGGGACGACGGTCAGTCATTCAGCCCCAGTCATGGTTCAAACCGTCAGTATTGATGGAAATGTTTCCTCGCAAGCTTAAGGGTCTGCTAAGGTCTGTTCTTACATAAACATGGCTTTGATTTCCAGTACGGGAGGCGTGCACAAATCTTTAGCATGTTAGGACGTTTGCCAATGGCTAAACGATGCCATGCTACTTCAGAATGGTTAGTTTATTTAGAGCTTGGAGTCCAGTTGTATCTTATGGATAGCGCATCATCCACCTTTCAGCCTGCTCCATCCACCATACTATGCTTTTCTGAGCTTTACTGTTGGTTTCAAGCACTACACTTGGCACTGAACCACAGTACATGTTAGGAACTATCCCAGCGAACAGGAAATATTCCCAGAGCTTTAGCTAACGTTATTTAACAGTCTTCACAGAGTTGGCAGAGAACGTTCTCAACGTTAATGGGACTTTATTTCCACATTTTACATTTTAACAAAGGTTCTGTCAATGTCAGCAGGGGAACATTATTATCTGAATTTTTTCCTAAATGTAATTAATGTTGAAAAATATTGTTTTATAATAACTATAATGTTATCAAAGTGCTGTATGCGTATATTGCGAATACACCGTCCAGTGCTGAACCCATGACCTTAGAAGTGTAAACAGTAGTGTGACTCCCCGTTCTACTGTGCCCTTAGTTTGCGTTTATATTTCTATTCTTAGTTGTAGTAGTGGGACATTCTGGGAACATCAGGAATACAGGACACTTGAACATTTTCAGACCTTAATCATCATGTTCAGTAAACATTCCTTGTTAGCTAATTATTAATAATCAAGAATTCTTGAAGCACCAGGTGGCATAGTGGAAGTTCAGGTTGCCAGGGCATGTCGACCTCCCTACAGCCATCCAGTAGAACTGTTCTTGTGACTGATGGTGGTTGTAATTGTTGTAATTTTTTGTCCCCAAAGAGCGGATATATAGCTGAGAATTCAATGGCAGCAAGCGCCACTGCTTCTGTAAATAGAAGCAGCTGCACCAGCTGTTTTCATCAGGAAAAAAGGTGCAGTGATGTCAGGTGAATGCAGGGACAGGAATCTGACCAATGAGATGATGTCTTTAGATCCATGGGAGACAATGCACTACACTGTGCTGTGCAATACGTCTGCTCAACATAGGTAGCTAAACTATATCACATTTAGCACTTGCTTAGTGTAATGCATATAAAGTGATAAGTGAATTTTCCTAATGTTGGATTCAACTGGGCAGCTGGGCACCATGATTTATGTTGGAACAAACCTTAATGTCATAATACCTCCTAGCTGTTATTCTTTTTGTTCTTACAATTTATTTTTCCAAATTTTGAAGCATAACACAATTGGGGCTGCTTCTGTGGATTATCCTAAATATTTAGAAAACCATTTCCAAGTTCAGATTTAAGCTTAAAAATATTATATGTGTGGATATGCCGATTGAGAGAAAATAGTCAGATAGTTCACATATGAGTAAAGCAGTTTAATATTTTATATCAGTGTTTCCCAATCCGGTCCTCAGGGACCCACAGACAGTCCACGTTTTTGCTCCCTCTGTGCTCCCTGCAAGACAGTCCAAAATTTTTCTCCCTCCCAGCTCCCGGTAAAACGTGGACTGCCTGTGTATCCCCGAGGACCAGACTGGGAAACACTGTTCAATATTGTAATTTATAAATCCAGTAGGTTTCAGGCAACTTAACAAGTTGGCCACAATAAGTTTGCCGTTTCAACTCACTGGTTGAATGCTTGAATGACCCAGAGCTGAATATCTTGTATATATATATATATATATATATACATACACGGGGACACTGTCCAGGATAAGCTGTGTGGGAAAATGATGAATGCTTTGCTCCAAAATTTCTCATTTCCACAGGTATTTATTAGCGAATGCTTCCTTGGCGTTATAAAACCACTGATCAGTATTATGAACAAAAATGAAAGTAATTCATAGACGATGGTTTTCTAAATTACTTTCATCACACCCTTTTCTTTTCTTGGGCAGTTGTGTCTGGCAGTTATTTTATGGGGGGGGGCATAGTTTGTTTAAAAAAGAGTTTTAATGATTAAGGCTTAGATTTGGTTAGCACTGTTGCCTTACACCTTTGGAACCCAGGGTTGAGTCTGCGCCATGGCTCAATGAGTGTGGAGTTTGCAATTTCTCACCCGTGTCTGATGGGGTTTCCTCCGGGGTATTCTGGTGTCCCCCCACAGTCCAGAAACATGCTGCGGTGAATTGGCGTTACCAAATTGGCCATAGGTGTGCTGTGTGAGTGAATGGTATGTGAGTGTGCCCTGCGATGGGTTGGGGCCCCAGCCTGGGTTGTTCCCTGCCTTGCCTCTGGGATAAGCTTCAGACCCCCCCTGACCCTGAGTAGGACAAGCGGTTACATAAAATGGATGAATGGATCAATGGATGGGTTTAGATTTACTGAGGTTGTTGAAATAGGCCAGTTTCTTTGAGGCATGAAATGCTGATTTTTAAGTCTCTCCTGAGAATGGATCCCAAGACCAAGGTTACACCTGCTGTTAAGTACTTGACTGTTTCAAATCCAAACACTCAGTCCAGACACCATTAAGTTTAGAGTCTATACCCTAAACCATCAATAACAAAGGGGAAACGTACAGACCAATGCTGCTTTTATATTCAATTCAATTCAGTTCAATTTATTTTTATATAGCGCCTTTTACAACAGTCTCCCCAAGACACTTGAGAAGAATGTGTGGCAAACGATTACTACATTTATACACAGGGGTGCATGAAACAGGGAAATGGGAAGAGGGAGCGAAAGAGTGCCAGAATATTGTATATTAATATATCTATTTTATATATATCTGTATATCTATTTATATATTTTATATGAGAGTCAATTTCTGCTTATCTTACATGCAGTTTTTTCCGCTGCTTCAACTGTTGTACCGTATAGCCTGGTGTCCGTTGTCACGGCACCATGTGTTGTCTCACACAGGTAGGTGTGACTTTTTGGGGACTTTTGCTGATTTATCAGGCTCGCTCACTCACATTCACCATGCACACACCATGGAGGCTGGCCCCGTTTGTGTGCGGTCCACAGTGATGCTGACAGGTTACATTCATGGCTGCAAAAAGGCTTGACCAATGAAGTCACTGGTTGCTGTAGACCAGCATTTCTCAACTTAGTCTTGAGACCCCCAGACAGTCCACATTTTTGCTCCCTCCTAGCACACCTGTACCAAACAATGAATAACAAGCCAAACAATCAAGAACGAATCAAACAGTCCATAATGCTGAATGCATGATACAGCTGTGCTGGGAGCTGGGAGGGAGCAAAAATGTGGACTGTCTGGGGGTCCATGAGGACTGGGCTAAGGACCACTGCTGAAGACCATGTTAAATTTAAAATGCAGATGAGATTAAGGAAATTGTGGTTAAAAGTGTAAAAAGTAGGCAGTGAATGCTTGTAGTGTTACTTCATTGCAAATTATTACTTATAAGCCATAACAGAGTAGATATTTAATAGTCGGCTCAGGTTTCTCAGCGGAGTACCTGAAGCATGTGACCGTGGTTTGTAAACACATCGAAGGTGATGCGGTGTAACTTACCTGGATAGACAGCAGAGGGCGATCTCATAGATCAGTGAAAAGGGAGGAACGCCCATCCTCCCGACTGAACCCCACCCAATCTCTGATTTGTCCCCCGACTGCGTTCAGGACGGCAGAGGGCCCAACCGAAACCCAGTGGTTGAAAAGCGGCCCGCTAGCAAATCACAGACGGTACACGTGAGTGTCCAGCCTGAGGCCCGATGGGGCCCGCGAAGCCGCGTGGTCCCGGGTACATGCTGTACCCGGGCCGGCGTCTCCATCGGCTTCGTGAAACAGTAACCCACTTCCCTTATCGTCAGCTGGGCTTAACCGGGTTAAGTGCAGCACATCCCTCGTTTGTGTCTTCCAGCTCAGAAGGTCACGTATCAGATAACACCAGACCCAATTGCAAGGCCGACGGCCCGGTAATTTTAGGTTGGGTGGGGCAAACCGGTTGCCATCCGACTGCCCACATTGACGTCTGGTAACTCTGTGTGACGGGAGGTACATTCAGCCAGAGAGCTGACAGTGAACCTCCTGGACACATACGTGTTGGACATCTGTCCAGTCTCCCACCTCCAACCCCACCAAGTTTACCATGGTAAATATGCATGCTTTACTCAACATGACCCTACCTCCTTGCTTGGCTACGGCTTCTCCCCATTGCTTTGATGGCTCCGTCACGCACCTCAGCTGGTTTTTACCATGGTACACTGACAAAGCTGAAGATACGATACAGTTTAATCAACGATACAATAGTATTTGTTATACAAAGCTTTAAATTGCTAACCAAAGCCAAAAAAGCGATCAATGACAAAAACAAGCTGAAGGGATTTATGTATTATATGCTATATATAAATCCCTTCATTTATATATACATATATATATATATATATTTGCCTACTTAACTCCTTTTTATGTGTGTCTTTCCTCTTCCAGTTATAATAACTTCACCCTTTGATGACTTTTGGAGTTGATGTGTCGGTTTATGTAAATCTGTATCCCACTCTGTGATGGTCAGCTCTGTAATACACAGTGTTGTGACTTTGTGGAGAACCACTGTCAGTCCTGGAATGATATCTAACGGCGAAACAAGTTATCTTGGCATTGTTTTACAAAAGAAAAAAGAAAAAAAATAGAAACCTGTTTGTTTTTTTCCACAGTTAATAGCAATTGCTCTCGTTATGCAAAACTTATTGTCTGAGTGGTGTGACTGTTAGGAAAAAAAAACGATGTATTACTATATTGGCATATTTTATGATACAAAAGTCAGTTTATTAATACTACATCTCCTCGAAAACGTATTAATTGTGACTTCAGTATGGTGCTGTGAAAAAAAAAAAAACACTGAAACCAGTTTCTCGGGTACAAAGCATAGAGGATTTGAATGTTTGCTTCATAGTTGTGCTATTTATTCCTATGTATGTCAATTCCCTGATGCAGCGCTACCGATTCAGCAGACATATTAACCAGACATCCATAAAGCCAACAGGCGACCGATAAAATATCCCGCTGAAATCCGAGCAGCACGTTTAACGTCGAGTCCATCGGTGTTTCCTCATCACGGTTACACCGGCAGTGCCGCTCCTTAAGTTCCATTG
This sequence comes from Gnathonemus echidnorhynchus, assembly GCA_026776725.1. Taxonomy (NCBI): domain Eukaryota; kingdom Metazoa; phylum Chordata; class Actinopteri; order Osteoglossiformes; family Mormyridae; genus Gnathonemus; species Gnathonemus echidnorhynchus. The sequence continues at coordinate 20,169,867 of JAODJU010000038.1, read as the reverse complement.
TTCTCATACTGATGTTTTCCCGAATGCCGAATTCCCGCCTCCAGGGCCGAGCGGTGACGTGCATTTGCATGGCGGACCCTTTTGGTGCAGCGGCTTCGTCTCCCAGATCTGTCGTGCTCGTGCTTTTTTTTTTTTTTCTTAATTTTTAATTATATGGTCTCCCCAGCAACAAGGTGCAAAGTCTCTTCCAGCAAACTGTAGCATTTCTGCTATGAATATATATATATAATCAAAAAAAAAACTTGTTAAAAAAATGTCTACCAAAAGTCATGTAGCTACAAAGGTAATCTACCATTATACCCAGCAAGTGATATTGCAGTTTTATCCTGACCTAGCTGCATGAAATAATATCCTCCGTGCATGTGTGAAATGTATGATGTATAATGCACTATGACTAATAAACAGAATTCAGACATGCACTGGCTATATCTTTCTTGTGTCTCTTGCTCTTCTTCCTCCCTTCCTTCTCTCTCTCCCTTTCTCTCTCTGTCTATTGCTGTGTTGATTTCAAGGACGCACAGCTTCATTGACCGTCAACTCTTCCTCCATCTCTATTGTGTTTCTCGCCGCAGGACTCCTCTTACCCCTTTGCCTGGCATTGAGCCCTACTGGGAGGGGCCAGACGGCAGCAGCTACAGGCCCCCGCCCACCAGTCCTCAGTGAGTGCCTGCACCTTGTTCAGCAGTGTGCGCTGGCTTTGGCGGCAATGCTCCATGTGCGGGTGCTGGGCGTGGCCGCCGCAGGCTGGGCTAAACGCCCTCGCGGCTCCACTCACAGGCGATGGCAGGCCGCCTATACTTTTAACTCCCACCGCCCCACCCCCAACTCCCCTGCTCCCTCCACATCTACCGCTCCCCACAGCCTGAGCTCTTCCCCGTCGCTCAGCTCGGAAAGTCCATCATTGCGGCTGCTTCATCGCTGGCGGCGCCGCCGTAGACACTTTCCCATTGTCCGTCTTTTGACTTATATGAGCGAAATCGCAGCTTTCTAATGTGCCTTCTGCCACCTCGGTATGGGAAAATAGAGGAGGTCGGTTACGGAACAGATGAATCTCTGCCCAAGACTAAACATATCCCTTGTTTTGGCTTTGAATCCCTTTACAATTTAGCTGCTAATGCTGTTTCTGCAGAAAAGCATCTAGCGACACAAGATATTAATATTAACTTGGCCTGTGTAGGAATGCCCAGTACACCAAAGTCCACACATTACCAGCTTCACTGCTGGATGCATAGAACCAGCCTGCTTGACTGCTGAAGCATGCAGTAGATAGTGAATTTAACTTCCATGTGAAATGTAGGCTGCTCCAGGACAATCCATTACCTTAGGAAACAGTCTATATTAGTCGTATATCCATATCCAAAGATCACCCACATTTTGAGTATCCAGCTGAGGCCTCTCATTCTTTTTGACCATAGCAACATTTAAGCTTCATCCCGCTGATGTAGGCACACATAAGCTTTGAATAATGAGTCATGTTGATGACCTTGTCATAGCTATATTGATTAAAAGCAACTTTTGATGACAAGTGATTTCAAGGATCATGGAGAAGGAAGTCATAGTTGCTTTGGTGCAGGGGAACCAACACAACATAGTGTCTTTCTGATGGATCTTTGACCTTTCCAACATGGGGTGTGGCTGAAGGTGCAGACAATTAAGTAGAACCACCTAAACCTCAACACTAGGGTCTAAACCATCCCATGAGAATTCAATGACTACAGTGAAGACCACAGCCTTTGTGACAGGACGTGGTTAGCTTGAAGACCATTTAAAATGTGAATTGTCCATGGATCACACCAAGGAAGTGTTGGAATACAGATAAGTGACAGCCTCTAGGTTGTGAGTGGACCCTGAAAATTAACAAAATGCATTTTTTTCCCTCAGCAGCACACATTTGTGTACCGTAACACTGATATTTCCAGTTAAAACTGCACTATCCCTTCCCCCAGATAGTCTCAATTTTTGCTGCGCTTGGGACGTTTGGATTCACGAAGTGGGAGAAAGTGAGGAAAGACCTACCACCATGCGTGCAAAAAAGCCCAAGCGCCCTGTGAATGCCCTCATACGTACCTCATGCTCTACCAGATTTTTCGCTGCGAAGTGGCCCCAGAATCACTGCCTCTCAGGGACCAGCACCCTGCTGCATACCAGTGCTTGACCGTACCCACGCTTGCCATTTGCTGATGCGACCATCCTGCAAACCTGTTTTTCATTCCCATTTTGGATTTGTTGGTCGGAGGAGATACCGTTTGCCCCTTTAGTAGCAGTCACCTTCTGTATTATTCGTTGCCATGGCAATTTTTCATGTTCTTTTTAGACAGCTAATCAGAAGACTTGGAAGTTCAGCGTTGTTTACCATATTTAACAGTATAGCCTTTGGTGACATAAATTATTCTGTTAGTGTTCTGTTCCTGTGTCCAGGACTAATATTGTATACACCTAACTGATGTATTATTATTATATTGCATAAATTTGACATGTCCCTATTTTTTTGTGCGTCGGTCGTAGTGATAATAGGCGTTTTATTCTTCTGCTAGTGTGCTGTGCGCAGACAATCATGACACTCTGAATGTGTTTAATCGTAGAATTGAAAAGCTTGCACAATAGTTTGGAAATAGAGATATACCTCCTTGATCAAAAAAGGAAGGAAGGAAAATATTTTGGTTTTTTAAAAGCTGCTTCTATATCTTTTGTGTGTATTAGATGCTATTTTAAAGTATTTCTGATCTAGTTCGACTTTTCTTGGTCACTCTGTGGGTTCTACTAACCTGTACTGTGTATTTGAGGTATTATATGACATTTCGAGTGTCCTTTACTTGTTCTCTGGTGTGTTCACTACCTTACATCCATGGAGGGCAGATGATGTCTGTCCTCAATGCTGTCATGCACTGTACCTCATACTTTAAGAAGACATTGCAGTAAGGACACTGCGTCCTGCAGCTTGACTTAAATAGCAGAGAGGACATTCTTGCCTATCGACAGCTGGTTGTCTTCGACACTAAGGCCCATCAAAGCAGCCATAAAGACTACAAACATTGACAAAAAAAACCCATAAACTTGCAGCCATAAATTGTATTTTATTGGTCTCAATAAACTGTTATGGTTTAACATGTCATCTGATTGCTCATTTGTTTTCTGGAAGGTAGCTACTACTTGGTCCTTGTCTCTTGGCACAGATACTCTCTTGGCATTATGAGGAACCCATGGTTACCTCACTTGTATCCATAGAAATATTGGTTGTTCTTTCTTCATAAGGACTGTGCAACTTGGAATTTAACACATTCTAAGTCTGTATGTTGACCTATTCAAAGATACAATGTTCCATTATTAGTAAATCTATATAAATTTGTCCTTCACAATTTGCATTAGACTACATGTATAGTTTTTTTGGTCCCCTTGTGTGTTTTTGGCATTTACAACTGATATGTTCTGATAACACTGTTAGCAAGTAGGACAGCTGGCAATATTGTACATGTGAAGTCATTAAATGATCAGGTCTAGTATGTCACAGAGGAAGTAAATTATAAAATGAAAAATATGAAATATGAATAATCAGCAGCAACAGGAGAGTATGAGATCCAGGGAAGGCTGAGTAGTGACATCTCCAGAAAACCAGATGCAGTACCACTAAGATGGGTCACAAGACCTGGGAACTCGGGGCCTGTCATAAGACAAGTGCAATAATCCCCAACTGTTCTATTCAAGAAGGTGTTTAGAGGGAACATGTTTCCTTAGGAGTAATAAAATAGCAGTATATAGGATAAATTTCAAGGAGGCTTTATAAACTCTGCAATAAGTAAGGTTGTTGTGGCTCATGGGCGACACTGACTCATGGTGAGATCTGATACAAATGATTATCCCCCATTGCCCAAATGCCCACCCACACGACTCGACTGTGACTCATGTCCTTAATGCACAGCAGTCACACGCCTTTGGCAAGCATTTCAGGCAGAGCAGTTGCACAGTAGCATCAGAGGTGACACTCCCACAGAGCAGTGCAGAATTCATTAAGGGTCACGTGATTCTGTGCGTCAATTTTGCAGTCATGTGATATCAGCTTTTTTTTTTGCTCTTGACCTTGTCTCTGTCATACTGTGCTGCACCTACCAGTGGCATAAATTTGAGTAGTTGTACCAATAGTAAAATATGCTCACATGCCCTCCACTGCAGATCTCACAGTCTGTTACATCATTACTGAAAGGTTACATTGAGTTTCTCTGGTGTCAATTTGCTAATGAGTATTAAAGGACAAAGAAGTGATCCACCTCTAGAAACGTTCCTCCACATATTCTTTTGAATAATTGAAACAAGGTAAATGTCCCTTAAAATCAGTTTATGTGGGTTCCTGCTATGGCCAACTGTATCTAAGTTTCTTAGCTTGGACCGTGCTGGAGATGACTGGTTTGTTGTCGTCTTCCCATTCCACAGGTCCTCCTCTGGGAAGCTAAGTCCTGAGAGTATTCGATCCTTGGGACCCCCCTCCGAATCCTCAGAGGAAGGCCGTGGCCTGCATGTGAAGAAAGCGCTGCCAAGTCCCGCCAAGGAGAAGGAACTGTCCCTCTACAAGAAGACCAAGAGAGCAATAACCAGCAAGAAGTACAGCGTCTCCAAGCACGAGGCAGAGGCCACCACCCCCATCGAGCTGATCAGTCGTGGCCCAGATGGCCGCTTCGTAATGGAACCCTCTGAAATGGAGACCTCCGTCAAGCCCAGGCGCATCGAGGGTTTCCCCTTTGTGGAGGAGTCTGATCTGTACCCAGAATTTCGGCAGTCAGATGAGGAAAACGATGACCCTGGGCCCATGCCCCCAGTCATGGCTACACTCAGACCCCACCAGATCTCCCCCATGTCCTCCAGCCAGGAGTCATACATGCAGCCCCCAGCCTACAGTCCCCGGTTCCAGAGGCCCATGGAAGGTATGACTATCATGGAGAGCAGCCGGCTTCAGGCCACAGGGCAGATCAGAGCTGCCCAGCATCACCGAATCTTTCCACATGGCCCATACTATGGCTACCTTGGAAGCCCTGGAGAGTCTGAATCCCTGCCTCCCTTCTACATGCCCGACACCAGCCCGCTTAGCTCAGTCATGTCCTCGCCCCCTTACCTACCTGAGGGCCCCTTTGGCCATCCCACCATACCAGAGGAGATGGGGGAGGGGGAGATCCAACATTACGCCGCCTCTGGCAGCACCCTCCCGTTGACCCATACCCCCTCCACTCGCTCCCCGGAGATCTGGCAGCAGCCAGATTTCCCTTTCGCGAGCCTGGAGGACCCACGCTTCATCTTCCCACCCCACCACCCCTTGCATCTTCACCGGGAGCTTCCCCTGCCTCCTCCTCCTCATGTTCTTCCTCCCAGTAGTCTGCAGCCCTCTGCCCTTCAGGTTCCCCCGTACCCCGGTGTCCTGCAGCTGGAGACTCCAAAGAGCCGCCTAGGCAAGTCTCCCAGCAAGGTCAAGCCTCAGGGCCCTCCAGCCAAGCATTTACCTATGCAAGAGGCACAGAGTCTAGGGCAGCTACAGCTAAGACATACAAGCCACGGTTTGGGTGTACCAGTATTGCCTTACCCTGACCCGGCAGCCCACATGGGCGGCCCAAGCACATTCGGAGGCCTGGACACCCGGTGGTATGAGCCTGGGCCTCAGCTCAGCCCCAGGCTGACTCGCAGAATGGAGCCCAGCACACATCAGGTGGTCCTCCAGCCATCCCGACTCTCCCCTCTGACTCAGAGTCCTCTGAGCTCACAGGACGGTTCCCCAGAGATTGTAGTGCGCCCCCGGCCCCGTCCGAGTGTCATCCAGCCCCCCATACCTCCCGAGATGTCGGAGATCACCCTGCAGCCCCCCTCCGCAGCCAGCTTCTCCCAGAGGTCCTCTCCCTCCTCCTCACCCGCCCAGGGCCAGAGTAGCAGGCGGGCAAGCCCGAGCTACCGCTCCCACATGGCCTTCGCCTCCACTGCAACAAGCTATCCGTCCCAGTCCCCATCACCCCCCATGGAAAGCAGCGACGTTTTTGGGCAGATGCCATCCCAGAGGAGGACAGACGAGGAGATCCTTCCATCCGAGCCCTCTCCACCTCAGTTGTCAGCTTCAGGGTAGGTGCAATAGGCTGTCACCCGGAAAACAACTCTTGACCACCAGAGAAGTAGTCTTCTATCTTCTACCCCATTCAAAACTGGTCTAATTAGTGAGTCAGCTTGAGGTTTAAACCTTTGAAAACAACGCTTCTGTGCTATACTAGGGTTGTACAGTAATTGTTTAAACAAATACTGTATATAAATATATATATATATATATATATTAGTAACTATATTGAAACTCCCATTAAAATTGTCTAATGTTTCTAGTCAGATTCGCCAAGGTTTGTGCACCAATGTCACACAACGCCATACCATTTAACATAGAGGTCTTCATTTGTTGGGCTGTACAAATTCCAGTCCCTGCTGCTTTTTTGTCAAACATTCAATTTCCAACATCCATCCATGAAATCTATGAAGCACTGCAACAAGCTCACCTGGGGACAGACATTCGGACAGATTCGGCCGCCGCCGAATACACAATCAGAAAGACCTCAGAGCTGATTTCTGAGATGAACGTAAGTCCCCAGGTGAAAGCAGTCCTTTGCTTCACAGATCGTGTCGATCATGTGACTCAGGTCAAGGTCTTTTGCTTAAAAACCTGGGTCATGTCAATTCAGAGGATGCACAAACCTGAAGGATGTCCAGACCAACACAGGTCCCTAAAAAGCCTGGAATCCTAAGGGGGTCACCACAGGATCCCAGTTTTCTCTTCCATTCCTCATCATGCTTTTTCCTTTACTCTTTCACCCAACAGGCGGAAACCTACAAGTGACCCTGAATTGAGCGCTCTCAGGCTAAAGGGCGCTCCTTGTTACAACTGACTCCAGGCTTTTTAGGACACCTACATGATGTGATGTGGAGGGTGCTTAAGGAGTGTACACCCTATCAGGCACAGGGAAGGGGGCTTGGAGCTTCCTCTTCTTTAATGATTTGATCATATGACCACATCTCCCCAAAAAAACCCCCCTCTCCCACCTCGTCCCCAGGAAACCCCGGGAGATTATTGGCCAAACCACGTTGCAGGGACTGTGAACTCTCATCTGTTGCAATGTCTCCATCATCTTAATTAGGGACAAATTGGGCATTCTGATTGCTCGGGGTGTCTTACCTGCTTTGTTTTTGATTGATCTCAGCTATCTGGGCAGCGTTGTTGTGACCAGGTCCTCTACATCGCAATAGGTAAGGGTTGGATCCATGTCTGAAAGGGGGGGGGGCAGCAGGTGGGGCTTTTAATCACCTTTTCCTTTAAAGGGGAATACGAGTCTTTGGGTCTAGCCTGATGTGGTTTAGACAGGTTACTTGCAGTGATTGAAGTTTTGTTCCAAGTGCACATTTGGGTTCTGCAGTCTTGAATGAACACAGATCTGTGGTGCTTTAAAAATTATATATATATACTATATATATATATATATGGTATATATGTACTCAATTAAAGGGGACACTGTTTTGGATATTGCTTATTACGCAAAGTTCTTCACGCTGTGCATATTGTTTAATGCAAACACCAAAATGTTCCCAGTTGCAAATCTTATCTTTTTTGATAAGATTTACATTGATATTGATAACTCCACAGCTTTGAAATACTGGTGTTTGAGCTTCCCTTGACTGTAAGTGGACAACGTGACAGCATTTCCGTCTCAGACATCTGGAAAGTCCTTGCGTTTCAAAATCTCCCATCAGACTGCAGAACAGCCGAGCCTTTCAAAAGCAATGCCAGGCGAGTGTCCCTCCAAAACTAGTGATGCCATGACTTGAGTGACAACAGGTGCATGACGGCAACAGGAAGTGCTTGAGAGAGCAGTATTCCCCTTTAAAGTCCTGTTCCATGTGCGAAACGCCATGCATGCCATTGCTAAATATTGCTCTTCAGTTCCAAAAAAATGACAAATCTCAGAATAAATTCTTGTTACATCTGTTGTCCGAGTGCCTTGGTTGCTTTTTTTTTATGCGACTGTTCCTGAGTAGCCATCACCCCTCCCGCCATCTCTTCCCCCTGTCAGCATGGTGAAGCCCATTATAGACAGTATCCATGTCTATGGACACATATTGATGATGATTTTGTGGCTCAGCTGTGATCCCCCCCTCCTCCCCCACACTAATGAGCTTCGGTTTCTCTTTTCACAGCCGCTGCAGAAGGACAGACTCCATATAACAGTTTCCGTTGTTTTTCGTGCCTCATGAAAACCTTGTGCGTTTTTATCAGAATTCCGAAGAAAGCTTATAACAGTGCCTCCAAATCTGGACAGGAAGACTGCAGATTTAGTTCAATGTGGGTGCAGAAAGACTCACAAATACCCATATGAGGATATTGATGCAACGCTTATTTACATACTACTTAATGCAGTTCCGTTTTTCCTTTAAAAGAAAAATGGAACGTTGGTTTGATGGTATAAGACTACTTAAAGCAAGGTCATCTGGTAGTTTGCTCACCGTTTTAAATACAGAGATTCCCCACGTCAAAATCTAAGTAGCAGTCCGATTTAGTAACATCACCCAAACCACATTAAAATCAGGAAAGTGAACTAGGAACTTGTTACGTGAACAAAAATCGCAAGACATCTCTTTCCCTTCTCATCATCTTCACAATGAAAGTAAAACATTTATAAAGACAGTGCCTGACTAGTGTTGCGGTTTAAGCAAAGAATGTGATAGCTCAGGGTGATTTGGAGATAACCGTAGGCGTGTCTAATGATGTACAGACACTGCCGATTTTGGGTCCAGAGGATACGATTTTTGGACCCCAAGGTGGTCTTCTGTTGACCTTTTTCTCATCTTTTTTCCCTGCAGAAAACGTCAAGGTGCATTGAGTGCCCCTGCAGGGTCTGAGAGGTTGGAAGCACTGAGATTCTATCGTGCTAAAAAAGGGAAGAAGGTGACCATCAACAACAACAACTCCAAGTTCAGAAAGAAGGCAGGTGAGTGTGGTGCAGTCTTTTCCATCACAAAATGTCTGTGGCCGGATATGTCACTGCAACATTATTTATAAGTGTGTAGCTCAGTAGATTAGGACACTGAACCCGTGATTGGAGAGTCAGTGGTTCAGATCCCAGGGTCAGCAAAGTAATTTCACTATTAGGCCCTTGAGCAATATCCTCAACCTCCAGGTGTTACAGGAACTGCCTAACCCTACTTTCTCACTTGATGTGCTGTAATGTAAAATAGCCTGTCTGATTACAGCATGTCTGGTACATTCATACTGACTTTGGCAGCCTTTCATAGGGGCATCAGTTGAAAGACAGCTGCTCATTCCTCCAGCTAACATTGATTTCGAACCTCCAAGCGTAGTGTATCATTTTGCAAACTACATGGGGTCAGATTTTAAAGATTTAAAATCTTTGATTTTCCTGATACAAGCAAGCACTGTCAGCTGCTCCAAAACTTTTATGATTTTTGAACTTTGTCATCCACAAAATGTGTTTTGTGCCCTGGAGGTAAGAATTGTACCACATCGCTGCCAGGAGGTACGTCTTGTTTGGGATTAATAGGGCACTTCCTGTCTTGCAGGCCCCAATCAGATTGTATATTTGCACCAGGTGATTCTGACTTCCCAGCAGCACCCCACTGTGGTGTGAGAAGGTAGTATTATCTCAGACTGCTTCCCTCCTAGCCGTAGTAATCCCTGTGGAGCGCTCCACATGGCGTCATGTATCACTCCCTGCTCCCATTTATCACCAAAAATCTAAGACCTGTGTCATGATAAACTCTGTATTATCTCCAGCTGCACATCACTGGAACGGATAACCTAAAAATCTGTCCTCGTGAATCATGTGATCAAAACTGCCATTCACCTTTCACTCATTGCCAGTTTAACTTTCATGAGCATTTGTGGCTGAATATAGCACTGCACAGATCTTTCTGCTCTTCTAGTGCCAAAGATTGATCTGACGCTATCTTTCTTTGAGGAATAGAAAAAGGTTTCCATATCCGCTAACCATAACTGGGTGGCAATAAAATCTGATGACCTGAAGGAAAGGAGCTAGTGTTGGCGCCAGGACAAATCTAATGGCCAGACCCAAGATTTCCACAAGGGGGCACTAATGTTAACTGTTTAAAAGCTGGGCAGTGGGTAGACAATCCATGCCAACCCAGGGCCACACCCCTATCTAGTAGGCAGATCTTTTGTAGCTACTTTGGAGTGGTTCTTTTTGGGTGGGGCACAGATGGTCATTCAAGCCCCCACCCAGGCACCGACAATACAGTGTCACCTGCCTCCCTTTCTGATGGTTCTGAGATCTGAGGGCAGTAGAGTCCAGGTCTAGAGTTGGCCAGTTTGTGGTTGGAATTCTTTTGCATACTGCAATGACCATCCCGGGGGATGCTGATAGGAAACAGCGCTCGTAAAGCTTAAAAGTTTAATGCTGAATGTTACACCTGCTTCTCCTCATAAGGACTCTGCTCCTCCGCTCACCATTTTGAAACTGTTTCTACTCTGATGTGAGTGATGAAGGCTGACTTTTGCAAATATTGACTTATTTTTAGCTGACTGTGCTGATTTCGACTCGGGATGATGCTGTGGCACATTGTCGGTATCGCTGCCTTTGACGCATTTGCACAGGTGTTTTTGCAGCTTATTGGGCTTCAACTCAATGGTGTTAAAGTCAACATCTTTACACTCTCTAACAGGGCAGGCCCAGCCTTTTTCAGAACTCTAACCAAAATTTTATTAATCTAATTGTCATTTGCATCTTCCTTCCCCTTCTGACAGGCTGATCAGATGTGTACGGCCCCCTGGTGGCCTCTGGGACCAATGACACTGCTTAGTTTACCTATGTCTCGGGCTCTCTATATTAATACCCTGCGATTCATATTGTGATTTAACAGCCCATCTTTACACTCTGTTTTAAATGTATTTGTTGGTTTTCTTTTGTCGCGTCATTTTTTGCCACGCTTTCTAACCTAGCTTAGCACTTCATATGTTACATGTGTTTAACGCTGAAATTTCTCACCTGAGGGGATATCGACGGCACCCTTTCTGGGGTTCAGACTTCCTTGGCACATTCCTCGTATTTTTGGATGCCTGGCCATCCGCCTCTTGTGACCACACTGTCGCTGTCCACCCCAGGTGTGTCCACTTCCCAGACCCAGCAGCTCCGTGACTCTCAGGTACTCCAGCCCGAAGAAGCTCTCTACCTCCGCAAGAAGAAGAAAAGGCAGGACCCGTACGCTCGCTTCTCCGCTCTGCTGTACCGCCGACCGCCCCGGGAGGACCAGAAAGCCATCCTGGCCAGCATGGATACAGCAGACCCAGACCACGCCACACTACTCTGAGGTCACCAAGCCAAGGCCACGCCCCCCCTTCCCAAAGCCACCAATCATACGAGACAGCTCTCTCCCCATGAACACCAATCACATCTGCTCTTCAACTCAGCAGCTGTCGTCAACTCAATAATCTTTTCATTTTGATGTTTTCTTTTGTATTTTTTTTTTGTTTTTGTTATTTTGGCACTTCAGAGGACATTAGTAATAGCTTCCAAAGTTTTACTCCAGTGCAAATCACAACACAGGGAAAAAAAATTAAAAATTTGCGCATAACTGTACAAAGTTAATTAACCTAATGCCTGGGAAAGGGTTTGTGAGAACAGAACAGTAATAACTCTACTTTAAAAGCTAGCTAAAGGTTCATCCTTTGACGTTCATTCTACAGTATTACCACAATATGTCGATAAGCTTAGTTCAGTGTTCCTGGAACACCAACACAGGACTTTTATTTACTCATTTATTTTGGCGCGGTCCTGGTTTACAGCAGTCTCACTCTTGCTTCACATTCTTTCACCCACTTTGCCCTGCCAAACCTCCCTGCCACAGGGGACATTTTCAGTGCAACACAGGGTTCTCTCTTTTGGAAATATATACCTCAGGTCATTTCACAGTTTACCACATGGACTGAGCCTGTTTATTTCTTTCGCTAATGGTTTCTGTTTTTGTTCTGGTTGTAAGCGAGCTTCAGCTACAATGTTGTAGATGGTGGCCGTACGCTGTTCATACTTGTTTGATGAGTTTTCATCACGTGAGAGGCACCTGTATGCTGTAAGGAAATAAAGCGACCTTAAGTTTAAGGATAGATTATTTAGCATGGCTAAGATCTCTTTGGTACTCTTGAGGGCTTTGGTAATGGTATCTTTAGTTGAGCATCTGCAGGAATCTTGTTTAATTATCGACACCACTGTGGAATCTAGTATTTTCACTGATTAAGTAGGCCGTTTAAAATGCAAAGCACAATGAGAGGTGTATCTATATCAGATCACGCAGGGAGGTGAGAAAATATCAGTTGTTTATTTCAAATATTATCACCAAGCTTTGGCCCTGTTGCCTGTTTGTTTTCTTGTCAGGTCTGATAGCCCTAGCTGGCTTTTGTTTGCACTGGAGCAAAATCTTGGCTTTCGCTACTCAAACACATTCACCTCGTCTCTGAACACACTCAGCCTGTGTCATTAGTATAGAGGGCTCCTGACCCTATCCAAAAAAAGTACTATAGTAATGCCAAAAATACTACCACTTCCTTAATCAATAAAACAACAAAAGTACTGTACTGTGAGGAGGATAGGATTTTGTGCCATACTGTACTATAGTATTTTTTTAATTGCTTTGGGAGGGCCGGTGTAAACTTATATGGCTTCCTTGGGCCTTGGTAGGGCTCAATTGCCTGATCTATTTTCGTTTATTGTGTTGTATTTGTTGGATAACTCAAATTTAACTGCCTTTGGTGACCAATTTTGTAGCCTTGACATCCTGTTTTTGTACGTTCTTATTTTAATTAGATTAGATTTCTTTTTTAAAAAAAAAAAATACAATGTGGAGTTGTCTGGTTGCAGCCTGCAGGAAGGTGTAAAATCTCCTGTACGTCAAATTATAATAATAATTATAATAATTCCCACGTTTGGTGACCAGCAGGAGGAGCTGTTTCACGAGTTGGCAGGGCTGCAAATCAAAGTCTGCATTTGTGCGTGTGTGTTTTTATTTTTAACATCCAAGGGTGCTTATTTTGTATAAATCCATATGTATTTCCCAGTCAGATCAGACATATCCAGACTGGGTGAGACTAAAATGCATGTGTTCTGTCTTGGTGCACAGGAGCACACTCTGGTGTGCCCTGGATCCATCTTGCTAGTCAATTTGAGCTCTGGAGTTCTGGGGGGAGAATTGTGGACTGAACTCACACCACTGGCCTCAGCTGGGACTTGTTAATGCCTGACCCACTAAAGAACGGGGACAGGTCCTAAGCTTTACTTAGGTTCCTCTCGCCAGGCAGAGAAGAGACACATTGTAGGTTTGTAAACTGTTAACTTTCATATGCTGATCAGGAAAAAGGAGACACCTTCCGCTAGAGGGCGCCAATTTCAGGGCCCATGACGCAATTTAGTGCCATCAAACTGCTGTTGCGACTGATTAAAACTTGGGAGCGTTTGTCATTGTGATTTAAGATCGGCTTTTTCTGTACTGCGGGTCTGCACTGATTTTCCATGGACTTCCCTCTGTCAGCCATTTGGAAAAAATCAGTGTTTCATTCACTATGATAATTCTTAAGATATTTGTTATATATATTATGACTTTATAAATATGGGGGAAAATGGCTTCTATCCTGTTTAGGCTTTGACCTATATAAAGACAAAAAAAGCTTACTGTTAGTCAATGCCAAGGCAAATTTATCTTATTAAATGGGTAATAGGAATGCTGAATGTTGTTTTTGTTTTGTTTTTCTCAAGATTTCACACAGAACCCAGTAACACTGGACCACCTGAGTGGCTAGAAAACCTACATTACCAAAGGGTATGGCATTTCGTGGTGATTATCACCTTTAGCCCAGCATCACATTCCAAGAAGTAGAGAAACCCACCTTACTCCATCTGACATAGGGGTTGAAGGCTCCAGGGATGAGTCAGTAGTCTGTAGATCAGTGAGTTTGTGCAAGGCTGGACAAAAAACCTTGGTGCATAGGTTTGGTCAACACAGCCAATCAGCCGTGCTTTTTTGTGATGTGAGAAATAGTCGTGGTAAGTGTCATTGGGATCACATTTGACAGCCGTACAAATCGTGTAGTCGCAATAAGTATTTAATCGCAGCTTAGATCTTAAATGAATTTCATTTGGTATACGGAGTGCAGAAAACCCGTCTTGTGTGAGTGATCTGTTTGACGTAATCCTATTTAATACGTTTATGGGAACAGCGGCGGCTCTGAAGGGTGAAGTGTGAATTTAACGATCTCGGTTGCTTAAATGGGATGACTGTTCACCCCAGCCCCACTTGAGCAGAGTACTACGGTCACAGTGAACCACACAGCTGTCCACACGTGCCGTTTCACACGAGCGCGTTTCAAACTAAACGCGCGCTCGGAACACTCCCTTACCCTTAAATCCGTGTAATAAATCCTGGCGATTTTTGTAAATGTAATCTTACCGTGAGGTGCTACAGTTTAGGCATTACGACATAGGGGTCTTATAGTCTTGTGGTATCAGGAAAGTGCTGTATATTCCCGCCTATCTTTTGTATAAATCTGAGTGTGCGTGGGCACCATTTGGCCGCGTTGTAGTGAGATCCTCTTCAGATGCTCTTTGCCGGTTCGCCTTCATGCGGACAGTGCAGGCTTTTATGTCTAGCGGAGCGCACTTAGGTACGAAACACGGCCTTTAAGCCAAAAGGTAGCTTTCCACCGACAAAGGGAAATTAATTTTCTGTTTACCGCTCGCAGTGGCCGACGGCAGGGCTCCCGGGACTCCTTGAAACAGCAGACTCCGCGCACTGAGACCCGCCATGTAGTGAAGCTGCTGCTGTTCCGTACCGTTTTGCCCGCGTGAACGATTCGACCGAATTCGGTCAGATTCGGGCACAGTTCGGTTTTGACGCGCTATAGCGAATGTGGGAGGTGCGTGTCCCGAAACACAGCTGGGACAAGCAAACCGGCATTTCCCCCGACTGATTTCGTAAGCAGCATAGGTAGGTGGCTTTTTGTGAGCACACCTTGATCCTTCGCTGTAAAGAGGCTTCCCGATGTCTGACTTAATGTCGTCATGGCAGACAGCTGTCAGCCTGCCATGAAAAATCACGTGAGCTGGTTAATGCTTGCAATAAATGCTTGTTAACATGGGTTGACAAAAAAAAAAAAAAAAAAACACTTGAAATTAACATTTCTTTTGCCCAGTGAGCATCCAGAAACAGTCTGCTTAAAATTGTCATGTGACTTACATTATTTATTAAGTTTGTTACAGATATCTTACTCACATTCCTTTACACCTTATCATATGTATGTATTATAGGTGTTTCTGAGTGTCTCTGTAGTAAATCTGCCAGATTTAGTTATTAAGGTGAAAAATCATATGTAAGTATGAAAGAATGTTTGGGCTGTGAGTGTAGCTGATTTGCAGTGTGGCAGTTCTCAGCTCATAATGTATGTTAAATTTCATGCCATTTCAGCTTTAGTCGTTAATATATATTTTAGTTTACATTTGTGCAACATGTTTTTTAATAAGTTTTTTTTTATTTATGAAATCTTTTTTTTATTATATTCTGTTAATGGAACATTTTCTAGAGATCTTCTGTATTAAGATGTTGCAAAGTCAAATATGTCACAGCCGAGCTCGCAGTAACTGTAACTATGAAACCATTAGTACACTTATTTATTTTAGAAACGAAACTGATGAGGAATAATATTCATTCACTCCCAGAGCTATCTGATCCAGAGTGCAGATTGGGGATAACAGGACAAAAGATTATCAGAGGTAATTACTGGGAGTTTTGATGTATGAGACTTTTCTCTCAGTAAATTACAAATCTCAAAAGGCGAAAGCCTCGCTAAAGACATTATTTTATTGCTTTTCGCAGTGACATCTAATCATTGAGTTTACTTACTAAACTCTTACCACTGGAATTCTGTAATATGGGGGAGTTACAGCTTGCAACAGAAAATGGGAAGATCGCTGCTCATTGACAAACACATTTAAACGGCAGCTAAGCAACCTCTCAGCCTTACATCCTGCCTAGTTAGATCCTGCCTAGTTAAATTGTGTTATTAGCTGGACATCCAGAAGCCTGGATTCAAAATTGTTACCAAGCTGCCTAGTTGGAGATTATTTTGGCCTCATATACTTAGCTCCCTTGATTACACAAATTAGTCATACTGACACACAAATATTCTGTCTTGTGCTTTAAAAGTCAAAGCACTACAGATTACTGTAGAGTACAATCCAGCTCAACGGGTCACAATTACTCAAAGTCCACCTGGATGAATTCAGGGAAATTGTACAGGTGTGGCTTGTTCAGAGTAAAATATCTGCCTCTTCCACTGTCCCAAATCATGGAGAGGGACACAGGCAGCCTATTCCAAAGAACTCCAGCTCTTAACTAGGCATGGTATTTGTGATCTTCTTAAAACATTTTCAGTTACATAAAAGCCACCCTTCCTTAGAACTCTGCTCTCACAATATTTTAAACTTTGTTATTTACAGTCACATTTGGCAAGTTTCAGATGCATAATTACAAAACGGTCACAGATTCTGGTGTGTGTGTGTGTGTGTGTGTGTTATAATGTGGTGTGTGACTCAGTGGGCTAAGCCTCCATGCCTGTGATTGCAAGGTTGTGGGTTCAAGCTTGGCCTTGACAGTGTAGTCATGTGTTCATAGACCCATGAGCAAGGCCATTAATTCCCCCATGCTCCCCCCCCCCCGCTCTCTGGGCACTGCAAGGTGGCTGTGTCTGTGCTGTGGCAAGAGCAAGACAGGGCAAAGAGAAATTCCTCACAGGGATTAAATATCTCTGTTAGATAATTTTCCACTATTTCAAACCATTTTTAAAAATGTACAGAAATATTTTAAGAAGTTTTCATTTTTAAAAAATGCATGTAAGAAGAGATTCATGAAGAGTTCCTTTTTTTTTGTTGTAGAATGTCCACTAGTAAGCAGTGTATGTAATGCTTCTAGTGGAGAGATTTTACTTGCATGGTTAAAGTTCCGAGTGCAGAATGCTTGAATGAGGGGAGACGCAAGAGGTTAAGGATTTAAAGAAATGGGGGTGTGTGACACACATGACGATAGGAAACGTATTGAATAGGGCTGGGTGAAAAGTGCCCAGTGTGACCTTTGACCTAACATGAATAGTTTGTGTGGGGTGCAGGTTGATATTAGCTAAGTTCTTATGTTGCTAGGGCATGTGCTGACTGATATTTAAAAATACATACAATAAATGACACATTTGATTATAACGATATGTAACAGAATACTTTTGACTAGACTTAAGCTTCCATGTGACTAAAACAGTACAGAGAGCATTAAGTCAAGACAAGGCAGAAGGCAGCATAGAGATTAAATATCCTAGTTCTAAACCCACACTTAGATTGTTTGGGGCTGTTTTCATGGTCTTTGCGCAATGGGCACTATTTTCAAGGCCAATGCAATTGGGCACCAATAGAGCAAAACGTTAACTGTGAATTTCTTTTTTTTTTCACGGTGCTGAGCAGTGGTGAGGAGACTGGCAGAGTGTCACCGAGCACTGCCAAGAGAGCCCAGTTTGCAGGGGGGTGACACTGGGACTGTGCTCTTTGTGTCCACCAAAAGCGAGGCCGCAGTGTGCTTTATGCCACTTTAAGACCGTTTTTCTGGCACTGAGCATTGATAGTTTGGGATTTTTTTTCTAACCAGAATAGTTTCTTCTGTACGTTTCCAGTTACAAGTACTGTTCATCCGCACGATCCCTGCTGTTGTGTCAGAATCTAGACACTAGGTGGGGTAATACCTGTGTTGAGCATGTTTTCTGCTTAAGTTTTGTACCCAGGGCAACGCGTCTCAGTGTCAGTAGTCAGAGATCTAACTTGAAACATCTTAACAAGAAAAAAAAAAACACTAGGAGTCCTTCCAGGCAGTTAATATTTGCCTTGTTTGTTGGTATGTTATCTTTCAAAAGATATTTTTTTAACAAACATGAACTGTAGGAGATACTGCTTAACGATGTCTTTATGCCACGGAAAAAAGACGTTCGTCTGCAATAGAATGTGATATTTATTTGGCGTAATGAAATATATATTGTTTAATAATAATAGGTCTTGTTTTGAATGTATATATAATGTCATCGCCTAGAACTTCAAATTAACGTGTGTGGCTGAGTATGTGCCTGAGTGTGTTTGTATGTGTGCATGTGCATACAATCCATATACAAATATATACAAAATGTCAAAAACTTTTTTTTCCCTTTCCATACCTTCGGTGCGCTGACTTTGGACAGCAACTTAAGCTATTCTTAAGCTGGCGCGTGGAGAAATTCGCCTAGACAGAGCTAATTCAGATTTTTCATATATTGGCGATCATTTTATATAATGAACAACATCTCTTCTGGTGCAGTGCGGGTGCGGTCTGTGTTGCTGCAAAGTCCAGCCTGCTAAACTTGCACCTAATTGACAGTGTAAAGACTGAGAGTGGGTTCAGTTTTTCATAGCGTGAGTCTTGCACCTAATGGAAACGGATCCACTTTATTGGTGGGCATTGTTTGTGTGCTATTCTGTGCATTATTGGAATATTTGGAATAAATTTATTCTTAATGAAATAAACGGTGGCGCCGTGCAGTGCATAGGTATGAAGTTAACCATATTTCTGCATTGATACGAAGTAATTTCGTCGGTTCACAAATGACGCACGTAAGCTTATAACGAATCCATGGGTACTGGTCACACAAGAAGGAGTTAGAGCGAGTTATTTCAGCTTAATTTAACACATTTTTTAAAATATACCTTTTCACATGTTGCTCACTGTATTCTTATATCGATCAGAGAGGCCCAACTTTACGTTCTTGTTACATTGAAACACATTATCTGGATGCCAGTCAAAAGCAGACTACAGGGCAAAGACATGACATTTTAAGCAAATTAAATAGAAAAAAACAAATCACTTAAAGGGCGAGGGCTTAGACTGGGTCGCGGGGATTGAGAAAAAAATATAACACGGTACGTAGTGAATAATCATCTAAACCCTGACACGCCCTCAGACAAACACACTGCTCTCTCGGTCTGGGACACAGCCACGCACATCTGCACACACATAATGCAGAACATTTGCGTCACATGTGTAAATAACTAAGATCTGGCAATATATTTTTATGTATATCTGATAAACGATGCAGACAGAAAGAGCTGATGAATAGAAAAAAACGATCCAGTGGCACGATATAACCATGTACTGTAGCGATCCTCTATTTATAGATCTGTACAATGTGAATAATCAAATTATAACTAAATGCTACGACATACTTTAGTTTTGAGACTTAATCTTATTAATGAAAGTATATTACAAAAGGGTAACATTAATAACTTTCTGTGGAACGTGTTATTGGCACGTGAGGAAAGGTTTTTTTTCTTGAGTAGCGTTTCATTATTTCCAGTTACAAAGGTTATTTTATTTTTATATCCATTGCTGCTTTAAGCAATACTGTATCATAAAAATAAATATGAATATTGGTATTTAATACTTATATAGACTTCTTAGAAGCGAGTCGGTTGAGTTATGTATAAAACAGACTAAAAAAGTGGTACGACATGCATTTCGAGATTTGTACGAGTATGAGGCAGATACAGGGTTGTTAGTGAAATTGTTAAACCTAATCAGAAATATTGGTAGTGTTTTCAAAGCTTTGGCTTTCAAAATTGGTTTCTTCACGTGTAACTCGCTTGATTGACGTGGTTATGATTATAGATTATTTGGCTGTTTTCTTTGAATGGGGATGCATCGGCATTAAATATTTGATTTTTTTTTGTTTTTATTACATAAGCATACAGTGTGTGCTCAGGCTATGCCACGGATAAAAAAATAATTTACAAGTACTGTAAGTACGGTAATCATAACCAGTCTGAATGGGCTGCCAATTACGCGGTTCTGCTCGATACTGCGTGGATCGGTTAGATCCAGTCCTGAAACCCTGTATCTTGTATCTCAGACTCTATAATATATATATATTTTTTTTTTCCTGGTGGAATCGTCAACTTCATTGGGGCCCCCGTACAATCTGCTTAGCGGCACAGTACCTGACGTGTAGTCTCTATTGCTCTAGTCAACAGACCGTACAAGTAGATATATTTTACTGTATATGTGTACGTGACCAATATTTAAATCTGCTTTAAAAAAAAAAAAAAAAAAAACAATAAAAATTATTGCCATAATTGGGGGCCCCGACTTATTTCTGACAACGAACGACATGTGTGTTTCCAATTTAAGCTCTTTTTATATATAAATGGGTGTGTGTTACCTGCCTCTTATTGATTTAAGGTTGCAAAAAGTGTCATGATTGGAATAACGCACCAGACATGCCCATCGCTCACGTGGGAGGGGGGCCCATCCAAGCGCGTGCATTAGCGATGTGTCTGGACTTTTTCGATGCTGTGTCGACTTTGCAACTGCGTTGTACACATGATGACTTGGTGCTATTTCCAAACTGTATTCGTGGTGCTCTTAATCAGAGTCAACACTGCTTCACTCACATTGCAAGCATTGTTTTTTATTAACCAAGGAAGTTAGAGTGTAGTACTTTACGTGTGTAAGACACATAGTATCTGTGCAGGCAATAAACTAATCCGTGGCGGTGTTATGCTGAATGTTTGTTGCATTTAAAGCTGATGTCTGATGAGAAAAAAAAAACTTGTTAGTTTTTTTGGGTAACAGACGTTCAATTTTAGATGTGTTTTGACTACAAAATCTGTTACACCAAATAACACCGATGAGAGCAAATCTATGAGCAGTAAAGAGCTGTGTGCGTTAAAACTTAACGGAACTAGAAAATCTGAATAAAACTGTCTCCAGAGAAGTTTTAAATATCTGGTTATGTAGCATAGATTGGAAACACACTGATTTGAAATAATTTGAGCAACTGTCTGATCTGTTAGTACATAAGTACAAGACAGAGCTTTGAGCACGTTATACAAAAAACAACAGACAAGAGAGATGGCGTTCACTCAAACCCAGAGCTTTGTTGAGGTCCTGTTGGCAAACCTACTTTTGTTATTTTTATAAAGCACCGTCTGAAACTTCGTTTACAAGCACACACTGCAGAAATTTAACCCTGTTGGTGGCGTCTATCTTTAAAACAGGGATTTTTTACTGGTCCAGTAGACCTACACATCCTTCTCAACCTACAGTTGCTCTGAAATACTGTCTGGTTGCACGAAATACGTCTATTTCTTCTATATGTTTTAGTCTTCCCGGCTTGTCTCTGTTTTACGACCACAGTCGGTTTAATTCAGCCACACAGACAGGGGGCGGTGTTGCAGTGGGTTTCCTTTCGTAAATTAGACGGCGTTGGTGCACACATGGAAACACATCTACTATGTTTGTACGTAAACTTAAACCGGTCAGGTAGAAGCCGTACTTTAATTGGGGTCAATAGCAGATTCACCAGCCGTTCATTTAGAGAACGACAGGGGAAACTTTTTATGTATTCACTATTAAATATTACATTGTGCATTGTTTTCTGTAAAATTGACATTCTCCATGCTGGACACTTCCAGAGTTTATCAGCACTGAACAAAACGGATAGAATGTAATGATACGGTACATAATGAATTTGCCTTTTATTTCATAGTCACCATTCACACTTAACTGTTTAATACCAGAGTACGCTTTTACAGCCTTTTTAAAGGTTTGTTTTAAAAAAAATGTTTTACACTCTGAGGATGTATTGTTATTTGTTTATTCACTGAATATCATGCTTAATAGTTATTGCTAATATGTTATTACTTCAAGATGTTGCTGAAATAAGCACCTGATGTTCATTGTTTTACCACATTGAAGGCAACGGTAAGCTACTGTTTAATATGAATTTTCATACACCTTTCCTAATACATTGTGTAAAATTGAAAAAAAAAAAAAGAATATTTAAAATGTTTAGATTTATTTTGAGCTTTGTTATCAATGTACTGTTTTTTTTTTCCAAATACTAAAATTTAATAAAAGAGGCAGCCAGAGGGTTAATTGTTTACCATTTCGGGTATTGATCTGTTACAGCCTGTTTTTCCCCCAACACATTTTGTTGTTTAAAAAGATGGAAAAAACATATATGGTGCTGTACCAAAGCCTTATGTGACATAATACTCTATTGTACTGTTTTTCTCCCCCACATTTTCAGCCTCTGCTCAGCAGGAAGTTGAATACACTGTCTAGGATTGCATGCGGCACATTCTCAAGGCTTCGGGCCCATGTGCTTTCTGCCGGGTGCAACAGCGTCACCTATCGGCAGAAAGCCGGGGTCATCGCGGAACCGATGTTACTGTACCCTTCCCTATATAAATTGGTTGCGGTATAATCCCATCTTCCAACAACAGCGACCATAAACCACTATATACTGGGCATAAAGGCAAAAGCGAGAATTGTAAATCTTTGCCTCTGTAGAATGTAGACTGTTTAGATTAGTAATTTATGTCGGTTCCCGAAACAGCTAAACAGACTCTGATTATGAGAATAAACGCACTGAGAACGTCGTGCTTCGAGCTTGAGTCTGTTTAATTAAATTCGTATTTTTTATTCTCCTATGTGTAACATTACGTCTGCCCCCCCCCCCGTACTTACTTGAACGACCCAGGCAGAGTGAGTTTTCATTGTTTATATAGGCCTGTCTTTTTTGGTAACGATGACAGCGATCATCTAAAAACTGAAATTCATACAGCTGTGAAACTAACACATTCTGCACACACATTCGTGCATTTCTAGGGGCTGGTGTCCAGTCGATTGTTAGGTTAAGTGGCATCAGCCAGGCCCCGGTGTGTTCGAGGTCTTGCTGAGCGCTAGGAGGCTCCCGATGTAGTAACTGCTGTTGTCTGTGAAAGCAGCGCTGCGTTGAGCGGTTACAACCACGCCAAGCAGTCTGGGCAGAATTTGAGTTGATATTTACAAAATGCTTAAATCACATGTAACATTTACTCTGCTTCAGAAATGTTTTGTATTTTGATATAATAAAAATTTACCAAAAACAACCTTCTTTAACAACAGTTTTATCGGATGGGTGCCAACGTTTTCTCTATTTTATTTTCTTACATTTTTATTAAATAAAAAAGTCATTATTCTCCGAGCACATTTAACGTTGCGGTAAATTGTTAATATAATATTTTTAAAATCCCACGAAATGACCCAGCAACTTTGTCTGTGTGTCTTATTTATAAACTTTATCCATTAGATGGCGGTGTTGTGTGCGGAGTTAGAAAAAGGCCAAACGAAATGTTAACCATTTACTGCGCTCTGTCAGAAAACTTACACGCCAGTATCATCGCCAAAGAAAAACGAGCTGCTCTTTATTCCAGCTGCTTAAGTGTCCTATTACTTTAAGTGTTTCGTACACATACATTCCGAGCCCAGCTGATTTATGATCTTTCACACTATCCACAGTACAAATTTTGAACATGGGTGACTCATTTAAGACAAATTTACGTTTCACAGTTTAAATCGCAGCTGCTTAAACATATCAACAGTCATGCTCGTCTGATGACTATTTCTAGTTGGCACTGTTCACAAGCATATATGCAACGTTTTATATTAACATAAAAACGTACATATATACATTCTCGGGAATATCTACACATGCTATGTTTCATGTATATATTTAAATAGGAGGCATGTGTTAATATGTAAAAAAGGGCGATGCATGCTGGTAGCACTGGAGGCGCGTCCTCGATCCCGTGCGCGGAGCAGCCGGACGCGCGCTCCCCGTGGCGTACTCGGGAGAGGGGGAAAGCCGCATGGTGGTGGTGGGAAGAATGATTTAACGTAAAAGGAAACCCTAGTAGGCTGGCTGGCTCTCATCTTCAAGTAAATCCACGAAAAGTCAGAGTTCGTGGCGACGGGTCAACGTGAGCAGTTTTATGGCCAGATTGGAAACGTGCTCGCTCGCAGCTGGCGCCAGGTGCCTAAGATAAGACACTGCACGGGTCTCGCCAACGGGTTTGTGCTTTTTTTGCAGCACATGCATGGGATTTATTTTTAAAACGCAGACGCGTTAACTACACAGATGTTAACCGGCGGCGATTCCCGGAGCGCCTCTCCGCGCCGTGCCCGTTAATGCGGACGCGATCGCGGCGGAGCCCCTTCAGTCTGTTTCCTCCGTGTTTATAATGCGGCTTC
Source organism: Gnathonemus echidnorhynchus (assembly GCA_026776725.1). Lineage (NCBI taxonomy): Eukaryota > Metazoa > Chordata > Actinopteri > Osteoglossiformes > Mormyridae > Gnathonemus > Gnathonemus echidnorhynchus. Next base: position 20,145,717 of record JAODJU010000038.1, on the reverse strand, counting down.
CCGGATCTGAAGAACCAAGCGACGAGCAAGGAGAAGGGAGACGCCGTTGACGAGCCATCGGGAAGCCGGCAGTCATTTTTTCCCCCCACCGGTTACAGGTATGGGGGGGGAGTAAACGCCGACGGGGCGATTTTGTGGTGCAGTTGAACCCGCATCCAGGCTTTTAATACGATTTACTTATTTATTTATTTGTATCGTGTGGGCGGCGAGCGTCTGTGGTCTGCACTGTTGGGGGCATAAAAGCCGCCGGGCTATCGTGTGATCTGGAGCGGAAAAAAGTTTGGGTAGATCGGGCCCCCCTCCCCCAGGGATCTGCGGGATCGGGGGTCGGGGCGTGCGCTCCGGAGAGCCGGTGCCGAAGATCGCCCGGTGCCCCACTGCAAACCCACCTAGGCTACAGTGTGAAGACTAATGGCCACAAGTCAGAGGGAAGTGGGGCAAATGCCGTCAGTTTGGGGGCCACAGAATTCTGCGGTTTATTTGCAAGCGATGCATCTGCGCCTTGGGCATGAAGTATTTAGGAGGTGCGCTGAAACATTGATGGCCGTGTTCCGTTACGGGCACCTGCCTATGTGAATGAAGCCCATCGGTCACCGTGCCGGCTTTAATATTGCATGCCTTACTGTACCGGGCATGAATTATATACGCATATTCGTCTGCGCTGACATGGACTCCTGATGGCGATCTGAACAAGCGGACTTTTGGCGGAGGTACTTAATGTCCGCATGTCCTGCATCCCCGGCCAGTATGAATGAGCAGAGTCATATGGCGCGGTACAGTCAGGAGCCTGACTTTAGAAATTTAAATAATGATAGTGGCCAGTATCATATGTTCTTCTGTCTCTGGGCTTTATAGTCTTTCTTTTGCAGTTCTGATGTGGCCTTTAAGGATAATCGGCCCTGTATTTTTGGGGTTTCGAGTACCTTTTACCGCAAGCTGTTGCCTCTTTCTGTTTGCACAGATGTCCCTGTTAGCCTGGCGAGATACTGCATCTGCTTAGGACGACCTCCAAGTCATTAGCAAGGGTGGGGAGGCAGAGAAAGGGGGCCTTTGGCTACAGTTTTGAACCCCCTTCCCCCTCCGAGTGATCATTTTTGTTCTTGGTCTTTGGTGGGTTTAGCGTCCACTGGGTTTCGGTTCGGCATTTGATGAAAGAAAAGAGGGCAAATAACGCGAAACCAAAGCATGGTATTTGCTCAGTTGGCGGGAGTCGAAGCTGGATCGTCACAGGCGGATTTGGCTGTTTCAGATGGTCATAAATAAAAGCTGTGTGTAAATACGGGTGTATTTTTGTCCTCATCAATTCAGTCCCTGCTGGCTGTGACCTGGCCTCATAGTGAAGTGGGTGCCTTCAAGTGATGACAATATGGGTGGCTGTTACTGGGGAAATGTCTGGCCCATCCTGGTTTTCCTGGAGATCAAGCTAAGGCGTAATTCTCTCATTTGTACCACTGTGTCTAAAATAAATTCTAAACTGAATTTCGCTGCCATAATTTTTAAATTCTTTTATCTGAAGTTGTTTTCCAGAGTGACCTGCATTATTTATTTTGATCAGCAGGGCTCCACTTTCAAATTCAAAGCAGTTACTGCCTGTTAAATGTTATCTTTTTGAGGAAATGGCTGCTTATGAAAGCCGCCCGGTTTTCCTTTTGGGTGCGACGCCAGCCTGTCCAACCTTTAACCTGTTGGAAAGTGAATTTCTTAATGGGGGAGATGTCACGTGACCGTCAGACGTCACATGATAGTCACATGAGTTTTAATCCTGCAAGCTGACACTTTCGGGACGCGCCAGGAGCTCCTCCGCTTCCCGCGGCTCGAGGGAGGACTACTCGGGAGCCACAAAGAATGGAGAAACGTGGTCTCCGGTGTTCAAAGTTATCGTTCCCACATAACCATCAGGCTTCCAGATGATGCTCTGGACCCATTCGATAGGTGGGCTGTAGCAGGTAGCTGAGTTTTATGCCAGGTGGACACTAAATCGAGCCAAAGACTGCAAGTCTCGATTTCAGCTTAATTTCGCTGGGCAAGCTCTGACTCGGTGACACATCATTGGGTCGGGGAATTCCAACACCCGTTTGGGGCAGGATCAACTGGACAATCTCTGCATTTTCATATTGAGTTATCCTGCATTTGGTTGCCAAACTATTACAAGCAGAGATGTTTGAAAAGCTCTTCTGTGCCACTGTGGCATCAACAGGCAAATTGAAGTACGCATTCTCTGAGGGGGGGGGGGGGGTGGGT
>JAODJU010000038.1:20121348-20142097 GCA_026776725.1 Gnathonemus echidnorhynchus | reverse complement strand
CCCCCCCCCCCCCCCCCCCCCCCCCCCGCGGCAGAGCTGCTCTGCTACTCTTACAGAACCCAGGATTTAATTCCCAAGTGGGTCCGTTTTTCTTTTTTGAAAATGATGGTGGCTTGGCAGATGAATTAACGTCCTTAACCGATACTCAGACCTGACTCTTTAAAATGCCCATCACTTGTATGAGCTAGCCATTGTTCTTATCTTTTGTTTGTTTTTTTTTGTTAAATGATGCTTGCTGTTAAGCATAGAAGCCTGTCTTGGGAGATATGGGGTTGGTTTCTCTTGCGGTAATGTGACTTGTAATCGGTCCCTCACGCTAATTGCATTACACATTTCTAGCTAATTGATATATATCTATTATTTTGCTTTTCGGTGCCTAGCTGGCTCTGGTTGTTTATTTTCAAGATGAAATGTTTTTTAGTAGCACGTTTTGTTTGTTTATTTGACGTATCGCTACATAAACTAACAGATTGACCCAACAATATCCTTTCCCCCCTTTTCCCTTAATTTTCGAGATTTTAGCAGTTTCCTGCTTTATGTTGACGCCAGACATGACGCCCAGGCTGACTAGCAGGAACCAGGGGGTGACCTGTGCTCCCATCTCACATCTTTTCCTGCTCTGCCAATGACGTGGCGCCGTGTAGAAAAGCTGCGCACCAGTTGGACGGGAAGCGCCATTTCCCGCCTCCGGTTTGATGCCAGCAATTGGCAGTCACCTAACAGGCTAACTAACGTGGGATGTTTGCTCAGGCAAATGAGTTTGTGTTCAGGTTAAACACTCTTCCTTTAGTGGAAAGGTGCCAGTTTATTTTGCACTGCTGGCCTTCTGGTCATGTTGAATAACTTGAATATATTTGTTTTTTTGTCTTTTTGTCTTGGTTTGTCATTCTGTATACATAAGCTTTTAGCAAATGTTTAGCTCCCCCTCCCACCCTCTTGAAGGCAAATTAAAAAAAAATTTTTTTTGAGTCCTAGATTTTTTTTTTTTTTGAGTGGAATTTTCTTGAAACCAAAATTATTCATGAGAGATTATAGATGAATGCTTCCTTGATTTGATTCAGTCAGGAGCTGTAGATGGGAAAATGGAATGGGTGATAATGTGCTCATCTTTAAAATGTCATTTAGCAGATCAGAAAAGTTGAACAAAATGGAAAAATATGGAACAGTAGGGCTTAAATGCAGATAAGACCTACAAATGCGGTACGTATTTCGGTATGTCTTTGAAGGTTTTGAGGCTTTTTCAGCTGAATAGAAATTTGTGAATCATACGATACCTTAACGGTTGCGTGTGCATGGAGGCCAAGTCAGTGTGTGGTTGCCTATGTCTCAAAAACAAAGATGCCCATAGGAGTTTTATTTACACAGAAATGTTCTGAGGGCAGAATGAAACAATATTGTTTCAGAGAGATAACCAATAAGATTGTAGAGGAGGCAAGCCCAAGACATCTGATTGGTCTTGCGTCCTCAAGTTGCTTGCACCCACCTCCTCTACAGTCTGATTGGTTATCTCTCTGAACCAGTCATTTTTCATTCTGGCCTCAGATTACTGTGTAAGTAAATCTAAATGAACAGGGATGTCTGGATGAGATGGAAAACTGAAGCTGTTAAGAAATGAGTTTATGCCAGCAAGAGCATCTGCTGACCTGTTTCTTTCAAGACATTTATCTTCATCTACTTTTCAGTACAGGTTGTGGTTATGGACCTGTGCTTATGTCCAGAAGGTTGGGTGTTCTGATCCCATGGTTGGTAGAATAATCACATCAGTTTTCGGGTCCTTGAGCAGGGCAGTTACTTCCACCTGTTCCAGGGACATTGTTCTGATTCCAGATGTTTTCCTCACTTTGGCCAAAAGCACATGTTATATAAACAAACAGAACTGTGACTCTGGTGAGACTGCCCTGAGTTTGGGGTCGAAGCTGCTCTTGCTGCATGAGAGTTATGAGTCACGCAGCGCTTGTGCTAACGCGTCTCTCGAGTGCAGCCAGTAGTGGCCTGGTGAGAAGTGGCTTAATTTGACTCACATGGTACCTTAGTTGTTTTGTTTTTTTTTTTAATTTGATTTTCTGTTTTTTGATTCTGATTGGCTCATTCAGCTGAAATTGTGGTATTTTACTGCCCTGGATGGAATTTTTAAAGGTCAGCTGACTTTGCTGGCCTCCGTTTGCCATTTTTTTTTGTAATAAATGGTTTCACTGCAGGTAGAATATGGTTAAGTACAAAGTTCATGCGTGCTGAAGATGTCAAGGACAAAACAAAAAAAGTAGCTAGAATGACTATTTTTTTACATGCGGTTAAGAGAGATCCTATTGGGACATCAGGAAAACCTGGTGAGGTGTTTTTTTTGCCTGAAAACCAGTTGCCCTCCTTAGGCCTTGAGCCATTTTTCACCTGTTTTTAGGATCTACGGGCCAGATGATCTCATCGGCAGAGTTTGGAACGAGAGTTGAGCCCCACCCCAGATATCCAATTGGGTCAGTGGAATTTTGAGCTAAGAAGTGGCTCTATTGTATTCCTGTTGAATAATGTGTAACAGACTTTAGTTTTGGGTGATATGAATCGAAGTTTGATACAGTGATACTTTCGAATGTAACATTTAGTCACTGACTTGAGGTGTTACTATTGACTGCAAGCTGTGTAGAGGCAGTTCCTGACTGACAGAAAGGATTTGTCTCACAAACCCTTAAGTCAATTTTTTTTAAGTTGGACTTATCCCCCATGCCATTCAAGACACCTTTGTACAAAATACAAATAAGCTGAAAATATACTAGTAACATGCTAGAGTATACTTATTAAATTAATTAAAAGATACCACCTAACTATATTTTCAGTGTGTATTGCCTTTTTGTAGTCCTGCCCGTGACTGGAAAATTCATATTAAAGTTTTGTGAAATGGTAAGTAAATTAAATTGTACGTTCGTGCCTGTGAGTCTGTTGAGTCTGTTCTTGGGTGTTGCCTGCCATCTGGCCCTGGGTCGTCCTCTGCAATGTGCCCTCAGGCTGTCTGGGATGGTCACAGGTTCATTCTGGTGGATAGACAAATATGCTGATGGCTAATTGTTGTACATTTTGTCTATTTAGCAGATGCGTTTATCCGAAGTGATGAATGTTTTTGCAAAAGCAGGCACTGCCCGTCCCTAGAGCACTTGAGGGTGGGGTCACTGGATTTGAACCAGTGACCTTCAGATCGCAGGAACGGCACCGTATCTCGCCGAGTGACACGGCTCCCCCGCATTTTGAGCTCCTGTGTTCATAGTATCCTCAGATTATTGTGTATAAAGTTTTCATGTTGTGTTCTCTGTATTGTTGCATCCGTACGGCTGTGAAATATGGCCTTGGTTCTTTTCTTCGTCACCGGCATGGGCAGTGCTGCAGAGAGAGCAATCTGTATGCGGGCCAGCGATGTTGCATCATGCAAGTAGTCAGGCCCATTCTCAGCATATGTGCGCTAATTCTTAAATATGTTGCGGAATCGAGCTGACTGCACTGCAGTTTTTCTAACCGCCTGAGGAAAATAATCTCTGCATTTGGGATGAATTTTTTTTCCTGCTGTCATGTGAGACCCGCGAGAGAGATGTCAGGCTTTAGCAGTGGGAATCTCTGATTGTTACCGTACTTTTCAGTATCTAGATTTATGGGCACATTGAACTTTTCAGGGGTCATGGATGAAGCAAAGCAAAGGTGGTTGAAATGATGAAAGGTTGTGTGTTTTGTGATGGATCTCTTAATTGTTCAGGCTTTGGAAATCCCTTGAGTCCCATCTTGTATAATGAATTTCCCTTTGGATGTAGAATATCTTACCCCTCCATGTGTGCTGAATTTGGAAGGTAACCTTATCAGGGGATACTTGTGGAGATGATGGAAAATTAAGTGAACGGTTCAGTCAGAATGTGAATATTCTTGCTGCCGTTTGATCCGTGGTCTGCAGACACCAGCTGACAGGAAGTGACCCGCAGATTCATTCAGAGCAGTTCCTCTCACACGTGCCTCGTTTCCACCAACACGGACCTGGTGCTGGTTCTCGCTTGGTGACTTCTGAGAACCTGCCTTGCTTTACACTGGTTTCAAAAAAGAACGGAACAGTAATGTTACATAGGTGATAGTGAAAGCATAGTAAAAGTTAATCTATATTTTTCATTTTTTGGATTTATTTTGCCGAACTGAAAAAAAAAATGTTTTCAGAGTATGACTTGTTGCACCCTTTCTCCATTGTCCGTATCCACTTTTGTCTCTAAAGGCTCCCCTGTCTATGTGTGTAAGTGAGTTGAGTTTATTCTCACTCGCTGTTTTACTGCTATCCTTTTACGGGTCACAGAGTAATTAATGCTAAAAACTGAACTTTGCTGTCCGCCACATGATCTCTTCATCACTCACATAACTTGATGTAACATTTTTCCACTCATAAGCTGGCAAGTTGTTTCCCTGCCTGCACCAATAGACAAAACTATATCTGTTATGCATTGAATTTTCCAGGTATGCAGAAGGTTTTGGTGCGAGAGCCTGTCCCACTTTCGTTGACATTACAGTGGCAAATTCTGAGCCCGGGTTTTCTTTGGTGCCATGCTGGAGCAGTTTTTTCAGGCCCTGGGCTGTTTTTTTTTTGCAGTGGAAACGCATGGAACCAGTGCTGGATTGGGAAAAAGTCTGCCACCAGCACTGGCACCGCGGTCATATGAAGAAGCATTTTGCATCTTCAACTCAGATGCTGGGCCCAGATATTAAGAACCCACCCCACCCCCTGCCAGCTGAGGGGAATGTACTAGGCTTTCCTGCAGCTACTTCTCATTCTAAGCAGGGATGTTCAGGGGATCCCTAAAGGCACCAAATTGCTGAAAGTCTGGGCTCGGAACGTTTGTTCGCCGATTGTTAGTGTTGGGCGTTGGGATGTCGTCTGCCATCTACCCGGCTCTCCGTGTTCGCTCCATTAAATAAATCACCCATTTTTTGGGATTTATGTTCACTGGGGCACACTGTGCATTTGCTTCTCTGTTCACTTTATTTTAATTACACGTTTCAATTGCCCTTTTTCCATTCTAAGCTTTGGGCATTGTGTCTAAACAATGGTAGGCATTAGGTTTTTATTTATTTATTTATTTATTTTTTTTCTTCCAAGGTAATGAATCTGAAATTCAGTGGCAAAACACAAGCAGCTATTGAAATATCATTTTCCCCCTAATTTTCTTAATTGGAGCCACTTTTTTTGGACAGTCACTCCCAGTCACCGTCCTCCTCGTCATCTTGTCTTCACCTCCCCCTGTATGAGGTTGTATCTTTGCAAAAAGTCCACCTCCTGCCGTACGTTGTCATGCATTCTTGTCCACAAAATACGGGCACTTAACATTAGTCAAAATGTCAGGACGTGTTTCTTTCCTCATTTAGAAAAAGAAAGGATGTCGGCACTGATCCAGGAGCCTCCGGTAGTTGTCAGATTCCCCAGCAGATCATGGGGTTTCTGCCACTTTGTAATATCGACACACCTAGAGCAGTGTTTCTCAACCCGGTCCTCCAGGACTCCTTGTCTGTCCACATTTTTGCTCCCTCCCGGCTCCTCGCACACCTGTACCCGGTACTCGCTGTTCTTGATTGATTCTCCTTTATTGTTTTGGTACACTGACTCGAGCAGGTGGTTCAGCTGGTTTAGCCTCAGGACCCACATTAAGTTTCTTTTGTGTCTATCTGTCAGTATCTAATCTCTGTCGTTTATGTCATTAAAGTTGTGGTGGGGGGTGTTTCAGGCAGTAAAAAGAAACACAGCATCATTTGCAACCACAAAGTTCCAACATTGTAAAAAAATTACTCGGTGAAATCCTAGGGATGGGCTGATGCACATTTTTTCAGTTCCGATTCGATTCCGATACACAACTGCCGATACCGATAGAGATTCTGATACAAGAGCTCTTTTTACTTTGTTATACTTTATATATTCATTTAAGCTAGTAAATACAGATGGAAAAAAAAGTTGAATTTGAATGCTGCCAAAAAAACACGTAAAATGGGAATGAGCTGTCATGCGATTGATTGTACAAATAGCTCCTATTTCGTGTTAAATCTATTTTTTTAGAAAAACTAAAGTATAGAATGTGGATCGGTCACGCATGGCTGATACCCGATCCGTCAAATAGGTCTGGATTGGCACCGATACCGATCCGAATATCGGATCGTTGCATGAAAAACTATGAAAAACTCAATCGCTCAAAGAAAAAATGACTTGATGAAAGTGGTTCTGTGACCCACCAGTTGAGAACCTACCTACAAGATGCAAGAGCCCCGGTTTGGACCGACATGCTGTCAAAGGCAGAGTTCCTGTCCGACACACGCGTGTAGCGTGTAAATAATGGGCATACGTGTCAAAAGCAGAGTGAATGTTGCGTTTGCAGGAGTGTTGGTCTTGGGGGCCTCGTACCAGGGCAGGTGTGACTCTGTGTTGGGACTCTTGGCCACCGAAACAAAACCTAAAATAAATCTTGCTGTTCTACCATTTTGATCCACTGCAGTGTTGTGCCTCCTGTGGGTTTTTCTGCCCTGGGGGGGGGCTCTCCTTCCCTTTTCCCTCCCTCTGTTTTTCCACCACCTCTCTCAGCATTTGCCTCTGTTTTGTTCCCGCTCGCTTGTGAAATGCTTCAGCCGTCGCGGTGGATCGTGAATCGGGCCTGGCTTGCCGGGTCGCCGTCTGAACCCGAGTCCTTAAGCAACTGCAAATGTTCCATCTTCCAGTAGACGTGCGCCTGAGGTTTTACTCCAGTGACTCAATCTAGGGAGTTGCTGCATCCTTCTAGCTGCACTTAATCTCATGAATGATACCCAGGAGGGCTGCCCGCCCCCCCATTTGGCATTCACTGGCTTGCCTTGGCCCCCATGTCGTCTGTATTCGCATGCTCGCTCGATTTGATGGTGGGTAAGGGGAGCCCCGACCGTGATGAGCTACCTGCAGGTAAGTGCATTGTCTGGAGGAAACTGGCCCAAAAAGCTTCGGATTCAGCTTCTGTGTCCAGAAATGTCACGTTTAACTGATTTACACAAAAATAAGTATTTCTTGCTTTTTTGTCGTTGATCATTCAAAAACTGCACTGAAAGATTTCAACGGTTCGGCCTAGAATATTGGTCAATTTTGCCCACGATTTTCTCATAGAAGCTTACTAAAAAACCAGGCAAAACTAAACTGGGCACCAAAATAAGGCTTTTTTTTATCTTTGGTATCAGTTATGAACCCGTCTGACTTATGTCATCTAAGCGGGGCCAGTTTTAGGTTGTTACCTGCCGGCCCCCGCTGTACTGTGGATCCTGTGCCGTGTGGGAGTGTCATTCCAGCAGAGAGCAGGTGGTGGCTGCTTCTGCCGTCTCCCTGGGTCTGTTTCGGGGGTCTGCAGCTGGAGGAGGTGCTAGGCAGCCCCCGTGAGGTCACTGAGGGAGCAGTAGGGAGCCTTGTGCCTCCTGGGGGCCTTTAGCTTTCGCACTACCTGCCTTATTTTCTCAGCACTTGACCTGCATTTTATTTTTTTTTTTGCAGCAGTGATCGTCACGCGGGGCTGACGGTGCAGTTTTCCCAGGAAAGCGGCCGGGCTCGTATCCAATGTGCCGAGCTGCAAGGGCAGGCATTCGATGCGGGCTGCAGGGTGGGACCACCAGTGTTCGGTTCTCATGCCTGGAGGCCGCTGGCATTTCACTTACGTAGCTTATTTTTTGATGGTCTGTGCGCTTATTGACATTGATCTAAAGTGATACACAGGTGAGAATCAGACTGTGTGCTTGATCGGGGTCCCCTAAGCAATGGTGTCTCGCTCAAGGGCCCAACAGTGATATTTACATGTTATTTAGCAGATGCTTTATCTTAAATGCCATACATTTTTTTTTTTTTTTTTTTTTACACAAAGCAGGGTCAGACAAACCCTGGGGCAATTGGGGTTAAGGGTCTTGTTCAAGGGTCCGAAGGGAAACCGGTCTGCCGATCCTGGGATTTGAACCAGCGACCTTCTGTCACACACCTGCTCTTCTGGCTACGAGATTTTGAATCCGCAACGTTCTGGACATGGGCCCAGATTCCTAACCCACCCGGGGTGAAGGCCCAGTTCTGCTCACAATAAGAATGCCGTTCGTTTCACATACTTGCTCAGAGTTGGCTTGTTGTGTAATGATGTAACCGTGGATTGTGGTCTAACATCATCCCGCTCTGCCGTGGGGTATCGTGTATCGAGTTCCTCTTTGAGAGGGTTTCATTCTGTCAAAGGCCTCCTTGTTTCTCGGCAGCCATTGATGCCACACACAGAGACCCGGGATGAACTCTGACCTCGGGCTGGGATGCGGAGGGGACACGGTGCAGCGAGAAGCGGACCTGACCTCCCCATTCGGGGTGATCCTTAGCCTCAGCAACGTTCCGCTCCTCCTCCTCGGAGTTGCCCGAATCATTCCCAGCTTGAATGGCATCTGGACTTCACCAGGCGGCACGCTGACCGCTGAGATGCTGCAGAGACCCCCATCAGAAGCTTCTTTAGAAAACAATTCCCGCTTTGAGAACGCTGCCTGGATTGCTTCCAGAACATTCCGGGACAAGGGATGGGCGGATGTGTTGAGTTTGGGAGGGGCCTTTCCTACCAACTGGCAGTATGGTGTCTCTCCTTGGGGGGGGGGGGGGGGGGGGTGCACTCAACCACACATGTGCTAGGTGTGCGTGATGTCATCGTCACAATGAGGGGGAGTGCCAGTCCGCCAGAGGTGGAGGGGGCCAACAAGAGCAATTAAAGTGTGAAAACCAATAGGAAAGAGATCAGTTCAATATAATACAGAATAAAATATCTTTGTCACTGTACATGCATGACAGGCTTCTGTGTGCTTTCCCACACGCTACATATTATAAAATAAAAGGCGAAAAGAGAAATACAATATAGATTTTAAAGTTGAGCAGTTTAAATAGTGCAGTAGTGCAATCGTATTCTAAAATGCTACATGGGACCTATACTGCAATGTTATTAGTTCTCTCCTCCTTTCAACTCAAAAGTAAAAGACCACTTGTCATGCATACAGTCATTGATGGGGGGTGACTAAATATCAGTAAGTGTAGATCTGTGGGGGTGGTAGGGGGCCTCCTTTAACTGGTGCTTGAGCTTTTAAAGGGTTACTGACAAACTGGGTGCATGAATGAGTCTGACCGTGGCTGTGTGTGAAAGAAACCTAGTTTTAGATACGATCAGAGCTGGCCCTAGCTACAGAGAGTGCTGGCAGCTGCCTAGGGCCCCCGATTCACCTGTACTGCGGAGGAAGTGAAATCATCATCAGTTTTCTTGGTAGGGGGGCCTCCCAAGTAAAGCTTTGCCTAGGGCCCCCGAAAAGGTAGAGCCGGCCGGGGATGAGATTTTATTCCACTTAGGCACAGAGGAGTTTCCCGGGCTTTTGCATGCACAAAACTCTCATACGAAACACCAATATCTTATATTATCTCCAAAGTGTGTATTTGTCAGTCACTTGTGAATAATTTTGCTGCTGGGGAAATAATTAGTGCAAAGATGCCATTTCAGTCTATCCTGAGATGCCTGGAGTTAAAACTGAGATTTTTCCGAGACCTTGGAAGCTATTTTATTTTTTTGGATCCGTCCAGGCCTCCGTGAGATTTTCAAGGATAAGTTCTCACTAGAAACATCTGAGAAATGTGAGGGTAAGCAGTAATTTTCCGATTTGCGCGGGGGTGACCTTGTTTTAATTTAGAAGATGGCTCAGAAGGAACAGATTTCAGTGAGACTTGCTCCTCCGGGTTGGCTCACCATGTGTAGCGGAGGTAGCAACTGTCCAAGTGAATCGTGGAATTTGCCGTCTGGAATTTGCTGGAAGGCCGTACACCAGACGCACCGCAATTAGAGTGGTCACAACCACTCAAACCATCAGCCAGTAATAACAAGGCTGTCTGATGTAAATACACTTTTCTTAACAAGGAATATAATATTATAGTTCTGTGTGTCTGTGCATAAATGAAACTGTAGAAAAATAAGCCTGTTACATTTATTGTGTTTGTAATTTTATACTCTGAATTGTCATGCCAGATGTTCACTTCGCATCAATGGTGACATCACTTCCTGTTGTGGCAGGAACTGCAATAATTTATCAGGGGATGAATTGGCGAGATGAGAAGCTAAATTTAGAGCTAGAGTAGACATTGTAGGTTGTTGATGCCAAACGTTAGGACAGCAGCCTCGGATTTTCGTATCTTCACGGCCTGGCTCATGCAGATGTCTTCGCATTAAGATCAGTAATAATAATAATTTTTTACCCCCACTGGACAGAGGAAGTTTCTTGTCAGCTGCTCGGAGGAATGGCCACAGTCCTTCAGGCGTGAAAGATTGGGCAATAGGGGGTCAGATTCTCATGCCGCTACGTGGGTTGGATGAAGGGAGGGTCCTCCTCCCCACACTGCGAGGTGCAAGCTCATTAAAGTATTTTAAGCACACGCGTTAAAAGCTGCTAGACTTCCTAAATTAAACAGCACAATGTCTAAGGCTCAGTGTCCCCTCATCCGACCCCAGTCTGCTGTTCTGGAAAACAGAAAATTGTCAGAGGACAGTCCCATGGTGTTTCCTGCAGTCGGGAGAATGACGAGTTTAACGCATCCAGAGATGGCTGATTTATCAATACATACTTTGGATTTATCTGAGGGTTTTGCACATGGTCCTTATCGTCCGTTATCCATCTGCTGTCCAGTTGTAGAGAAGATAACCCCTCTGAGAAGATGCTAAATATTTTTAAAGCTATGCTCATCTCTCACTCGTTCACTACTGTATTAAAGGTTTCAACTCGGGTAATAAATGGAAGAAGTGCATTCTGGGATCTTCCCTTGATATCGAGCACAAGGCTACTGTGCCAGGTGTGTCCTAGTGAACGCTGAAGTGAATAGCATCCTACTGGTTGTGAAGGACAGGTTTTGGAGCAAGAATTTCTTAATCCAAACAATAGTGTTGGAGCTCTACGGGGGTTCCCCTAGTTCCCTCATTTCATGAGTCATGAATGGCTTTGTATCAACCCTCCGACTATGGGCTGTCACTATATAAATATATATTTTCTTTGTGGTAGACATTCCAGGCAAGCAGAAAGCTGGGCTGCGTGGGTGTTGGGAAAGGGGTGGGGCTTTGTTTTGTCTCGTAGCTTTGGTTTTTGGTTTTCTTCGTTCGAGCATCAAACGGAAGCACTAGTTTGAAGGAGGAAACATCCCTCTTGTTCAGGTATCACGACACGCCTCCTACAGATTCCTGCCGTCTCCTGCAGACTCCTGCCGACAGCTCTTCCTGTGCCTCTATCAGGCTAGCAGCTAGAGACGTACCATATCCATCCGGTAACTGGTGGGAGAGTGAAACTGAATGATCGCCTGCTGGCATGCCCTTAATTAAGAAACATGGAACAGGTCTAAAAAATTAAGTAATACTAGCTGTTGGACGTGCTACTGGGCACACCAGTTGGCGTTGGCGTTCGTGCGTCTGCCTGGAACGGTCTTTGTTAGGGTTGACTCAACCCTATTGGGGGCTGCGAGGCTAATTTCACACATCATCATCAAGAAGAAAACGTATTTAACTCGAATGGTGCAAATGCCTCTTAACTTTGTGCGGCCTCTTTTAGATGCACAATAACCAAATGTGTCCATTATGGAGTTTTGGATATGTTAAATTGCTGTTTTAAATTTGAGCTTTTCTTCCGCAAGGCTTCATAATTGGTGCGAACTGGAATGAGTTTTTTTTTTTTTCTCCCCCCCCCCCAGTTTGTCTGCTTGAACACCTTATTTTTCTCCCCAACATTGTTTTTTTTATGTTCGCCTGGTGTGAAAAGCAGTATTTGTTAAATTGACTGTGTAATTTTCAGGTCGGTGAACACTGCTTGTTTTTCATTTGGAAAATCAGAGGTTCCCCCTTTTCCTAGTTCTCCCTGTGTGGATGCATGAATATCACTGAAATGTTGCCAGCCGATGGCAATTCGGTAGTGCAAATGAATTCAGTGGCAACTTCGATTGGCTAAAAGACCAAACAAAATCTTGTCAACGGGGAACTGTATTTAGCTGGCAGGGTTGGCCTACATTTCAGGTAGCTACAAAGTGGGTGGAGCTAACTTAGAAGGCCAGGACGAGCTGTGCTGCATCTCTAAACTCTCAGATTACGGCATTCGCTGTGGATGGCGTTCTTGATCCGAGTTAATTGCCGTTGAAGTTTCAGGCTTTTAATTTTAGCATCTAACGTAGCAACCGTCGTAGGTTCACGCCTCAGTCGACTGGCGAGAGTATCTGTGTTGGAATGTACATTCTGTATTTAAAATGCATTTTAACACTCTGCGGGCAGTGAACGACTCTATGTAATGAATAGCTATTTTTCTTATTGCTTACTATCTAAATGAGTGAGGAACTGAAAAATCGTCTACCCCAGTGGGTTAGGATCCCTTAAAACTGTGGTTCAGCACCCAACAGCATTGGTATTGTCCGCTCTTTACTGTATGTGTCCAAGAAGGCTTACCACTTGAAAAAAAAGGCATCAATCTGGAATAAATGGAGTTGGCAAAGAGTAAAGGATTGTATGACTTCTTAAAATGCCGATTAAGGCAGGATCCCAGCCAAGAAACAAACCGCACCTTTAAACTTGGGGGTAAAATGCTTAACACATCGTGAAGATAAAATAGTGACAGGCATAACAGAAATGACTGTCAGTCTAACATTTGTTCTTGTTTGTGTTTGTTTATTTTGACCTTGGCCGGCTTAAGTTAAGAGCTGCTGCCTTGCGCCTCCGTCCTCAGTACACTTACAGTAATTTACCTGGAAGAAAGCGAATGACTGATATCTTGTGGGGGTGGTATTCCATTGTCATTCCTAGTACGGATTTCTAAAATGATTTTCGTAGAGCTGAAGCCCCAGTGCCAGAAAAGGCAATATCGGTGATGAGTCACTGGCGGGGGGGGTCACGAAATCCCTAAGCCTGACAGCTTCGGCTTATTATTCTACCCGTTGCTTTTAATTTGCCTGAGATGCAAATATGAGGCGGCGAGGGTTGCTAAGCGCCCCGTTGCCTGCGGCGTGGCGACAAGGGGGCCGCGAGATGGATTCCGGCGCTTTGGTGGAGGGGCTGGAGGCGGGGAGCACAAACGGGGGGGTGACGGGCCAGCGGGAAGCGCGTCCGGCACGTTTTGATTTGTGCCGCCGGTCTTCCCTTAATGTTTGCTTTTGATTCATCTCCCCGATCTTCCACAAACCGAGCTGAGTTAGGCCAGCTGTGCTCACCATATTCATAGCATGCGGATGAAATGGCTGCGTATATACGGATTGTTTTTTGTGTGTGTTTATGGCAGGGGGGTCTATGCATCCTGTCCCTTTCTATTACCTTACATCGGTGTCTTCTCAATTTACAGCATACTTGACTTTACTGGTTTTATGCTCTCCTCTTATGTGCTTTGGATTTTGACTCCGGCAGCGAGATTTAATAACTGTAGTAAAGAAGTACTTGTTCCTTTTTTACAGCCCTTAAGAATAATGTCAGAGTAGCACTTGACTTTTTCGAATTTCGAGGTGCATTAAGAAGTTTTCGGGAAGAACATAATTGATGAATAACACACGTGATATGAACATTCGACGGTACATACTTGTAAGGTGAAGCAATATGCTTCCATGAATTGTGGGCAGGAGTGTGGTGAAGTCAGTTTTCCATCTTGTGTTGTTACATTAACGCTCTTGCAAGTTACTGCATGGAATAACAATTAATTGAAATACAGCATTTTTTATTTTAAGGGAAATGACACCATAGATTGGAGCTGTTCAAATGGAGGACCCCCCCCCTCCCCCCCCACACACACACACACACACACACACACACCCTTTTTCCTTATACAATGGTGTGTGATTGTGTGGATGAGGTATGTGGCTCAGCCGGTTAGGGCACTGGTTGTGATCGGAAGGTTGCAGGTTCGAATCCCAGGGTCAACAGAGTGGTTTTGTTTTTAAGCCCCCGAGCGAGGCCCTTAGCCCTCTGTGTGCTTCAGGGCCTGGCCCTGCTTTCTCAATTGCATGTCGCTTTGAATAAAAGCTAAATAACGCACATTTAAATTTAATTTTATCATCTACCCAACAACGGCTGAAGGGTTTGTGTCCCCTTGACAATAGGCGGTCTGAGGCGGCGTCAGTGCGGTCGTAAGCCCTATCCTATGACGCGGGGTAACGGTGGTAATCAGAGGAGGCCATCTGGGGACCCACAATGCACTGCTCACGTGCGTCCTCGTTGCCGCCAGCTGAGTTTTGAAACTGGACCTAATGTCTGGATTTACCCAGATGGATACTGCTGGGCACCGTTAGCTAGTGTCTGCACCGCCCCTTGAGACTGAGATCACATGTCGACCATGGGGAAATCAGATGGACATTGGGAAAGAGAAACTTGATGGAGGAAATCACTCTGTTTTTTAGTATTCATGCAGAATTATTTGAAAACCCATTTTATTTTTTATAGCTCGATTTTGAGTGCAGATAAAATGCATTTTCAACTGGCCCCATGTGAATGTAGACTGAATCTGTTCTGTCTGCTCTGTTTCAGATTTTCCGTGTATTTCTGCATATTTACTGTGTTTTCATCATACTTTTGGAATGCTTTTCGTAATCCCAAAAACATTAAGTCGGCCCAATCCGATCACGTATGGAGAATAGGGTTTGCAGCTTTTACTAGCTACCCTCCTCCCACCCTGAGTTCCAGCATGGCTACGCTAATTTTTTTTCTTTCGACGTACCATCAGGGATGAGAACAGCGCTGCGGTTGGTGACGCAAGTGTCCGATGTTGGCCGGATTCGTAGTGTAGTGGTTATGGATTCCGGTATGAGTTCGTCGGTTCGTGAAGCTGAACAAAAACGTCACATTCAGTAATTCTACACTAGGGCTACCTAATTAGTTCAGAGTGGGGTTACATTATGAAAATGATACCAATTTAAGAGCCTTTGATTTATTTATTTTTTTCCTTCCTCATCAAGATGCTAAAAAAGAAGAGGGAAAATTTGCGTCAGCTTTAGTTACGTTTTAGCTGACTAATTATAATTAGTTGTTAACACAAATAAAATGGGACAATTGGTAGCAGCTGTCGTATTACGTAGGCCCAATAAGAGCTGGGCGATTTTTGTTCTTCTCATTAGTTGATGTAGCAATCAAATGGTCAGTAAAGATAAACTGTGAAGCTGCTAATTGATTGGCCCCCGATTTAACATCCTAATGTGTTTACCAATGAAATGCTTCTTTTAACTTTGAATAAGATGCACAGAAAGGTCTGATATTTGTAGATGTCAGTGGCGTTTCTGATAATCTAGCTGAAAGACTAAGTGTGATGGGGGTTCTGCAATGGGGAGACAGGTAGAGTGCGGGTAGATGTTTGGTTGGGATGCTCTCAAGATTTTTCGCCTCATGACAAAACATCCCGATGCAGTGTTGAACTCAGCTGAGAAAATAGTTTCTTCCACCGAAGTTCTGAGCTGGTACTTTCCAACTTAAATTGAATGAAAGCTTCATTCTCGGTACATTTCAGGATCACAGCTTGCTAAATTTAATAAAATTGCTAGCTGATTAAGGTAGTCATGCAAAGCTAGTCTTTGAGGGTTCTAGTAATAGTGCGAAAGTCTTGTGTGTTTGTGTTTTGTTTGTGTGTGTGTGATTTTTTTTTAATTATTATTATTGTGTGCAGTTTGGGGGGAGGGGGTAGTGCATAATCACGAAACCTTACAGAACCATTTGAAGCGGATACCAAGTGTGAAATGTTATAGTAAAATGACCAGCTAAGCAAGCAATGAGCAAGCATTGAAAAGTTGATTCGGATGATATGTGGGTTTGCCCTTCTCTCTAACGGCGGTCGTTTAGTGTTCTTTCTGAAAAGGATGAAGGGTAAGTAACAATGAAGGCCTTTCTGAAATGGAACGTACCATGTTCTGTCGGGATGTAGCATATCTTGTTGGATTGCACTACAAATGTTTGGATGTATGGAGACTTGGTTGTATTTTTGTACTTTGTACTTGAATAATTTTTATTCAGTCAAATAAAATCCCAAGTGAAGGTCATCTACAGAATGTCAGACATTCGGATTCAGAACAAGGACATCTTTAATGTTTCATCAACATGCGACTCCTGGCAGCAGGTGAATTGCTGCATTTTACTTTGCAACCGAAGCACATGCGGGTTTGAAATAGCCTAAAATTTGCTGCACGTGCAGTGCGTCACGTGACTGGCAGGGTACAGGGTGGGGCAGACATTTCGGGCTAATTGTCGGGAACATTTTCAGTCGGATTGAGAATCAACGAGCCTTTCCTGTTAGGAGGACTTGGCACGAATTTGGTCAGGCGTTATCTGTTTGTTGCCATTGATACCAGCGAAGGTAATAGCTTGTTTGTGCTGTAATGGCTGTAATGTAAAGCGCTAAATTATTTTCTATCAGGCGTTACATCTGCACCCTCAAACTCATCATGGGTCTTGAATCACAGCTGAGGAACTGAATGCATCGTTCGCACCTCGGATTTGCCAAGGCCTGATGGGTATCCCCGGATGTGCGTAGCACTCTCCCATGTCTGTATTGTAATGCCGGCCTCTCAGACAGGAGGCCACTGTGCTAATACGGATTTGTGTCTCATAAAAAAGTCATTAAGATTGGGCTTATTAAATATTCATCTCGCATTCAGGCCATGACGAGCTTTGATGAACAGACATCTTAATCTGCCTCCATTTTTTTCGTCTGGAGATTTCATCTGTGCCTGCACCAAAGAACTGCATTTATTTATTTAATAGTGTTTTCATATGCTTTGTCATTTTAACTCAACCTTTGTTTTTCCCGCAATGGTCTTGAGTGTAGAGTGAGCTCTGTTTTATGCTGTTTAGGGGTTTGGGAAATAGAGCCTCTTTCCGTGGGAAAATATTGAGAGTTAAGTTCGGAGAAGACAAAGTAGATGAAGCTCCGTATTCCCTTTTGCATGACTCTTCTTTTTTTTTTTCTTTAAATCTGTTTTGCATTTAATTTCATCTCTGCAGTGTGCAGAATTTTTCAGGGCTAATCTGATAGAAGTGACAAATGTGCAGAACTCAAGCCGGCATCCCATCCCTCAGCTTGTTGCCAGGGACGCTCAGAAGGCTACCTCTCGCTCGTGCTGGTTTCCTAGCAAGCCTGAGATGTTGGTACATCCAGTATGAACAATGCTGATAAGCTGTATATTTTTCTGTCTGACATCACCTGTTTCCGATAACTGGTACTGATGGCTGGCTAACATTTGAGTGCGACAAATCTGCAGTGAAACTTATGTTTCACTAGTGCAACCACAACATATAATGCAGGCATTGAAACATCAGCCAAATGGCACTGACTGAATGAGCTGACGAAATCCCTGATCATCCACTGATCGTCCACTGATCGTCCAATGCAGTCCTCTCCGTTATTTTAGTAGCTATATCTGCAGCTCTGGTGCTGCTAACTTTCAGTATTGATCAAAGGTAGAATATCGGCCAGCAGTATCGACCATGACTGAGTAACACTAGGCCTATCCCGATATATTAACTGATATTCGCTGCATCTCTTGTTTGAGGGTTTTCTGACTCCTCATAATCCCTTTCCACTGTCTTTAATGTAGGTCTTCCTCATCCTCCCTATTGGGTTGTGGGTGGGGCATGTGAACGGGATGGAGTGGGGGTGGGTGGGGGGATGGTTGCTTCTCTGAGCGTGTGACAGGAGCAGAAAAGCGCTCAACTCTGCCAGCTTGTGCTCATTCTACGTTGGCGGCCTTCCTGGAGATGTGGGCAGGCCTGCCCTCTGCGCCAGGGGCCCCTGCCAAATGGTCTCCTGAGGAGAGTGAGAATCACCGGCACCCCCGCTAGCGAAGCCACCGGCCCCCCCACATCCAGAGTGAGCGTTAATCCCTTTTAGGGCGCCATCCGCCAATCCGCCTCCACGGCTGGAGACAGGGCAACCATGTGGCCTGCCGGGAGCCTTCTGCTGTCTGCTAAACACTTCGGGTCAAAAAAAGTGAAAACAATTACTGCCTATTTTATGCTGTACCACGTTTTGTTTGTTTTACTATTTTCAGCCTGTTCAGTAGGACATTTTCAATTAACATCTCCTTCACTTGACATCTCCTTTATTTATAAAATATGCCCCCCCAAAGCCCTAACTTTTGGCCCTTAAATGTGTAATGCTGTGCTTTGTACTCCCTGCAAAGACATGGGTAGTGCCTGACGTCTGTCATACCACCATTAGTCTGCGTTCCTCAGCCCTTTCGGTATGGATTTTAGACTCTTTCTGCTATGGGGCCGTCTTATTGGCTGCCGTGCCAAGAGCATTATTGCTCCAGGCTACATCAGCAGGTAGAAGCTTCCCTCAGATTAAAATGACAGCGACTAGATGTTTCTGTGAAAATGAAGTTGAAATTCCTGTTTGTGTGTGTGTGTGTGTGTGTTTTTAAACCCAACCTGTTTGTTGGACTTTTTCGAGTTTTATTTCCATTTGAAATATTGTAGTGGGAAAGAAAATGCCTCAATGCCCCCGCTGTTTGCCCACTCTTTGTCTTAAAGACAGAATGGTCTCCCTCCCTTGTCCTGAGGGAGCCTAAGTCGTGCCGGCGAGAAATTTTCCGGCAACCAAATAAAAGACCTGGCCCACAACCAACTTGCACGTCTCGGACTTGGAATCGGCCATATTCACTTTTTAAAATATGGAATGTTCCATTCAGTAATGGGGAAGATTGTTTATTCACAGATTCTACTGACCGTTCTTTTCCACAGGAAACGCTGTCCTAATTATGTAAATTGACACATCGGCGTCAATAATTGAAGAGCTTTCACACTGTGCGGCCACAGTGCTCGATGCCTCCTATGCGCTGCAAGATGGAATTCTTGTTGCCCCCCTGTGACATGTAATTTAATGCTGAGTAACCCCTTAATGCTTGACTCTGGCTTCTGCTTGCATCCTCTTTCACAGAAGCTAAATGGGCCTCTGGGTATTTTTTTGGGCATCTATCATTAATGTGTCCAGCTATATGCTGACTTCATTCCCCACTAGTTAGGGATGATGTTCATTAAAAATCAGGACTTCAGCACTGGTCTGATGTGTCAATCTTGGTTGATATTGCCGGATGACATTTAGACTCGAGGTTTCAAAATATCGGCTCTCGAGAAGGTTTTATACGGCCTGTGACGTGTTGTTAATTCATTATTAAACCTAACCACTATTAGATCTCAAAATTTCCACATTTGTGCACCTCTACCCCAGGTTATTAAAGGTACAGTTTCTCTTTCCTCCTGTGCTCGTAACCTGATTGTAAGGTTTTGGTTTGGGGTGTTGATGGCCCCCGATTGGTTGAAGCTGAATGTTTGTGAACAGTACCATCTTGACGGTTCCCTCGCCCAGGTGTGTGCACCAGTTTAAGTTCGAGCCCCATCAGCTCATTTGGCGAGTCGGGGACTCCGGCCTTAAGCACCTCCGGTATCTTCTGGAACGGTGGAAGACCGAGATGAGGGATGGATTTGGCGGGCAGTAGGTATTTCAGGCCGTGTCCTAATTAAATCTGGGCTGAGCCCATGTGATACTGGGAAACCAAACGCCGGTGAGCTGTGGGAGCTCGGCCCATGGATCACAGCGCATCACCCTACAGCCTTATTGATCAAACATCTGCAGATCTTCCCCATTCGATACCGCTAATGTAAGCCCATTAGAGTTAGGTCACCCCTAATGCAGGCCATGCTTGTCTGCTTGGAGCCTCCCTGGACACCCCCAATGGTGTTGTCTTGTCTAAGGGTTATCCCAATTAGCCAGGCTGCCAGGGAAGGGGGGTGGTGTCATCGAAGGCCCTATATACACCATAAAGGTGAAAGGAGAAATTCAGTACAGCAGTACAAAGAGGCAAAATGTGGGTACAAACAGTTTAAAATACAAGACAAATTGCCAAAATGATGCACACATCGCAAGCAAACCATGAGCCCTGTTAATCTTGGCTGTTTTTGTTTTACTGGTTTGTTTTGTTTTACTGAGTCCTGCATCGTCTACTGGTGCGCTCAGATGATGTCTCGTCTCCAACCCCCCCTCCCCCCCAGGATGTGTCAGACAAAGTCTCAGATTCTGGGTTTTATTAAATCCCCCCCCTCCCCCCCAGCACTCCTCCTCCTCCAGCTGCCACCTTCCACAATGCCTTCGGTGTCCCCCTCCCTTCATTTTTCGTTTTATCCTGTAATATTCGTTCGCAACCATCACCATTCCATACCCCCCTCCCATTATGTGTTCATGTCTGCTGGAGCCAATGGCATCAAAGCCTTCCAGAAACTTCTGAAACTTCAGCCTTGAGTCTGACTTTGGGATGGAGATCCAGACAGTGTTTTCACCTCTGTAAATGCATTTCCAGAGTGAGAAGTTTGTGCTTTTTGATGTATTAGTGCAGCGGTCAAACAAAAATACACGCAAGTAATGTGGTGAATACATTAAACTGTGTTTTTAAATGTTTATGGTCGTTTGATTCAATAAAAAGCGCCATAAAGTTGAAGTTTGCATTCTATAAAGCAGATTTGTCTGAGCGCGGCGTTTGATGGGATGAAGTAACAAATGTAGAATTCGTAGTATGTATTTTTGGAGTTCAGAGTGTGGTACAGTAGTAACCATCCATGTGTTCTGTGTGGGTTCAGTCCTGGCCTCCAGTTCGGAAAGAGTCATCGTACCTCCTCTGAAGATGAAATGTGTCTCGCTCCCGCCTGCTCTGTGCTTTGGTTGGGGTTGGGGGTGGGGGGGCAGGGGGGGGGGGTAAAGAGCATAGATC
>JAODJU010000038.1:20088260-20098413 GCA_026776725.1 Gnathonemus echidnorhynchus | reverse complement strand
TGTAAACACAAAGATCACCGCAAAGACCCTTACCGAGCGCCTGAAGAAGTCACCACCCAAGGATAACACAGCTGCAGAATTCAGCATAAATGTATTCTCCTCCCAGTAAGTTCCTTAAGAAGCAGGCAACCCGGGTTTGTGTGATTTTTATTTGACTGTCTGGAGTGGAGCTGCCCTGTTTTCCTGATATTCTCTCGCCGTTTGGACTGATCCAATTGGCTCAGTGGTTTTGACGTCACTCTGGAATTATTGCTGCAGGGGCTGTCAATTCGGACTGACTTTGTTGCGTCGAGGATCACGGATTTCCTTCTGTATATGTGTGCCTGTCGGGTCAGATGTTAAATTCCGCTTTCGAATCGGCACCAGGAAGGTCTGGGATTGTGAAGTGAGGACAAGGGGGGTGGGGGGGTGGTAGATTTGTTCAGCTAATTGAGGTTCTCTGGCTGTCTGATTAGTTACAATGAGAGGTTTTGGTCAGCCCAACCCCCTACAGCCCATAATTTAGTGCCAGGGTGCATTTGACTCCTGTGTGTGTGTGGATCGGTTTTCTTTTAATTTATTCCTTCAAAGGACAAAAAGCTGACTCTAATTAGCAGGATCCAGTTCCCTGATTGTCATCCCAATACCCACACAAGTAACAATTAAGCATTAGCTGCTGTCACACTCAGGACCAGGCTGTGCAGGTGAATTCTCCGTCACACACAGCCACTGGACTGTCATTGTCATCGAGATGCTCTTCCCCCTACAGATGGGCGAAGAATATTAGCGAGGTCTCCACACAGGTCCTTCCCATCATTTTGGTGATTTTTTTTTTTTTTCCCCGTAACCAATCATGTTCCGAAAGGGCCCTGTGCTTTAGGAATCTCTTAAATCCATCATATCTGTCAGCCAGTTACTCTGTGTTTTTGCACTTTATCTAAATGGCATTCTTAGGGGGAACGCAGTTAGTTCATGGCACACAAACATCTATTATCTTGAAGTCCCAGCTACGTGATTGGCTAAGCTCCACCCCGCCCCCTAGAGTATAGTATACAAGGCGGTGGTTTGCAGTGGATTTCCAGGGTAGCCTACGCAACATTATCGCCCCAATGCCTCGCAGTCCCTTTTCCCTCTTCTCATTTACATGTACCTGAGTCGTTTATCCAATAGTACATGCTTCTCAGCCATTTGTAATGGTCCTTGTGAAAACCCTCCCCGTCAATGCTGTTGTGTGTTTTACCGTGGTCCGGGGGAAACGCTATTTCCTTCCACTGTATACATGGATGGTATGATGCTAAAACCTAGTTGACTTGACTCCTTGTGTAACTCTTCTACATCTGTACCTCTCCTGGGGACTTTCCAGTTATATGTCCATGTCATTAATCACCAGGATACACACTGCTCTCATGGATTTGGGTACATAGCGTTCCCTTCCGCGTCCTTGTTGCCATCTGTAAAGCTTAGGAAATGCATAGAAATATCGCCCTGCCTGGACAGTGTCTTGCAGCATGTCATGGTCCAATCAGATTGCCTGTCACTTTCTCTTCTTAACCCTCATTGGCTGTGCTATAGTGGTCTCTGTTCTGCTCTGTTCATTTTCTTCTGGATTCTAGCGTGTTAATTGAGGGACGGATTGTCCAGCTCAAGACGGGGATCATACAATAGTGAGCTTGTCTACAGCCCGAAGATGACCTCGGCTTTTTATTTATCCGACGAGAGCATTTTATCTCCATTTCCCTGCTGGATTCCTCCGTCCGGTTTGCGTTGTTCGTGACGCTTTGATATCTCTGTCTGTCTGTTTCGAACCCCTCGCTCACAATCTACATGTGATCGGAAGACTGCCAGTTCAAATCCCAAGGTCAGCGTAGTGATTTCGCCATTAGGCCTTTGAGCAAGGCCTTTAACACTGAACTGCACCAGAAATCGTCTGACCTTGCTTTCTCGTGCCGCTTTGGATGAAAGTATCTGTTAAGTAAATTAAAAAAAAAAAATAAATCGGGTGCTTTTGCCATTCTGTCAGGAAAGACAAGGGGGGGTGTGCTTTGGCCTTAATCGCTTTCTCAGCTCCGTAGATGTCAGCTGCCAAGTGATTGAAAGACGGCTGCATAGCCTGTAGGTTCTGCGCTGTCAGCGCGTGGGAGGCTTGTGCGGATTTGCCTCGTTTTTGGGGTCGTTTTGGAAGCTGCTTTTGACAGAGTCTCCCCCAACCCATCTGTGTTTAACTCCTCAGGGGTCTGGGGTTCATGGAGGACGTCTGATGAAAAGGATCCGTCCAGCCTTTAATTAGCTTTAGATAGATAGTTATTACTCAGAGGGATCCTTGAATGCAGAAGAGCACTCTATGTCTAGATCTGCTTGCCGTGGTTGAGTCAGTATCTTGTTTTATTAAGCAAGCAATGCCCAGGTCTGTTAAGTCACTGCAGGACCCACTTTTTAAAGATTCCGACCTGCTACATAGATTCACTTCATCCCCCAAATCACATGTGGCCTAGACTCCTTTACCAGCTGCTTTTACCTGTTTACAGCATTTCCTTTCCAGAAATTTCTAGAATTCCACCACATAGTGACTGCTTCTTCCCCCGCCCCCCAAACCACTGGGATCTCATTTTTCTGCTCCCTGACAGTGACGTTTCTCTTTCATTCCGTCTTAGCAGATTTGCAAACCTAAAGTTCCGATTTGACGTAACCGATAGCGTAGCACTGTGGCTAAGTTAGTTAGCATCTGGGACAAGAGCAGACATAAAATTCACAGGGGGTTGTCAAACCAGAAAGAGAACTGCCTAACTGGCATTTATTTTGTAGACCTTGATATTTGAGCTCTGGTTGCTGCTGACCTGAAGTAACAGGAGTATGAGCTGATTTTCCTGCTCTTCATGTCTGTAGGCTCCGCTGCCTAATGCAATGTCATTTACTTGTCGACATATTTACTTTGCAGATTTACAGTAGTTGTTAGACATTTGGGGGCGGGGGGTGGCTCATCGGTTTAAGCTGCCGTGAGTTATGTGCAGAAGATCACCGGTTCATATCTCAGGGTTGGTGGAGTGGTTTTACCAAACAAGGCCCTTAACCCCCAGTTGTTCGAGGGACTAGTTGATCCTACATTACCAAGGGAAACAAAATGTATGTTGCTTTGGATAAAAGTGACTGCTAAATAAATGAAATGTTTTAGGGTTCATGTTGATCCACATGTTCATCTAGGGTAGATGTTCCAGGAAGAGTTAGAGGTTATTGAGATTTATTGAGGTTTTCAGAATCCTGTTACATGTCCGTTTGTTTGCTCCGTCTTGGGCAGCTGGGGTCCTGGATCTCACACTGTACAGGTGCGTTCTTCTGCACTGGAACCTCGTGTTTGTGTCAGTGCTGGTGGACCCAGGCTCTTTTGTACAAGTACCTTCTCACGTGAGTGTGTGTGGAAGGGGAGGGGGGCATATTGCCATTCATAAAACACGCCAGTTTGTGTCCGGCCAAGCGAGCTACACCGCGGACCTCAGCTGGCAGCACTGGCTTGTTCATCGAGAGGAAATAGTGCGTGAAATAGCTGTCTGTTGTAGCTCCGCCCACGACCCGCGAAGAGTCTTACCGCGATTGCGTTTGGCGTCACCCCCAGTCTCACCTCTAGGGGGCCGGACACGGGTGATTTTGCTGTTTGGCCTCCGGGGGGGTCACTGGCATACTTGCATCGCTCCGCCTCCGCGAGTGTCCCCTAGCCTCTGCGAGTGTCCCCTAGCCTCCGCGAGTGTCCCCTAGCCTCTGCGAGTGTCCCCTTAGCCTCCGCGAGTCTCCCCTAGCCTCCGCGAGTGTCCCCTAAGCCTCCGCGAGTGTCCCCTTAGCCTCCGCGAGTGTCCCCTTAGCCTCCGCGAGTGTCCCCTAGCCTCCGCGAGTGTCCCCCTAGCCTCCGCGAGTGTCCCCCTAGCCTCCGCGAGTGTCCCCCTAGCCTCCGCGTCGCTGTGTGTGTCCTCGGCGTGATCCCGCATGTGGCCCTCAAGTCCCTCGAGTGTGACCGCAAGCGATGGCCAGGCCGTATGAGCAGCACCTCCTCTTTCCTCAAGCACCAGTGGTATCTATTTATTTTTTTTTGTCGTTCCCATGTCTGTCACTGCAAGGAGTCCTTGGGATTGGGGGACGGGGGCTTGTCTCGAGTTGGCTGCCTGTTCATTTGTTTGTTTCCTTTATTTCCCCTCAAAGGATAGAGCCTCTGAGCCGCATCTGCAGAGTGCATTTATATTTTCCATGAACCGCGGCTCCGCTGATGCCTCCCCTTCCGGCTGCCTCCCACGTGCGTCCCGCTGTCTGCCTGTACCTGTCACTGGTACTCAGGCCCGTCCTTGCTTCATCCTCCTCTCACTCCCCCCTCCCCATTTCTCCTTTTTTAATACTATTTATTTAGCAGATGTTTTTAGTCAAAGCGACATAGATTTTCAGGAAAGCCGTGGCACACAGTCCCTGGAGCAGTTGGCCGTTAGAGGCTCAACGGCAACCTCAGTCTGGCAGCAGTGGGATTTGAACTGGCAGCCTTCCGGTCACGTGCATGGGGTCCCGACACACTGAGCCACACGCCTGTGAATGTGTTAGATTGGGGGAGTGTTTTTGCCTTAGTCCTGACAAAGTGGGGGGCGGCAGTCAAGTCACATCGTTCCTTGATTTCTGACTCTTGATGTTTATGGGCAGTCCTGTTTTTCTCCTGCCCCCTCCTTCCCAAGCGGTACCTCCTTTCTACATGTCCGTCCCCCCCCCCCCCCCCCCCCCCCCGTTAGTTCTGTCTGGGGCTCCCATCCTCTGGTTTGGCCATATCTCCAGCTGGGCATTACCTTGGTGTGGGGGGGGGCTGTGAGGCTGCTGTTGAGGTGGACTCCAGTCAGCAGAACTGTCTCTGCTAAAAAAAAAAATGAAGGGGGGTGAGGGTTAGCAGGTCTGAGAGAAGCTGACTTCACTGCCTCAGATGATTCTTCTCTGAATGTTTTATTGAATCGCACGGTGGCCATTATATAGACAGATGCCGTGTTACCAGTAGACTTACCAGTACAAACGATAATTACGTTAATTCAATCTGATTAATTTTTTGGTCTTAAATGATTGTAAGAAACGTTCTATTGAACCATCTTAAAATAAATAAATCAGTCATGTGTTTATTTAATTGTTCAGGGGGTAATTTAGTATGTAAATATAATTGAATATTTTAAAGGCCAGAAAATTTAAACCTTTTCTTATTAGTTTAAACATTTTAAGTGTTCTTCAAAGAACGGAATTAAATGTTTAAATCTGAACCTTGGTCAGAATTCAGTGGACAGCTATGAAGCGTAATTAAGCGAATGTCTGACTGTGGCGAATTCCGTTAGCTATGGAGTTCCCCGAGGACCGCGCCCGAGAATGATCGCATTACAGCGTGCTCCTGTTTTCCGAAGATGAGAGCTGGCTCCGTAATGGGATTTGCTTAATTTGTTTACTTAAATGCAGCAGACTTAATGGTGTTTTTTTTTTTTTTTTTTTTTTTTTTTTTTTTTTTTTTTTGGTTGCTGATATTGGCAGAGTTATTTCCGTAAGAAATCAATATCGGATGATGGAGTCTTTCGTCGGGAACATCGCAGGTTTAGGAACTCGAAGTGGATCTGCGTAGTGCTGGAGTGAATGTTTCTTGTTTAAACATTTTGCTGAAATATAGTTATATTGAAGAATTTTTATGTCAATTTTATGGGTATGTTTACGTGCGTGATGCAACACTGATTACAATGTTTTGCTGTAGATACATTGAAATAAATCGGGATACAGTGGAGAAAACCTCACTAGCTATTTCAAACACCTTGGATGAAGCATTTCATATCACAAGTCTTGACGCGCTGTTGAACTGTACTGAATTGCTGGAGATGGATCTTATCAGGAACGTTCTAGTGAGAGACGCCATATAAACGACCAAGCCCACTGACAGTCGAGGCGTGAATGTCCGTGACAGTCACAGGCGCGCTGAAATATTACACAGTCTCTTCCCAGTGCACGTTCCTGGTGTCTTAGCGTGTTGCCTGTTTGAGCAGGAACACTGTGACTTGCTCCCCATCACCGGCTGGTGTTTGAAGTAAAACGTCGCTTTATTTGCTGTTTGCATGGCTATATTGGAATGCTGCTTTTGGCACATCCCATCTTGCTCTTCTTTGAAACACGAACACACAGACCCAGAGAACATGTGACTATTCTGCTAAGGAAAGGATTTGAACCATCAACCTTCTGATCCCAGGCGTGGAGGCCAAACCCGTTGAGCCACGGCCACCCTCCCAGGGCGCTGCCTGAGGCTGGCCGGTTCCAGTTCTGGAGGATGCCACAGTTTGGCCGGCTGACAGCAACAATATTACCGTTAGCTAGACGAGGCCAGAAATGTATTCGGTCAGGCTGCCAGAGTGCTCAGCTGGAATGGGAGTGTGGCGCACATATACCGCACCCCTGGGACTCTGGGTTGGGGGTTTCTGGTTCCCTTTTGGATCCTGTGCTCAGTCCTCGGAAATACAGTAGGTGCACAGGAATTTCGAGGCTGGTGACCAACATGCCAAGTAAATGCCCTTCTGTTTGAGTTCCTCGTTACGCAATTAGCGAGGTAGCTGCTCTTGTATCTGCGTATCGCCTGTATTTTTTTGTTTTCAAGGATATATTAAGGTGGGGGAAATAAGAGCGGCTATAATTCATACAGAGGGTCTGATCTCATTAGCCAATGATGTGTTTTGAATCGGTGAGTGACAGGGAAGAGGGCACGTCTGGAGCCAATCAGCTTTCATCTGGGGCCAGTGCTCCTGTGGCCCCGCCCCTGTATACACCCCTGTCCCAAATGCTTCTTAAATAAGATTGTATCGAGAGCAGCCGCCATAAGGGCCAAGGAGCCGTAACCATAGGGGGATCGCATTTTGCCTTTGGGTCAAAATGTGATCATCGCTACCAGAAAAGAGATCTTGCTTGGCATTTAAACTACAAGGAAAGAGATTGCAATGGCATTATCGAGTGTATACTGCAGTAGTGCATGGTATTGGCTTAGGACGGAGCCAAATGAATTGTCATCTGTGATACGATGCATGCTTGCATGGTTTTTGGACCCCGGTGTAGGATGATTCTTCATTTATCTTTCCCAGGTCAATTATCAGCTTAGTGTCGAATGCCAAATTGAATTTGCTCATGGTAATAGACTCCCGCCTGAAAGATGTCCCCTTCGGAGGATCTCCCGGCATTTTCTGCAGGCTGGCGTCAAATACAGTACAGCCTCCCTCTTTCTCCTCCCATTGGCATCGGTTGTACCCCCCCCTTAATCCCCAAAATCCAAGCTCACCCTGTGGAGTCTCCCTCTTTAGCTTGGTTCCTTTCCTTAATGCCAGACTATCGCAGTTCCTTCCCAGTGTGCCGGGGGTTTTTTTCCTTCGTTTTTTGAAGCCACTTCTGAAAGGCAGATTTCCGATTACCGGTCGGCCCTTGGGGGGGCTCGAAGCTCGGGGTTCCAGCACGTGCTGTGCACGCACGGGGGAGGCCGGCCCACGCGCTCCGCGCACATCTGCGATTTCTGAACGCCCCTCAAACCGCCCGCGCTCCTCCACGCACAGGAACTTTCTGGCGCTGGTTAGTTGCCGCAGGACTGCATCACAGTTTTTGTAGCCACCACTTCTCTGCCGTTTCCTCCCCGACAGGCCGTGTGTCCCTGAGATCCCTCTCAGATTGTAGTCAATCACCTAGAATGTGGCACAAGATGTGACTCGAGATTTGCCCTCCTGCCTCGATATCTCCCTTTCAGTATTTTGGCAGTCGCCCATTTTAGGAGCAAATTTCCAAAACCATTTTTTATTGGTTTTCAGATGAGCCAACCAATGACCTAATGTCAGGCTGCTCATCAGCGTTATGCCGCTTTTCCATGAACGGAGGGTCGGCTCAGTAAAGGCGTTGCCGGGTTTGGAGAGTGACAATGACAGAAAAGCGAAGAGAGGCATATTTACTTTCCATACTTCTCCCATTCTGATTTAGTATGTGTATAATATGATCACTCTTTCAGCCCCGCTAGTAGGCAGGGCCTTGTCAGCATGGGTACGGCTTACAGATTTTGCAATGGAAAACCAACAGTTCACGGCACGGGTCAGATGCAGCTTGGTTCCTGATAGCAGTGGAAAAGCCACATTACAGTATCAGGAACCAAAACTGACTTAGTCCTCATGTAATCCAGCAAATAACTTTCATTACATTTCCAAACCTAAGTCCACAAAAATGTTCTTAAATGTATCCTGTGGACTGAGTAAGACTGAAAGTATGCTATTCATTTGGTTTTGGGTTTCTGCATTCTTCCATAGTATGAGTTTGTTCTTTTGGCTCTGCCTTAGTAAGAGGTCTACTGAAATACCATGATTAAGGGTACAACAGCAGCACTCACACAGGACTCAAGCATATAACCTAACACATCAATCCATCCGTCTTCTATCCTCTTATCCTGATTAGGGTTGTGGCAGTATCCATTGTTCTACTTTTCTATTCCATTGCTTTTGCAGTACATGGTCTTGCTAAGCCTGGACATGGTGTCACCAAAGGCTTATTGGGCAGCTTTGGTGCATCACAGCATAGGTTCTACAAGTGTCCGGAACGTCACGTACGCTGCTTTGAATGTGACGTAACACAACGCCAGTCGACCGTGGTGTTTCTGATGATTGATAACCCTGCCTCGAGTTATGGCGCTTGGTTTTTGTCATTGCTCAGTGAACCATTTGGTGACTAATCCCATCCCATCCCATCCTGGAATGTTCCACTCCCATCCTGAGGGGTGAACGTAATAACTCAGAAATGGCTCTGCGTTTGTTGGCATTTACAGAGCCCTCCATGGGAGTTGGGTAGGCCCGGAACTTGCGAGGAAAACACACATAATAACAGAAGCCCCCCCGTAAAGCCTTGGCCATTGGAAACGGGCACCCCAGGTGCCGGCTCCTTTTGGTTTGCACCGCGTGCGCCCTTCTGACGCCAAGCCTAGCAAAGGATGATTCATCTGACCATACAAGAGTATATTTGGCTCCTCGGATGACCACTGGCTGTGCTCTCTCCGTAGCACTTACCTCCCAAAAGTACATGTAGAGGTATAATAACCGGTTTGTGCACAGTGGCGCGACTGAAGTATCGCCCTTCTTGCAGCCCTTGGCAGACCGTACTTGGTGAATCAGGGTTGACTGTCTTGCTTTTCATCTTTAACCAACGCGCAGAAGTTGTGGTCAAGGAGTATGCGCTCTTCTCTATAGCTGCCTGCGGCTAAAGATGATTTTCCCTCAGACGCCCACCCCAACTGCCATTACCCCCTGAGCAGTCCGCCACTAGGGCTCCTGCTGTATCCAATCAGCTACTGCTCCATCTCTGAGAGCCACTGAGGTAGCCGGACCTGCCCAGGATGTATACACATGACCCTACATACCATAAAAGCAATGGATTAACCAACTTGGGAAGAACCTTCTGTGAATGTATGTTGTATCCCAAATTCATCGCAGCATTCTCCTTATGCGTCGATGACCTATTTATTCATATAAATTTATTCACATTTATTCACTTTTAACCAAAACCTGCTGTGGTAATTACTGTATGTATGACAATTTTAAAAGGGCACTAATGACTGGAGTTTAAATGATGTCATAGGGACTATAGTTGCATTTCTGGCTTTGTAAGCCAGGCCAGGTGGCTCAGTGGGTTGCACTATCACCTCACACCTTCAGGGTTTTGGGTTCAAGTTCCTGCTCTGTGTGAGACGACTACTCCTGTTTGAGTGGGTCGTCTCTAGTTATATGAAAATGATGATGTCTTTAAATTGGCCTTATCATAGGAGTTTATACTAGAGATGCACCGATCGAGCAATCAGGGACCGGAATCTGCCGATTTTCAGCATGCCTGGCCCGCACCGGAGACCGGCCAGTCAGTCTCATATATGTCCGTTACCGAAACGGTCCGTTGTACGCCACACGTCATATGAGCAGCTACACCGGCAATAACCTCACAGCCGTGGGCACGCTCACAGCCACGGGCACGCTCACAGCCACATGCTAATGTGTCATTAGCGTGGAAATTTTTCACTGTGAGTGAAGACGACACAAAGCTTGCAAATTATAATACATGCAAACAGGGCTGTGGAGTCGGTAGATAAATGCTCCGACTCCGACTCCTCAGTTTCTAAATCTTCCGACTCCGACTCCGA
>JAODJU010000038.1:20059875-20075404 GCA_026776725.1 Gnathonemus echidnorhynchus | reverse complement strand
TACTTAGATCCTCCTCTCTGCTCATCCCCCCTTCCAAACTCCATTGCCATGGTAACCGTGCATTTTCCCATTTAGCTTCAGGCCTGTTTTTGAATACATGAAAAATGTTATTTTGCCAGAAATTGAGAAACATTCATTCAGTAAGGATTGCTGGATTTGCTAATCTAATTATTCTCCCCAGAGAGAAATTAAGACGTTACCTCCCACGCCCTGTCCTTGGAAGTGAAATAAAACCTTTTTAAAGTATAATTTCCAAGTACATTTAGTAATTAGACGGAAAGCCCATGTATGTGAAGGTGATGCTGTGTCGCAGCTGCGTGGAGGCGTCTGGCTTCTGCTGCCGTATCTGGCGGGGGTGGGGGGGGGGCGTCCCGGATCGCTGAGGGTTAACGGAGCCGCTCGTTCCCTGTGGCTCCTGGCAGGCCGTGCACCACATGCTGATGGCCTACCTCTCCCGGCTCTCCACCATTGCCGACAACAAGATCAACTGTGGGCCTGCGCTCACATGGATGGAGGTAACGTCCTGCTAATGTCTCTCTCTCGCCCTCCCTCTCCCCCTCTTCCTCTCCCTCCCTCGCTCTCTCCCTCTCCATCTACCCGCTCTTCCTCCCACTCTCCCTATCTTTATCTCTACATGTCTCCCTCCCTCTTTCTCCTTCCCTCTCTCTCCCATTCCTCTTCCTTCTCCTCCTCCCACTCTCCCCCTTTGTCCTTCCCTCTCTCCTACTCCATCTCTCCACCTCTTCCTCATATTCTCCCTTTTTCTTTCGCTTCATCTCTGCCAACCTTTTTCTCCCCCTTCTCTGTTTCCCCTCTCCCTCCCTCTGTCCCTCTCCCCCTTTTCCTCCCACTCTCCCTATCTTTAACTCTTTATCTTTTCCTACCTCTTTCTGCTTCCTTCTCTCCCCTTCCTCTCCTCCT
Source organism: Gnathonemus echidnorhynchus (assembly GCA_026776725.1). Classification (NCBI taxonomy): domain Eukaryota; kingdom Metazoa; phylum Chordata; class Actinopteri; order Osteoglossiformes; family Mormyridae; genus Gnathonemus; species Gnathonemus echidnorhynchus. The sequence continues at coordinate 20,074,483 of JAODJU010000038.1, read as the reverse complement.
CCCACTTTCCGCTTTTCTCTCTCCCATCTCTCCCCCTCTTTCTATCTCTTCATCTCTGCCTCCTGCCTCTGAACCCTTCATCATGCCGTTCTGCTTAACGAGCCGTGTTTGTGTTGATATTTGGCATAGCAGTACACATTATGTTCCTCACTGTGTGCCCTGATGTTAACACTGCACAGACTTTAAGGGCGTGAAGACCACCATCAAAGATTCACCATACAGAGTCGTGCGACTCGTACACAGTAATGAGCTACATACGTCGTTCATCTAATGGGAGCTCAGCTGCACCTTATTTAAATGTACTATCTGTGTTTTACGTCAACCTCAGGAGCGTTTGGATTTAAGTCTCAGCATGAAATAAAATTTTGCTGTGAATTCACCTTCATTTTCAATCTCTCTGACCGGAGACAGGCCTGCGCCTGATAAATAACGCTGAAGCCATGGTCAGGAACATCAGTACAGGATATCTACCCGGGTCATGTTTTACAGCAATAGTGTGTTTTTACAGTGACTAAAGCCTGTATGGTAAAATGGAGGCAGGTAGGTTTGCTGATGATTGATGGCATTTTTTTTTGTCCCCCCCCAGATTGATAATAAGGGGAACCATCTGCTGGTCCATGAGGAGTCCTCCATCAACGTCCCGGCCATCGCCGCTGCCCACGTCATCAAGCGCTACATCGCCCAGGCGGCGGACGAGCTCTCTTTTGAGGTGATTGCCCTCTTTCGAGGTGATTGCCCATGGCTCAAGATAGCCTCCGACAATGCCCCCCCACCAGGACAATCACGAGCATTTGGCAGGATTTTTATAGCAACAAAACCTTAGCGACCCTAGTCTGTCACCACTGGCCGGTTATTTTGAACTGACCTTTGACCTTTCCAGGTTGGCGACATCGTCTCTGTGATCGACATGCCCCCCAAAGAAGACACCACCTGGTGGCGTGGAAAACACGGCTTTCAGGTTTGTACTGCCGAGCCCCCCCTCTCTCCCTGGATATAGAGGTTATGTACCTGAGGTTATGTACCCCAGGTTATGTACCTTGTGGCATAAAGGGTTTAGTTTGCGTATCCTGTGAATGACCAAACCTCAAGAGCCGTTTGATGGGCCAATTGTTTTCATTCACCGTTCTTATGGTCGTTGTAGCCTGCAGGGGATTTTTACGTCTCTCTTTGAAATTTCACTTCCTAATTATTATTTTAACTTGCACTCAGATCAAGTTGGACTCTGTTTAAGTGTTATTTGTTCAGTTTTTCTGGGCAGTTCAGAGTGCTGGAAAAGCGTATTTGTGACGTCTGCGATACTCGCGCCTCATTCTCCAGCGAATCCCGGCTGACCTGGCCGATTTCCGCTGGTTTGGCTCATTACTCGTTCCGGGGGGAATGTTCGCCGGATCTCCCACTTAGACCAAGCGGGTGGGAACGCTGGGAAGTCCGCCATGGTGCACAAATGGGATCCGTACGCCATCCCGGCTAGTTAAACAGGAAGGTTTTTTTAAAAATATGTTAAAAACTAGAACAAAGTACTGTGGATAACTTTGCCATTGGCTCTGGGTCACCATTTAGTAATGCTAATGCTAATGCTACCTTAAGTAGGCAAAGCTGTTGCCCTCTCCAGTAGGTTTTCACAGCAGGTCATGTTTTTGGATGCTTAATTGGCCTTGTGTGATCTGCAGGCCGGACCGTATAAGTGTTGGATGAGCAGCGCCACGTGGAATTGGGTCACTGTGGCACACCAAACACCCTTGTGCCCACCCTGGCTTTGTGTAACAAGTTGGTACGGCGGGTGTGATGACGTTTTATCTCCAGCAGGAGGCAGTCACTCCCCGCACCTCTGCTTCTGGCAGGAGAGGCCACACACAGCTCTGGAGCTTGCAGCTGGAGCAGCTCTCGGAGGGGGGGGCCGTCAGCCTGAGGTCCTCCACCCTGTCGCTGGAGTCTAATTAAACACGAGACAAACTTCAGAAGGTCACGTTCTCAAGGGCTGAACTGCCGATCAGTCTGTGGCTTCACGGGTTAGGACTCTGTGTTTGTGATTGGAAGGTCACCAGTTCAAATCCCACAGTCAGCAGTGATGTCACCGTTGGGCCTTTGAGCAAAGCCCTTAACGCCTAACTGCTCCAGGGACTGGCTGACCCTGCTTTCTCAGTGCATGTTACTTTGAATAAAAAATGTCTCCTGAATAAATGCTAGCGAGTGGAAGTTGAGGCGAGCCTGGCTAATGAGCTTTAAGAGCTGTGTGTGCACACATAGGTGTATATGAATCTGCGTGTGGGAATGGATTAAGAAGTAAGAAGTAATACTTACTTGTGGCAACACTGGTGCCACCCAGGAATTAAAAAGAAAATGGAAAATTGTACTTCCATTTGTTTGATTGATTATGTTGGGTTAGGAGGACCGTGGTGGCCCAGAATCTGCATCTCGCCGTGGTCTCCAGGCTGCCGTAAGCCGCCAGCTCTCCTACCTCAACTCTTGGAATCTGCAACTCATTTTGTGTGGTGAACCTTGGATAAATCATGGTCAGGACTATAATAATCATTAACCGTACTTTTAAGGGGGTTTAACAAAGCAGCTTCTTCGAGAAGACACTCTGGGTAGTGGTGGTGTCTTTTTCAAGGAGAGTGACTGGAAAATTAGCAAGAGTGATGCCTTTGGCTTCCATTTAGGTTATTTATAAGTTCAGGTTTTTTCCCCTTGGTCAATATATTCAGAAGCGTATAATTCATGGGTGCTGTTTTGAACTCGGAAAGTGGTTTGATTGTGTTTCGCATTTTTATTGCGACTGTGCTGTGTCTGCGCTGTGTTTACCAGCGGTAAATTCAGCATTTCCATCAGCAGTGTTTGGTGAACGGTGCCCTGTTCTCACCCTGCCCAGCAGGGGGTGCCAGTGAGAGACGGCCCCTCAAAGTGGCGGTAATTGGCAGGTGCTAGGGCTGCTTGTCAGGGCACGTCACGGGGTTCGCTCTGAAACGCCTGCCGAACAGCTTGGCAGTCGAAGGCGTTCGGACCCCCCACCATGCCAGACCTGCACCGGCCTGTTTGTTTATGCGAGATTTCTCATTTCCTTCCCAAAATACCTACGGTAATGTCACTGGTCCAGAAAGAGCAAGTCGCACAATGGTAGCACTTTAATCTCATTTCTGCATGTTCACTATCCACTTATTTGCATCGTAGAAGTTTCTTTGAAGGTTGGTTGTATTTCCGTGATTATTTCTGAGAATATGCGATGCTGTTATTTGACTTTTCTTTCCTTTTCTCTCCACAGGTCGGTTTCTTTCCCAGTGAGTGTGTGGAGCTGATAAATGACAAAGTTCCCCACTCCGTCACCGGCTCCATGCCCAAACCAGGTACAGTCAACCACGCCTGAGCATCTGAATGACCTAGAGTCTCAAAGTGGAGTCTCTGACTGGCACGGACGTCATCCGGAAGCTGTAGATCTGTTAGAAGTCATGTTGGTTTTGATGTGGATTTTAACTTCCGGTGCCCAGAATATCAATAAAATGGCTTATAAGTGTGGTTTTGCTGTAGTGACATGGGTGGGGGAGTGAGGATTGGAGCAATGTCCTCAAGTTATGGTACGGCGAGGTACCAGCGGCTTGTGACCAGGCGCTCACGGTGTCTCCATGACCTCCTGTAGCCTTCCTGTGGAATCACAGGCTGAGTGAGCAGTGTCGAAATATGGGACCAAGACCTGGCTAGCCCTTGGCACTTTCTGAGAGACAGGCTCGCATGAAAATATGGAGAGGGCGTTGTGTGAGGCAGGAGGGTTTGTTTGGATGCAGAAAGTAGCCGTCACTATGTTATTTCATCTGCTGCTAATCCTCTCCATCTTAGAGGTAAAGTAGGTCTATTTAGGATAGGTCGGAGGCATAAGAGGGACTGTGATTTATACTGAGGGGCCAATCTTGTTAGCTAGTCATATGTTTTGAATTGCTGAGTGACAGGAGAAGGTGCACTCCGGGGGCCAATCAGCTTTCAGCTGGGGACCTGTGGCCCCGCCCCTGAATACACGTCTGTTTTGGTCTTGCCTCTGAAATCGTATGGGGATGTTCATCTAACCAAATGCCAGCAGAAACTAGCTACCATTTTTCCCGGACGTTTTTTATCCGGAACGTTCCTGATTACAGCTCAGACCCCAGCCACGTTTTAAGTACCATAGCTGTATAATCCTCACATTTAGTCTGCGGATTATGCATGGAATCCCCATTCAAAAACCAGGCCGGTTCTCACTGGATTTCTTTTTCCGGGAAATTTTCACTGCCGCAGTACACATCACTGCCGCGGTACACATCACGACTGACAAATTAGAAGAGTGGAAAAAAAAAAATAGCTAAAATGAGTCAACGGATGTGAACGGATACTATGGTTGTTCTTGTTTTTCCGTGAGCTTTTCCTTGGATACGATGGCGTCAGGCTCACAGAGGCCGCCTGACATCATGTTTTTTGGACTTGCCACATGCTATGACTGCTCTCGTTTTTTTATCCCTCCGTGGACACGTGCCTTTTATCAGATGATGTGCAGCCAGTCCGAGAGGGTGAATCATTGGCGTCCGTCCGCCGGGTCGCTAACGTGGCTTCTGCTGTTTGACCAAAACACTGGGTTGGGGGGTGGGTGGGTGTTGTGGGAGCAAGAAAAGCGAGTACATAGAACAAGATGAGAATGTAGGGAATGAACAAAGTCAGTCTGTGTGCCCAAGGGGGGCCTTATTGTTAACTCCCAGTGCCGCTGTCCTCCTGCCTGCATGCCCAGTGGCTCTTTGCCTGCGCTGTCCTCTTGGGGGCGTGGGTGGGTGGCTGTACGGGATGTCATGAGCTCGGATCCTCTGTCCCTTGCATGTTTAATGCTGTTATTTCGCTGTGTCCCCCCCCCCCCGCCCCAGCATCCCCCAGCTCTGGTCTGCGGCCCGCCTCCTGGAGCTTCTTCCCGCCCTGTACGTGCTGGTATACCTCACGCTTTTCCACAGGCACCTGACATCCTGTCCTACATTCCGGAACCTTCTACCCCGCCCCCATAATCTGCCAATTCCAGTACAAACGTGGTTAAGTTAGCACTGCAGCAGAAATGGCTATGTCAAACCAGAATTTAACAGTGAGTTACTCGAACAAAAGATAGTAGCTCCTTGCTTTTGAAACACTTAAATCTTGGCTGTATCGACAGTAGACGCTTGTTCTCCCTGCGCTCTGGCGTGACTTAGCCAGCTAGCGCTGTAAACGACGGGCACACAGCTGCCGTCCCCGTGGCACTGACTGGCTGGCTGACTGAATGAAACGCTTCTCTCCCTCCCTTTCTCGTGTCCCGTCCCGGACCGCACGCCCCGCCCTTCCTGCCCTCCCGCACGCAGACTTGGAGATGGAGAACGTAAAGCAGGATAGTGTTTGGGTGCCTGACCCTCTAAACCACTACAGGCCCAACTCAGGTAGACGAATCTTCCTTTTTGCTTTTGTGCGCTAACCCAACGTAGCACTAACCCTCAGCACTAACGCGTCCCGTCGCCGCCGTCCTAACAAACGCCTGTGGCTTCGGAATTGACCACAAATGCTCTGCTCTTTCAGAACAGCACCTGCATCATTCGATTTTAATGTTTAATATGGATTTGGTCGATAGTTCTTAAATTTGTTTAGCAATGAGATCATATCTAACCAATGGTACTATGGGGCACTCTGGCTCAGCCAATTAGGGCACTATGTCTATGATCGGAAGGCCGCCGGTTCAAATCCCAGAGTTGGCAGAGTGATTTCACCGTTGGGCCCTTGAGCAAGGCCCTTAACGCCCAGTTACTTCAGGGTCTAGTTGACCCTGTTTTCTTCGAGAAATGTATGCCTTTTTCAATAAAAGCATCTGCAAAAAAAAAAGTAATGTTTTTACAACAGTGTCAGACTTCTGAGCTGAACCTAAAGCAGTGTAATCTTAAAAGTATAATTCTGTACCATCCTCGTGTGTGATAGTCAAGATTTTATTCTTATACTTTTTTCTATACACTTTGTCCCATGAATCTTTGCCTTAATCGAAGCAGTTAGTGTAGTGGAATGGTTTGTGGGGGGGGGGGTTCACCTCATGAGAGTGGGGGTCCTCAGCCAGCCCCCCACCCCCCAAAGGCAGAACTCAAACACTTCCCCTGCCTCCTCATTGTTGGCCGTGGCATGAAGGCTCACCTCCTGCCCCTTCCAGAACCATCTTTAACGGTGAATTCTCATCGGTAGCTCGACACAAGGTGCCCCCTCCTTTAAACCGGTCCTATATTTTTTTTTAATGTGTGGAATTTTGTTATCTTTGCTGGGCTTTTCAGAAGAGGAAGATGGATTAATGCATAAAACACACCTAATTTATTCACTTCTGGTCCTCTTAGTATTTCAATTCTCCTCGGATGAATTGAGCTACATTTTCTCCACTGTGGCCAAAATACTGCACACTTGCTGATCCCCCCTCCCTAATTTAACTCAATTATCACTCCTGCACACACTCATTCACCTCACAGAGCTTGTAAGGTTGACTTTCTTCCCTCCTTATCTCCTGATCTTTTCAAACATACCAACCTGAAGAATTATGCCAGAGTATATATAAAATAATCTGTACAGAACCTGAGTATTTAATGCCCATTTTAAAAGCCCTTACCATAAGCTGTAAGTTCATCAGGTTTTTTAAAAAAAAATATAGCTTAATACAGTTGTTTATGAACTGGGCACCAGCAGCTGAATTTTTAACATGCCGTTAAAAGGTATTTTTCCCCCCTTTCCCAAAGAACCTTTTATGTGTGAGAAACTGTTGGTATTTATTTTTCCCCTAAAGTCACGCTAACAGGTGTTTGTGCAGATGTGGTGGCCACTCGAGTGCCTGTTCGAGGCGTCGTCCTCAGGCGGGGTCCTTTCCTGTCCCGAGGACCCGAGGCAGCTGTCCGTGAGTGTGCCAGAGCAGCTGGGAGCCCGTGGGAGCGAGACAGCGTGAGGGGGGCGGCCTGTAATGACGGCCTGCTTTCCCAGGGACGGCGCCACTGGTCGCAATCTCTTTCCCAGCCGTCTGTGAGCAGGCGACATGCACACAAAGCGCGGGAACCTGGCACTGGATTCGTTTGGGGGTGATTGGGACGGGTTGGCAGGGTGATGGAGCCCCAGGTGGGTGTGGCCCTGTGGATTAGGACGCTCTACCTGTGATCGCCATGTTGCCAGGTCAAATCCCGGGGTCAGCACAGAGATTTCACCATTGGGCCCTCGAGCAAGGGCCTTAACACCCAATTGCTCCAGGGATGGGCCACTTCTGCTTTCTCAAAAAGGTGTGTTGTTTTGGAATAGGAGCGCCTGCTAATTAAATGAAATATAAAAATCATAGCAACATTTACACTGAAGTTTGGAGGCTTTTTCCTCCAAGTGCAACTTCAGGATGCATTTAGGATACCTACGTTGTTGTAACCTTGTCTTAAGTTCTCTTTCCAAAACATGTTATACTTTTATTCATATATAGCACAAAGGTAGGCCATTAAAACTTGTGACACTCCTTGCTATGTAAAACCAGTATAATGTATTTTCTAATAAAGTGAAACGTGAAAATCATAGTAATTTGTATATTACACTTGGAGTTTTCCCCTGCTGTGTTGCCGTCACACAGCCAGAACATTGTCTGTTTAAGTTCAGTGACAATTCTGTGTCAGGTCTCATTGAATAGGAAGATGCCTTGCGTCAGAATCCGCTTCTCATAGTAAACAGAGCGTCCTTTTTTGGGCCAGGACAGCTCAGAGCACAATGGTTGGCACGCATGACTTACATGGGGCATGATGCCAAGTGACGGGCTTGGGGTGAAGTTATTTTAAACATCATTCTTCAGTTGGTGACACAGTCATCGACATTGTAAAAATGGATGTAGGCTAGGCTGTGATGTTAAACACCACCCCCCTCCCCCCACCACCTTCAGTTTTTTTTTAATACAGTGGACCTGTTTTGCTTTTTTTTTTTTTTTCCTTTTTCCACCAGAACGCGGGCCCAGTCACTCCATTTTTTGTTATATATTATTTTAGAAATACTTTCTTGTTAATATTGAAAGATTGGCATCAGTGTTGGAGCTGTCCAGGAAGTGAATGGGAAATCATGCGAAATAGACAGTTGGGTTATGATAAATTTTATTAACCCCGGGGGGGGTATTTTATTTCAGGGTGAAAATGTGCACACAGCAGCAAGTATTGGGCAGATGAACACACATATAGTGTTTATAGCGTAAAACACAGTGTAGGGAGGGTACACATAGCCATGGGTGTAAATTATGGGGGGATGCGGGGTTGTAACCCCCCCGATAATCAAAACCAGTGAATACAATCCCTTGGACACCCTTACATGGGTGGAGACCTCAACCCCCACAATTCTCACCCAGTTATGCCCTGTCACATAGTAAGTAAACGTCTGAACCGCGTTATCTGGCTTGCGTGGAAAGCAAGTTTCTCGGGGGAGTCGCCGACGATGGCCGTACATGGTTTATGACGGGGGGTCTGACATTGGATAACCCGGCACTCCGACTCACACGAGCACAGGCAGCTATACACGCTGCATCGGTCCGGTTCATTGCACCGGGCAGAAATTCAATCAAATGACACCGTGTTTTTCAGGTGTAATAGTATTTTCCTCCCTAACAATAAGCAGCTTTGGCGTACATGGAGTCCGAGTGGGTTGCATAAATAAAATAGTTAAATTTAAGAGCCAGGTTATTTATTAATAGGCTACTGTTTTGGCCAAAGGCAATGCAATACACCCAAAGGGAACTGCACTCAGCCAAAGATTGAACCTCCACATTGACTACAAACTCTTCCAAACAATTACCTTAACAATTACCCCACTTTATAATCGACGGTACAACCCAAGAAACTGACATGTTAAGGACAGATTAACTCCCGTTACGTGCTGCGATTATGATTATATTTATATGCTGGGTTGCCACCTATGGTCAGCTGAGATTTTCAATCGAGACAAGCCTGCCACGTACTTGCATGTATGCGACGTGTTTTATTACCTTGTAAATAATCTGTAGGGTTTGCGAACTACCCCAACGCTTTCGGTGTAGCTAATTTTAGGTTTGTACTGGAATAATATACTAGATTTGCCGTAAGATTTCTTGCTTGAGAGTGCGAGTTTGGATCCTATTACGCGTAAGCGGGGCCTGTCCGTCATACGGGTTTCCCGGCTCATTCACACCTAAATAAGTTTAAATAAGTTTGATCCGCTTCCACTGTGACCTTCCCACCCCCCTGAACTCCATGACCGGGAGTCGGGGAGGTGCGGTGCCTCCTTCACTGGTGTAAACCGACACCAAGGGGCTGGACTTTCGCCCAGGGAGGGAGAGACGAAAAAAAAGGGCTTCGGCAGTCCCGATGTGAAGCATTATAGACATCAGCAGCGCCGTTTGTAAAGCAGGCGTCCCCCCCGATCGCTCTCAAATTATACTGTAATTATTATTTTTTTTACTTGGGTATTTTTGAGTATGACTTTGGAGCTTGTATAGCTTATTTGCAGGGAGTTTCCTGCCTTCGGGGTTCCTGGATCTGTGTGCATGGTAAAACTCAGTATAGCGACCGCCAGTGTCATAAGGAAGTCGATTGTCTGCGGCGACGGGGAATCGCGAAGTGTGTGGCGACTTAAGGTAAAAAAAAAAAAATCATCTTTTCAGTGTCGAGTCGGAGTCACGGGGTATTATTGGCCACCTGAGCGCACAATTACAAGGGATTTGTCATGGCAACTTACTTCTAGTGACATGCAACAGGGTGTAGTGTATAGATTAATTAAATAGTAAATAAAATGTGTGCGGTTTATGGTGCAGTGGCGGATACCAGTGGTAGTGAGATTGTGCTTTTTATATCTTTTAGAGTTAGCTCCATAAAGGATTGAAAATGACTGTCCTGAGAGAAAAATGACACACAGTGTTTCGGTACCTCCGTAAAATGCATCCCTAAAGGTTATCGAAGTGTATCTTTAATATGTAAAGTTTGGGCTGTGTGATATAGTAATAACAGGAATGCCGGCCAGGCACACAAAAGAGGAAGCAAATAATGACAACGCAGATGTGTCCCGCATTATTAGTCCTGATTTAGGCATACATAATTTACATATGCAGTTACTCCTCTCTGCCGGCGCAGTCCGCGGTGTTTTGTTTATTTTATTCCCGTGACTTTGGAAACTCAGTAATTCGTTTTTTATGGACAGTTTATTAGCTGACTTGACGTTTCGGCATATCAGCTATAAATTAATTCGTTGTATTTTTCTGCTAAGACATTTAGCAGAATAGTGGAAGGTCTGCCAAGCTGTCGGTGATTGGAAGGGGGGGGGAATGCGCACCTCCCCAGGCTTTTTTACTCCTGCTGGTAACTATACCCAGTGGGAACCCCTTGCTGGAAAGTCATGGTTTGGCTGGCGTGTGCGATGACTATTGAGAGCTGGATTGAAAACATCGACTTGGAGAAAATCTGCTTATGGTGTCGGCGTTTGTTACAGGAGTTTTTCCAGATGACTTTATAATGCTTTCATGTTTTTTGGATTGGTGCTAAATGTGTTTGAGGGGGTTACCAATGGTGAGCATCATAAAGAAAAGGTCTATAAAAATTTTAAGTCTCTGCAGCTATAAAATCGGTTTTAAAGCAGCATTATCTAACGAGGTGCGCCGGATTGATTCATGGCTTGAAAATATTTTAGCTTCTGGGGGCAACATTCTTACAAAGCAGGAGATTTTTATACTAATAAAATGGCCATTAAATCTAGGTTTGCACTTTTAACGGAGCCTCTGGGTGATGACGGACTTGGGGCAGACATTCAGCTATACGATCCCGAGATGCAATCATGCTATAGTCCACCAGTCTCTTATCTTCTGACTGAAGCCAGTACTGATGTATCTGTAATTACAAATGTCTGCCCGGTTAGCCTTCCTCCGGGTTTACGTGGCTTTGATTTTACACCAGAATGAATTTGAGCCTGAAATCTACACAGAATCCCACCACCACCTCCCCCGTTCTTTTTTTTTTTTTTTTTTTTTTTTTTTTTTAAGTAGCAGTGGTTGGTTTGTGAGAGATGTTTTGGTTAAAAGTGGTATTTTAAGTGGATCCAGCTAAAGGGACTGGGTTTTTTTCTATATTCAGCATAATGTTTCAACCTTATTTATATCTATACAGTCATTTTTCTGGAAGATTTTCCTTTGTCTAGGAGTTTTGGGGGGGTTGGATGGGCAGTGTCTTATAACCTCTCTATATGCAAAGAAATATTGTTTTGTTGGTATGAACTTCTTGCTGCATGTTAAGTTATTTGTATCTGAAAATTTAATGTATAAAGAGAAAATGTTTTGGACATGATAATACATTGTGATTAATTGGTGTGGTTTCTATGCACAGAAATAGCAGCTGGTGTGTCTGAGCTGACCTCTAACACTTTGTCAAACAGTTAAACACATTCTCTCCCCATATAGGGAGTTTATTCCTGATACTCTTCCTCATCGCTAATCACCCTAGAGCAATGATGCATTCTGCACTTTTAATCTCACATGTGCTGTATCACAAAACTGTATCTCTCAGTCACCCTCCTGGCCTGGATTACCCTGCGCGTAACGTAGCATTGCTGAAAGCTTTGGCCCGATATCTTCTTTAGTTCTGGCACTGAAACATTGTGAAGAATACAATTTACATGAAAGTCAAGTCTTTTATACAAATGTTGTCATGCGGCTCTTGATTGCAGCGAGATCCCAGCTTGCTCTGGTTTGAGGAAATTCATTCATCTGAGAGATAAATATGATTAACCATGCCAATGGTGACTGCTACAGCAGCTATAAACTGTCTGTGACAAAGGCCTGTCTTTATGGACAGTATCAGTAATGTTTAGGGTTCGTTTTTGGAACATCCTTGAAGTTCACCAGACATAGTGCAAGTCCCAAGTTGGTGGGATTGTCCTTCATTTTTTTCGGAATGTACGTTGTTAACAGGAAGTGTCGACAAATGTTGACTCTGACAGGCAGACATATTGGCGTTGCCTTCCGAAGCTTATCTTCATGGTTTGGCTTGACAAGTTCCTGGAGATGGTGTGAGGTCAACCTGGCAGCGCCGGGTGGGGGGGGGGGATGTTTGCAATTATTTTCGAAGCTCTGCTATGACTTCAGTCCGGGCTATGCGACACGCGGTGGTCATCATCGCCAGCGCTGTAAAAGCTCCGGGTCTCAGGTCATTACTTTGTTTTGGCCGGGATTTTGCATCCCATTCGCTTTCCAGCAGCAGCTGTCATGATCTGGGGGTGGGGGGAGTCTCCTCGTCCAAAAGGGGAGGGAATTCTGCTTTTCCACATTTTCACATGTCACTTCCCAGATGCAAAGCTACCCATCTCACTCCTGAAATGAAGAAGGAAAAAAAACAGGAGGAGGGAAGCGGGAGAGCTTGTGATGTCATTAGCCTGGGTCGTCGGTATTTTAACCAGAGTCCGAGGCAAAGAGTTTTGTTTACAGTTTTACTCATTCCCATTGTAGGCCGCCAGCTGACAGTTCGCATCCGTGTAATGAAGGCAGTTTGGACGTAAATGACAGCTAACTTTTCAGCAGGATGGCATGCGAGGGAGAGAGAGCCGGTGGCTACGAGTCACAGCATCGGTGGTCTTTAGTCTTGCGTGGACGGGCATTTCGAAGTCTTCATTTTCTTAAGAACTAAAATTATAATGCATGGCAAGCTTGTGCGTGGTTGTGATCATGTGCTCTGGAGATTGGAATAATTCCTGTGATTCACCGTGTTTGAATATGTGTCACCACGCTTAAATCCCATTGGGTGATGCCAGGGATTTGTTTTTTTTTTTGTCGTCTCAGGCCTTTTCCCTGGAACCGTACGCAGAATCGCCGGTGGTGGTTATTCTGCCTCTGGCTGTTAGAATGTCTCACTCGCCCTTCACCCATCTCCCTGCACCGTTTTCCTTCACTGTGGCCAAGGGCTCCACATGCAAATTCCAGGGCGAGGCTGCTGGATTTAATTTGCATGACTATGTGTGTTTCAGCCCCCCCCCCCCCCAAAGCTCTGAGGAGAAGCAGCACGGAAGCCGTCAGAACATCTGAGGGACTATTTGACAGCCTCGCTGCCTCTTTAAGAGTCTCCGTTTTCTGCTTCGTAGCTCCCTGCGGCCTTTTTGCGCAGAAACCTGAGGTGGACCCCAACCTCTCATCACGTAGTTGTTGGGTGTTTAAGGGGACAGGGCTACAGTGTCACCGGCCCCAGCTGGATGCTGATTGGCCTGCTCACCTGTCACTCACTGATTCAAAACATATTATTGGCTAATGATGAGGTTGGTGCATCTGTATGAATTATGGCTCTTCATATACCCCCTTGACCTTAAAGAATCCCACAATTGCCTCTGGTTGTAGTTTCCCCTCTTGCAAATTGAGTGGGTTCCGTTTGGTCACTTTTCAAATGCCATCCTTGCCAGTCGAGTTTTTGTTGTAAGGTATCTTGTGGTCACGAGCTGGTTGAAAGCGAACACCCGACATTTTGCAAGCTCTGGCCGGCCTGTGGTGTCTGCGGGTAATATTCCTGTCACAAGCCCAGAGGTGCCTGCTTGATCCTAGTTGCTTGTGTTTTTATGGCTATGACACTACAAAGCTGATCTCTCACTTAAATGTGCTACTTATTTTTGGGGTTTTTCTTATAGTGGATCAGAGTTGATATACTTTAAATGGGGTCTCTTTTTAGCATAGGGAATTTTGTATTCGTACAGTAAATGGTTATCATAAAACCGAATAGTGGGTTTGTGAGCGGGGGGCACGGTCTGAATCCTGAGAGAGTGCAGATTTCCCTCACAAATCCAGAGATGCTGTCACATCTCGGTGGAGACACTTCTCTCTTCTCAGTGTCATGGGTTACAGTACCTTATGAAGGGTTTATGAAATTCCCCTTCAAAAGGACAATTTTCCCCTTTTGAAAAAAGGTACTTTTGCTAGCTGGTTCGTCATTTTGCCTGCAAAATGGCCTTACAGCTGCATTTTCTGGTTAAGAAGCCTCTTCTTTTGTGTGTCTGTTCGGTCGTTCATTTCTTCCTGTGTCGATTGTCACAGCTGGATGATCTAATTCATATTTTACCTGTCTCTTGTGTGCTCAGTTCCCTGCCTGTCAGAGTCTGTCTACAGGTGTTGGCAAGTTTGTATTGTAGGAGTTAAACTCCAGGTTGTAGCAGAAAATGCAGGTTAAAATGCTGAGACTGTTACCTCTTTAGAGCACTTCACTGGAATTACTTCTAACTCTAACTCAGTATTTCTCAACCCAGTCCTTGGGGACCACGCAGATAGTCTACATTAATGGACTAACAGTATGGACTCTCTAGGTGTCCTAAATGATTGGGTTGAGAGAAACATTCTAACTCATGGGTCCTTTTAGTTTTCAGTTGCCGCTAAGCTGGAGACACAACGAAGATGGCGGCAGTGGGTGTCCCTGGTGATGTAACATGTCGTCTTCTCCCCGATAGTATCCAAGAAGCACGGGAAGCTGATCACATTCCTCCGCACCTTCATGAAGTCCCGGCCCACCAAGCAGAAGCTGAAGCAACGTGGGATCCTCCGGGAGAGAGTGTTTGGGTGCGACCTGGGCGAGCACCTACTCAACTCGGGCCATGACGGTGAGACAGATAGGGACAGAGC
>JAODJU010000038.1:20004730-20055234 GCA_026776725.1 Gnathonemus echidnorhynchus | reverse complement strand
CCCCCACCCCCCCACCGTTCTGTGGTTCTTTAAAATGTCAGGGTGGGTGTTTATTTCTTTCAAAGGGGGCCTCTTTTCTTACAGACCCCTGCCCCCCCATCCTTTGGGAGGAATGTAGCGAGACTGCTATATCCATGCAGCTCTTCCTATTTTTGTTATCTGTGGGTTTGCGCCTTTGGGTTACCGGTGCAGACGCAGGCCCGGGTGCATTTTACGAGCCCGGTGTCATGGTAATAAGCCGTGCTCAAAAAGCTGCCGTGACGAACAGCATCAATAAATGTCCAGCTAGCGGCGTTCTCAGCTGGAGCTGCCTAGCAACCAATTATGGCAGGCTTTTATTGGGCGCCGAACACTTCTGCGAGGTACAGTTCAAGTTCAGTCAGATCGTCCATGCATGTGTGTGTCAGATCACATCTTCTGGCAGCCAACTTATCTGATCATGTTCAGATACAAGATTAATCGTCTTGTATATCATTAATCTTGTATGTCATAAATCATGAGGGAAGGACTTGAAGACTCTCAATCCAAATTAAGCACAGTGGAATTGGGTGGGTGTCTTGCCTGTAAGTCGCTATACCTTTTGATAATGCCTGGAATCGTGGTACCTGGTTCTTACTGGTACTTTCATTTTAGCTCCTAATTATGCACAGGTGTTAATTACAGGATTCAAATCACATTACGGCCAAACACACACTGGGCGATCAGTATAATTTTTCTGTTCTGTGCGACTGAATTAGTGCAAGTTCTGAAGTGATTGAATCATGACAAGTCGTGATTTGTTTTAAGTCCTTAAAATTAATTAATGATTTTATTTAAAAAGTTGTGCTCTGAACCAATATTCAGATAAAAAAACATGCAGGAGGTGGACAACATAAGAAATATTTTCAGGGCCAACTTTTGCCTGTAGTCCTCTTCAGCCTTCCTTGGAATGCTGTCATACAAGTCCTGAATCATCTATAGTGGGACATCGGACCATTCTTCAAGAAAAAAAAAAACGTTCAGTTCTTTGAGGTGATGGAAATCTACTCTGTGCTCCAGACGTTTTCAGTGATGATGAGATATGGTGATTGGAGAGGCCATGGAAGGTATTTGACTTCCTCGTGGTGTCAGAATTTGTTTAGCATTTGTTTAGAGGGATTTAGCATCTTGAAAAACAGGAAAATCGCGAGAATCGTTTCCATCATGGGGTATAACTGGTCCTGGACAATGGCCTTGGCCACCAAGCAACCATACAGAGCAACCATGGAATGTAATTTAATTATTGTGTTGTTTTCATTCTTTTACACTACTTTTTAGTTAGCAGACACTTGTCCAAAGCAGTGTACAACTGAGGCAAATAACACATTACAAACATACGGCTGTCAAGGAGTCGACTAGGAATAAGTCGACTAGACTGAGCTTCAAGCTAGATGAGTAGGCTGAGCTTCCAGTGAATGCCCAGGTACAAGTGTACACAGTGTAGGAACAAGAGCTACACATCATCTTCCAACAAAGCAAGAATGCTAACTGTATATTATTAGCATATTATTACTGGTAACAAGCCTTAAAGGTACTTTTGAACCATGTTTCGGTTAAACACAAGTTAAGAACTATCTCCCCTAAAGGACTTATCTTAATGCGAGTTGACTTGCGTGAATCATGCAACCTATTGGTTGCCATTTAATTAAGATCCCTGCAGCAAGAGGCCCGGCTAGATGTCGCGGATCTCTAGGACAAGTCGAGAGCCTCCTTTAATGGCTTGTCAACTGACATCACTTGTCTTTTTCTGCAGTTCCCCAGGTACTCAAGAGCTGCACCGAGTTCATCGAGAAGCATGGGGTGGTGGACGGCATGTACCGCTTGTCCGGAATCGCCTCGAACATACAGAAACTTCGGTGAGAGAAATCCCCTCTTCCTTCCATGACAGTAGAGCTTTCTCATCAGGCAGTGTTTGGCAGTTATTTCAAACTTTTTGTCCTCAATCAACCTTTACTGCGATGGGCTGTAAATCAGGTTCCCTGGACACACTTGACAGTGCACAAGAGGATGGATGGAAGATTGACAGACTGTAAAACAGACTTTTGGGGATTTGAAAAGGAGTTGGTGATACATGAAGCCTAATCATCCTTCCCATTAAATATGTCCCTCAGTGCAGACCCAAGAGCAAGACCTGCTTATTAATTACATGCCATTCATGGCTTTATGTGACACTCATGTGACCTGTTATGAAATAAGCAACTGAACAAAGAAAGCTCTGGAATACCAGAGTGCACATATTGTTCATATTGACTCTACAAAGACTACCGAGGAACAAATATTTACACGATATGCGCTCCTCTAATGAATTCATGACACAGTAAAGACAGAGATGGTTGAAATCATTGAACAATCAAAAAGCACATAATTGGAAACATCAGGCGACCATGACTGTTGTGAGTCAAACATATATTTATTTGAATGGTTAGAGTTCGTCTATCACCCCATCTGCATTTCTCATCTTTCTGCATGACTCGTTTTGGTCAGTTTGACAAACATCCTTGTTCGAATCCTTCTTCATAATCCATGAGATCACAATGCTTTTCCCTTTACGCCAAAACGTTTGTTGAACGTGAAGGATTCTGCAGAATTCTGTCCCAGGAGCGTAGCAGTTGGAACAGAAATTCATGGTTGTAATTTGTCCAAGTAACTCGTCATGAAAATAATTCCTGTATTTGGGCCAACTTGAAAAATTATGATAAGTTAAATTAAATATCTATTAAATATATGATTAAAGTTTACAACTTCAACAGCTTTAGGGTATATAACTCTGTTCGTCCTAATGTCTTTTGGCATTCTTTTCAATTTTTTTTTCCCCAAAATGTTGCAGGAATAGCTATGATAAATAATTACACTTGTACACAGGTCACTCTGCGTGCTTGTGAACTCCTTGGGATATTATTTTGGTTTAAAGCCAGGAGTTTCACAAGCTTGGAGGCAGTGAAATTTGACCAACTTGGACCTGGGACAGCTCTAAGCAGAGCGGGGGCTCACTGAAGACTATTGGGGTGAGGGCTGGTTCGTGTGGGAGCAGTTTAGGATTCAGTCTCATCTGGCAGACTGAAGGATGACAGCTTTTGAACTGTTCTCACTGCTGGTGAGAACATTCAAGTGAACATGCAGGTCGAGCAGCCCCTGTTTACGTTACGCTTCTGGTGTCTTGGACAACAACGCAGTTTGTGTGAATGTCAACCAGCTTGCTCTACTCGCATGACCATCCACGGCTCGTGGACGATGGATCTAAATTAACTCCATGAGGGTCTCCCCGCTAGCAGGAATCTCTTGACGGGCTGAGACTTGCTCATATAGCCCCAACACGAACGTCTGGAATTTCAAACCAGGTTTGTGTTTTGTCCTCTGACGTTTCAGGTGACATTTCACTTGGGTTAACATTCCACGGCTAATTTTAACCCAACAATGAACCGACTGCAAAATGTGTGGCGTTAAATATCTCTTATTATTGTGCACCATTTTTAAAATGACGTGCTAATGCCAACAGGGTTTGTCTAGGACTTTGGATTAGGTGACAGAAAACACCCTTTGTCAGTTTGTTTACTCATTTTCTTTACATTAAATGAAATGAGTAAATTGTATAATCTAGTAGCATGAATGCTGTTAGCTGCAGGGAATGTGCAGTATCAGGTACATGAAGACTATATCTTGGCCCTTGTTTCATGGAGTGATGGCAACATTGTCCTGCTTCCCTCCCAGGCACGAGTTTGACTCTGAGCAGATCCCTGACCTGACCAAGGACGTGTATATTCAGGACATTCACTGCGTGGGCTCCCTCTGTAAGCTCTACTTCCGCGAGCTGCCCAACCCACTGCTCACCTATCAGCTTTATGAGAAGTTCTCGGTAAGCCCCGCCCCCGGATGTCGATTGGGTCTGGGATGGCAGAGGGTAGGACACATGAAACATTTCTTGTTCCCTTAGAAGCAGGTAATGGCCACTTCTATGAGAAGACATCCCCTGACGGTAGCATGGCTTACCACAACATCTTGCTTAATGTAAAGTCAAATATTTTACCTAAGAGCAGTGAATCCCCATAAGAGCTTATTTGCAGGAGAGGTACATATTTGCCCACCCCTATTGTCGACATTTTTCCCCCCCACGTGCATTGATGAATGTAAATTCATAAGCTGGCCATCCTCTAGTCCCGGAGAAGAAATTCACCGTATATCACGCTCACACACTTGGTTTCCGCTAGTGAGTCAGCATGCAAATTTCTTAAAATACCACGTCTGTGTAGCTTTGTACGTTCACCTGTTTTGTTCCAGGATCAGTACATGCTGAGAGACTGTACCAAATGTTTGTTTCCCCCACTGAATTTGGGTTGAGACCATTATGAGAAGGTTGGGGGGGTGGGTTGATGTTTACTGATATTTACAGAAGGGGGGGGGGGTGCATGTACCACACCCTGTCCTCTTAACTCGGCAAGGGCATGTCACAGTAACTCCTGAGATACTGGCTTGTCCCTCTGGCCCGGCGTTAACGAGAAGTAAACACTGACGCATTCCAGAGTGCTGACCCGCCACGCTCTTTCTCGGCAGGAGGCCGTGTCGGCAGCCACCGATGAGGAGCGGCTCATCAAGATCCATGATGTCATACAACAGCTGCCGCCTCCACATTACAGGTCAGGCACGCTCGTCGCTGCCACCTACAGGCTGGCAGGGAATGTGCAAACGTACCCTATTGGTACAGGATACAGTTTTTCTTCTTCCCATGTTGTGGACCTAAGGTATAACTCTCATTGTTTAGTACATTGCCATTTACATTATGGCTCTTCTAAAGAGCATATTTACAAAAATGAATTTAATGGATATAAACTGGATTTCTGTCAATAGGTGGCAAATGACACTACAGTCAGTTTGTAATATATGAAATGTAGTGATCCATCTCCCCCTGCTGGTACGAAAGTGTATTAACAGTGATTTTATTTTTTTTCAGCTTGTACTTATGGGTTTCAAAGCAGAATAATTTAATATGTAAAGCATGATGGCATCATTTTTCTGTCTCCCAGAACCCTCGAGTTCCTCATGAGGCACTTGTCCCACCTGGCAACATTCAGCTATGTCACCAACATGCACATCAAAAACCTAGCCATCGTCTGGGCACCCAACCTTCTCAGGTGAATGAATCCTTTGCCATATTAAAACATTTGTTTCTTAGGAGAACCTTCTTGAGTCCCCCCCCACTATTGCAGTATCCTATGTCAGTATTTTGTTGTTTTGAAATTATTATATCGTTTTATAACATTAGTTTTTATTTTTTATTTGTTTGTTTAGTCTGTCTATCTAACATGATTGCTGTTTAGGCCAACATATGGTTTATTGTCTGTTGACCCTTTGGCCTACATGTTCCTCACTCAGGTCCAAGCAGATTGAGTCGGCCTGCTTCAGCGGCACGGCGGCCTTCATGGAGGTTCGCATCCAGTCCGTGGTCGTGGAATTCATCCTCAACCACGTGGACGTGCTCTTTAGCCCCAAGCTCAGCTCGCTGATCCGAGAGGGCGCCGGTACGTGGAGCGGCCTTCTCTCAGACTAGCTTATGGACCATATCATGCTTTTAATGAAAACCTACGACTCGAGCGTCACCTCACCTCCAACCGTGTCTCGCAGGCCATAATTCTCTATCCCGGCCCAAGTCCCTGTTGGTGTCCTCGCCCTCCACCAAGCTGCTGACTCTCGAGGAGGCCCAGGCGCGCACCCAGGCCCAGATAAACTCCCCCGTCACCGCTGATAGCAAATACATCGAGGTGGGGGAGGGTCCTGCCGCCCTTCAGGGCAAGTTCCATACAGTCATCGAGTTTCCCACCGAGAGGTGAGTCCCGCCTCGCTCAGACAGTGAGTGCCGTGGCCACTGACTGTTAGTCAAGGGGCAAATAACGTCCAGTAAATGAGTGGATTTGACCCGAGCCTGGCAGGCCGTGTGCCCTGAGGTTTTCCAGTTTTGCTACAATTTGCTCAGCCGCAGCGATGGGAGAGCAGCGACCAAACCTAGCGAGCCAGTGTAGCAATTAGTTGCGCCGAGTGCTTTAAGTGCCCTGGTGGGTCGAGAGCACGTCGCAGACCTGCCAGCGCCGCTGCTGTTCCAGGGAGCTGTGGTTTCATGCGGCGGTGGGGCACAGTGATCCATGCTTCTGAGAGAGCGCTTTCTGCCTTTGGCAACGTTCCTCCCCACTACTATAGGAAGAGGCCCCCTATCAAATCGAAGAAGTCCCCAGTGGGCAGCTGGCGGTCCTTCTTCAGCCTGGGAAAGTCTTCCTCTATGGCCAAACGCAAGCTGCAGCGCAACCCCAGCGAGCCCAATGAACTGAAGGCCATGGCGCTTGCAGGTGAGCCCCCCCCCCATCCTTGTCCGTCAGAACACCCCCAACCCCCAGGTTCAGAACATCCCTCCTGATTTTACCCATCCTCTTCACGCCTTCTCCAGGAGGCAGAGGAGATACAGGGACTCTCCGCTCCGCCAAAAGTGAAGAGTCTCTCACCTCACTTCACAATGTGGAAGGTAATGTTACTTTTCTTTTTCCACTTTTTATCCGAAATCATTGTCATGACTCTAGTTAAAATTGTCTTGTGGACCTGCGCTACACTGCTGGGCGGGTGTGTCTATAGGCGTGTCTTTGCATTCTAAATCCCACCCACCATTAATACGCCATTCTTCTCTATTCTGATAGGCTGATTCACATTTTATCATTTCCTTTAAATTTGAAGGAAGCAAGCAAGGGCATTTTTTTAATGGGGGGCATAGAAAGGGCCAAAATTTATATTGAGGGTCCAGCTTTATCAACAGCCAGTGATATGTTCTGAATAGGTGAGTGACAGGGGATGGAGCACCCAGGCAGCCAATCAGCTTTCAGCTGGGGCCAACCCCACCCCATACACACCTCTAAAAGGAGGTTGTCACGCTGAATTGCATGTGGTTCTTGTGATTGCTAAATATTCTGATTCATTGTGGTGGTATATATACATTTCTAGTCTTTTTTTTTGTTAACGATTACTGGGACTCATTTTCCTCAGGCGAATCGAAGGTGTACCGCCCCCGCAGACCTCGCTCCAGCAGCGACGCCCTGTCCGCCTCTTTCAATGGAGACCTGCTGGACGGGCGGCACCACTGCAACTCGTATGACAACCTGGGCCAGGGGGACAGTGACGGCGATGAGGGCCCCATCTGTGTGCCGGCCCTCATCTCGCCTCCACGTTCTGCAGAGGACGTAGACCTCAGCCCCCCCGACATCGGTGTGGCCTCTCTGGACTTCGACCCCATGTCCTTCCAGTGTAGTCTACCCCTTGGTGAGCCGTCATTTCCCTCCCCAGACCTGGGGGGGGAGGCCGGCGGTCTAAGGATGAGCCCAGGGGCCAGCTTCTCAGAACCGGTCTCCCCTTCCCCAGAGAAAGCCTCGACCCCTTTCTTAGCATCTCCCGACTTCAGTCCAGCTCTGGGGGCTCAAGCAGAGAGCAAGAAGCATGCCACCGCCACCCTCGCTGAGAAAGTGGTGCAGGCCTTCTCCCCTAAAACATCCCAGAAGAGCATCAAGCTGCCCCCTTTGGCTGTCTCTGAGCCCGTAGCGGCGTCCACTCCAAACCAAACCCCCGAGACAGATGGTCCCCAGCCCCCTTCCCCCGCCCAGGCTCCCCAGGGCTCTCTGGTCCCCCCACCCGACATGATTGCCATGCTGCTAAAGACCAACGAGGCTGCCCCAAGTGAAGGCAGCCTGCCAGAGCTGCCAGGGAAGGTCCCTGAGAACAGAGACCACATCAAAGAATGCACAGAAGCTTCCGGACCCACCGGACCGGTCTGCCCTCCAACGCAGCAAGGTCAATGGGCAGCAGGTACCAGCATACTGCCATCATGCATGTCACATGGGCTTGCTTCCTGATATGCCGGAATACTCTTAAGAGGGGTAATCTTCCTCTGTGGTTTCATACTATTGACACCTTAGCCTTTGTAATGTGTTTCTGTGAAACGATTGGGAGACGAGCGTCTGGTTTTCAGGGGAACTCAGGGTAACAACACACTCGCCCCTTGCCCTTCCTGCTCCTTCTGCTCTTAAAAGTCAGCTTACTTTCCCATGTTTTATCCCCAGCTTATGGTCCTTTCTGTTTTGTCCCTCCCCAGGAGCCGTAGCTATGGATTCTTCACAGGCCCCCGCCCCTGTAAATTCAGTGTCCCTTCTCCCACCGCCTCCCCCTCCAAAGAACGCCGCCCGCATGCTCGCCCTGGCCCTAGCCGAGTCTGCCCAACAAGCCAGCTTTTTCACCCAGAGACGGCCCTCGGGGCCCCCGACACCTATGTCCCCCCTCGATACCCTGGAGTGGCCACCACCGCCTCCCCTCCCACCCCCAGCAACCCCTGAACTGGTGACGGATAGGGACGCATCCCCGATGCCAGCCTTCTCTTCCCCTCCTTCGGCTGCATCACCTGCCGAGAGCCAAGCATTAGCGGCCAGCTTGCACCTTACCAAATCCAACAGAACCTGGCCACCCGCAGCATCCAACGCTAACCAGGAGAATGACAGTGCGCCTGTCACCACGAGTGACTCCTTAACAGAGTCTGTCAAGGGTACCTCTCCTGCCACCCCCCAAGCCCCTCAAACATCTCTATCTCAAAAAAGTCCAGAAAGGCAGCAGCCTGCCCTGGGCCAAGTACCTGTGACCAGCTATTCTAGCACCACTACTGCCAGCACCAGCATCAGCCCATCCACCACCACCTCTACTACCACCACTAACAATGATTTGGGAGCCATGCCACATATGGAGGTGAGTAATTAGGAAATGGGAAGCATGCACTTGCAGTTTGAGGGGGTAACCCTTCTCAGATTGATCTAAGAACCCTTGTCTCTGTTCTGTTTTTAGACACGGGTAGGTGTCGACATCACACCGAGTATTCCAAAACCTGCAGAGCAGTCTACCACGAACGTGCAGCCGCCAGCCAACACCTGGACCTCTGCCGTTCCGACTACGCCCACCGAACAAGCGGATAAGCCCTGGGAAGCTCCGAAGGCGGCCCACCCTCGGACAGATCCGGTACCGGTGTATCAAGGCTTTGGGTCCACGCCGCCAACTCCGCCTGTGCGCTCCATCGAGAGCAAGCTGGCGACTGCGGCTCTCTGCAATCCGGAGGCAGCCAATGCTTCCAACTTCCACACGATCCTGGCGGAAGCTGCCATACCATCCTCGGTGGAGGAGGCCCTTCCACAACCGCCCCGGCCGCCACGGAAACCTTCGGTCCTCCAGCCCACCTACATGTACCACCCAAAGGCAGAAAGCGCATTGGAGGCTGCGGCTGAGGCATATTACCACCAGAGGGTGATGCCGGTGGGCCAGCCTTCAGTGGCATATCACTATCGGCCTGACAGCGTGCCACCGCATTTGTCCTACGCTTCTAAATCAGAGCCTCAGATTATCTATAGCGCTCGTTCTGACGGCCGCTACAATACCATTGGACCCAGATCTTTCCATCAATCCATCAAATCTCGTGGCCCTCACAGGGGAGAGTACATTCCGGGCGGGTCGTCCGGGCACCGGAGTCAGGGTTATGGGCCCATGGACAGTGCCATGGTGTACCCCACCATCCGCCGGGTCCACTCCCTGCACGTGCCACCCACTGCGATCCGCTCCGTGCCAATCACACGAACCGAGGTGCCGCCAGATGATGAGCTTTATTACTACCAGCGGCCGATCTACCAGTGTAAGTCGTACCAGCAGCCTGTGCAATCGGACTACCACGTAACGCAGCTGCAGCCCTACTTCGAGAATGGCCGAGTGCAGTACCGTTACAGCCCCTACTCTAGCGCCAGCCCCCTGGATGCGCCCTACTATGATGTGGACCCATACGGGACCATCCGGCTGCGACACTTTCACTCCTTCAGCAGCCGAGACCTTGCCCCGCCCCATAACAGAGCGGGTGCCAAAGCTGGGAACTACCACTACTTATCGCGTCACGTCCTGCCCAGTGGTAGGGAGCACAGTTTTGTGAGCAGGGACATGCCCCCCTCTCACAGCTCGAAGGGGGCTTCAGTTTACCTGGCTATGGATCCCGAGGAGTCTGAGAGACTCCGCATGCACTCTGTCCGACGGGAAAACAGGGCGAGGCAAAAAGCAAAAGGCCCAGTTATGTCTCAGTACGATAA
Organism: Gnathonemus echidnorhynchus; assembly: GCA_026776725.1. NCBI lineage: Eukaryota > Metazoa > Chordata > Actinopteri > Osteoglossiformes > Mormyridae > Gnathonemus > Gnathonemus echidnorhynchus. Next base: position 20,045,086 of record JAODJU010000038.1, on the reverse strand, counting down.
CGTGAGTCCCTTCATTCCCGGAGATCCAGGAGGAATGGAAGTCCTGCACCTCCGCAGCAAATCTGATCCTGGAAAAACAGTCCTAATGACTGCCGAGGGTAAAGATGGGCGGTATAGCGTCATGCCAACCGCTCAGCACCCTCCCAGGCACCTGCTGTCCGACCCCGATGTCTTCATGTACATGGAAACCGAAAAGCACTACCAGGGCAACGGAATGGCCGACAAGCCGGCTGTACCGCTCAAGCCAAGCGGCCCCCATAGCAACCAAACCGGATATCATCATCCACAACACCCGCACCAGCCTCCGCCCCAGCCAGCTCCGCGGAACCTCCCTCCACATCAGGAGCCAAGCCGTCCAGATTCCAAAGGCGATCCAGGAGACGGCAAGCAAGGAGGCGCTGGCAGCAGGCATTGGCCAGAATGCCCCGAGCCCCGGGGGCACCCATCTCGTTACGAGCGCTCCGACCAGGACAGGCACGCAATTAGGATGGCGCCCGTATCCAGCGGCGGCTACCCCGAAGAAGAGCCACAGGTAGCCCCCGTGAAACCCGTCCCCCCTCCCAAGCCTGAGAGGTCCCACAGCATGCGAGAGCGGCACCACTACCACCCGCCCAACCCCTCCACCGTTCACCTACAGGAGAACCCCGAGAGGGAGCACTCCGGGTCGTATCCCTACCAGTCACATGGGCAGAGGCACAGCACCATGACCATGCTGTCACACTACGACAACCTGGACGACTATCACCCTGCCTCTCAGACACAGTCACAGACTCCGGTCTCCAGCCGAGGAGGCGCCGCTCCCTACGCAACCCCAGGATTCACAACCCCACAGAGCGCTCGGGCGTATTCCACTGCCCTGGGCCAGGGGGCCTTCCTTCCAGCTGAGCTGTCCCTCCAGAGGCCTGAGACAGAAATACATGCTGAGTGACAGACTTACAGATAAACTGACTAGTTAAGACAAATTAATAATAAAAAGAAAAGAAAAAAAAGTGATTCAGTAAATTCAGCAGCCTCTGCAGGACAGTGGACTGTCTGCGTTTGCGTTTCTTTCTTTGTATTTTTAAAGAAATGTAAAGAAAATTACAAAGACTTTTTACTGACCTGAATGTACCATAATTTCTTCCATTGTCTAGAATGCCACACAGCTGTTACTTATCATATATGTATATATGTGTTTAACAAATGGTACATAAAATCAAAAATATAGAAATGGGGGGAACTATTGCTTATAAGGGATTTTTTGGGTGGGTGGGGTCAGGTAATGGGATTTAAGGTTTGCATTTCAGAAATGCATGTACACTATTTCTCACAGTACAGTTCTGTGTACATCAGCCTACATTGTGTACTTTCTAGACGTTGCAGATCGAGGATGGAATGTATATGTGATCATGCCCTTCCATTCCTCTGAGTACATGCTTGGCCGGTGCATTCGGTGGTCTCGACGTCTGTGCATTGGGTTGGGGGCCCACAACCGTGAGTTACAGAGAGACCAACGTCACTTCTGAAAACAAGTGGTTCTCCACCGCTGTGCCGTGACTGCACCCACTGTTTACTGCGTGACAGCATGACATTTTAAAATCTCCTCTGTTTTCACTATAATCCAGACTAATGTTTGGGGGGGGGGTGTAGAAACAGGATGCCTTAGGAATTTACCGCTTCACGTTTACTCTCGCAAACCGGACCAAATATCAAAGCGAACCTGTTTTGACCACAGCATTCATTCCTGAAAGTGTCAAAATACATTTGTGAATGTCAGAATAGTAATATAAGCTGTCTTAAGAATAATTCTATGTATTATGACAGTGTAATTTTTTGTCACAAAGGACATTAAAAGGATTTGCAAGTTTGAATAAAACATTTAGAATATTTAATTGCTGATTTAAAAAAACAAAAACCTTTCCTATTTCAAAATGGAAATTTTGCATGCTTCAAAATGTTTCTAGTTACAAAAGTAAGTCTTGGAAGCATCAAACACACAATTACGGCCTTGTCACTAACCCATTGGAATGTCTATGTAAGGGGGGGGATGTCTTTGCTTTCACAGTGTTTGATCCAGAACAGAAGATTCCAGAACAGAGGGCAACATGGTTGTGCAGTGGCTAGTGTTGTCACCTCAAACCTCTGGGACCATGTCCAGTTTATGTCTCCAGCCTGTTCTCCCCATGTCGTTCTGGGGTGTCCTCCAGTTCGGTCCCCACAGTCCAAAAACATGCAAAAGTGAACTGGAGTTACCAAATTGTGTGTGTGCGCCTCATCATGGGTTATTCCCTGCTTTGTGCTGATAGGCTCCAGACCCGCACAACTCTGTGTAGCACAAGCATGTATAGAAAATAGATGAAAGGTTCCAACACAGCTGCCTATGTAAAAGACACATTCTCTATGTTAACCAAAAAAAGGAATGTTTCCAGTAAATGATAATTTATTCATCTCAATTTTGGAAGAACTAGTCAAGGTATGAAAGAGAGAAAACGCCAATGATTCCACCACCATAATAAAGGTTAAATTTGAAAATGTACATCTGAACAGAATTCATTTGAAACTGGGATAGGTATCCACTCATAATTACTACAGTGTTACTCAACCCAGTCCCAGGTGCTGGGAGGGAGCAAAAACATGGACCACTAGGGGTCCCTGAGAACTGAGTTGAAAAAGACTGAGTATTTTATTTATAAAGATGTAAATACCAAAATGTGAACTGACGTCAGATCGTAGTGTTGGGTTTTTGGCGAAAGCAGTTTTTTTTGTTGGTACTGATATTGGGTTTGGTCCATTGTTACTTATAAAATTTTTGTGTTACAGACTCCAAAACCATCCCCCCATTGTAAAATAATGCGGTGTCCCCCAACCCAAGACACGGAAAGGTAGCTGGATGAGCCACCTAGCTCTGTGCTAAATGTGAACATCTTTTGTATCAATAACTGGAGAGTATAAAATGTTATTGTGGAATATTACAACAAAACTGTTCTTAAATAGCAGTGAATTAAGTCTTATTTATGCTGTTTATATGTATTGGTCTGACATTTCCTTAACTAATGCAGTGTGACATTTTCAAATAGAAATGACCTTATGCTAATAAACAGGACAAGGGATATGCTTGAGCGTGAAGGTTTGGTTCAAGCAGTGTCCTTCATGAAGACAGACACTTAAGGTTTTTTATATAACTATTTCATTTTCTGTGTCACTATTTTGGATGAGGATTACTAATAAATACTGCATTATTTTATATTAAAATGCTATTTTTAACCAGTCGCATTCAAAAATGCTTGTCATTCCAAACATTCTTTCATAACTGCTACTGATTGAACTAATCCGTACGGCATTTAAATTATGTAGATCCTGAACACACAAACTCATTTCTGAATGTACGCTATTCTAAAATATCAGACCAATATGACTGACCCAGTTATGTGATGATGAGAGGACCTGTGGGCACAACTCTTTGCTTCTGGAACCTAAATCTGAGATGCAGAGACAGTAATCATAGGAGTCCCTGTGGGTTTTTTCTGTACTGTTTGTCTTCTGAATTCAACTAAGAAACTGCAGTACAAATAGATTGTTTTCTTGGCAGAGAATACGTCTTACACTTAATTATTAAACAGCCTATTAATGGCCACAGACTTTACTTTCAGGTGTGAAGAATGATGCTGGCAAGGAGACCTAATTGAAGACCATTGTGGATTCTGAGAATGGTTGTAGTATCAAAAAGATGTTGCATAACTTACAGTGTGTGGTACACAAATGACTTGGGCGATCACTTCCCAGTCATTGTTTTCAAATTCATTTCTCAAATACGTGACACCGTTTAGACTTCCATTATTTTTGTATGGTCATTATTTGAAAATGAACACTGCATATTTGAATCAGACAACGAAATCTGTTTTAGGCAGCAATAAAAACATCTCAACTCTACATGGTTATTGTGAGATACAGAGGTATATATGTACGTAAACAAATCCATACAAAAGCTGGAACAAAATTAAAAAATGAAATTAACCAGTTTTGTGTATTTTTTAAGACTGAACCTTTCCCAGTTAACATTTAGTTTGACGTGCTGTTTGCACAATTTGAGTGAGGTACCATTCCTCCAAAATTTGCACTATAGCTATTTAAATAAATTAGCTGGTGTTTTTGGGGTGCAAATCTCTCAAAGCAAAACTTAATTTTCCCGTGTGGGTGTACATTTATTTACAATATTTTAAATCTTTGTAGTGAAAAGCCAGTATATTCTCAATCCAGTATGATCATTCGTCTTGCACTTGCGTCCGGCCTGCTAGTTCCCAGTACTGGGTGTGTTTTCATGGAGACTTTGCAGGGCCAAGTCGGACCACTTCATCTCTTGTTCTTTCACAGACTCTGTAGATCCGCCATTATCTTGCTCTGCCTCAGGGAGTTCACTCTAGAGAGGGGGGGGGGGAGATCATATTAATTTTTAGGTGACGCAAGAGATCCTGTCCGGGTGTCTGCAAGTTTGATTGAACAATATCAAGGTCATCTAACAGGACTGCAAATATGCTTCCCTTGGCTCCAAACTCCCGGATCTAATTCAACTTAACAGAAAAAAACCCAAATTACCCAATATAAACTATTAGAGGTACACTCCTGCAGCAATTCTTCTCAGCTACAGAAAGTGGTTTCAATTTACACTACGTTTCCTAAGAAATTTTCAGGAGTTTAAGTTTTAAATAGTTTAGAATCAGTTGCAATTAACTTCCACATTTCAGATCAAAGTCTTCACATAACCAGAGAGTGTTATTTGTTCCAGATATTTTTGTCCCTCAAACAGGGCGTGCTGGGTCTGGAGATTCACAGATGGTAACGAACATGTAAATTTAAAAATTCTGTTTTTAAGCGTAGTTAAATGCGTTTGACAGAATATTTAGCGGCAATTAGATCACCGCCCCAACAAATGTCTACTCCGCTTTAAGTGACGTGTGCATCCATGTGAAAGGTTGTGGCGTTTGCTAACTTCATTTGAAGTCAAGTGACAATCGTTCTAATTGGTTAAATTACCGTGTTAATTGCTATGATAAAACGAAGAAAAGGCGAAGCCGATGTCTCAAAGTCCCGAGGACGGGAAAATATATATTGAAAATTTGTTGTCGTGCAGCATATATTGCGCGAATGAGCAGCCATTTCTAGCCGTATGCCAGGGGGGCTTACCAGTGGTATGGTGACATCCTCATAGGGCAGACGGTCCTCCCTCCAGGCATCATCGGTGAGATCCAACACTCTTCCATCTCTCTGTACTTCGCTGTCCATCTCTGAATAACCAGATCGATACGATCTGCGTCAGGGCAAACGATGCGAAACGTTATAAAAATGTGCTGTGATCTAGCGAAAACGTACGCGCAAGTTAACGAAATAAAAAAAAAAAAAATTAATATATGCAGTTAAAATAGGCGTGCTTATGTTAACGCAATCCCGCGCTGAGGAAACGAAGAAGATTTAAGAAGTCGCTTGAATTAAACGTCATCCTCTTCCAGGGTCGGGCTCTGTGCCTTTCAAAACAAGACCGTGGAAAGCAATAGCACGAAATATTAGTTCCCAGTTTATGAAATTTGAACAACCGTTTCGTGTGCAAAGGATTTCAATTAAATCTATGCATTATAAAATCGAGCTGATTTCCCTTACCTTTGTGTTTTAGCTGTGTTAATCTTGTTTTAGGTGACTTTTGTAACCCCTATATGTTTCAAGTTTCTATAGAACGTTTCTATAGAAAATGCCAAGCGTATAATTACGACGTCGAGAACGCATTGTGACAGTGCTTTGCCCTTTGTTCTGACGCTCGTAATAATTTTGGCAGATTTCCTCTGTACACAGACTCTGTATCTTTAAAACTTCAGACCAAACTAGGTGCTAGCGCCATGATCTGATCAGCTGATGGTCCAATCACACGAAGAAACCTATCGCGAGCTGATGCTCAGTCGCATTTCTATTGGTTAGATTTTCATTACCTCATGATCTCGGCTAAACGTTTATTGGTTACTGAAATACATCACCTGTGTTTCTTGCAGAATTGCTGGTTTTCCTGGTTAAATCTGAACAGGTAGGTCTGTCGTAATGGGTTGCCAGTGCGTGTATATAGCGTGTATATAGACTTTTCCCTTTATGTGATGGTTAAATATGGATCGGAATAGAGAAAGTTAATTCTGTTTAACTTTGTTTTATTTTAATCTGTCTGCTGTCGTTAGCAAAGCCAGAGGCATCATTGGACAAGCTTCAGTAAACTGGAAGTTGTTTTGCGCAGTTTACTTATTTTGAACTAATCTGGTTACTGGTAGCTTGTTAAATCTCAATATAAGATAAAAACGTGTCGATGTCAGTGTCACCCCAATTTAGTTTCAGGATTAGTTGTTTTGTTTTCTGTTGCACTCTATGCTGTCTGTCATACTGTTATATTATGATCTGTGAAATGTTACAATGGATATGTACATGTGCGCAAGTATCCGTGTGTGTTTAATATACAGTGTACCCAACATGCTGTAATTATTTTTTAATAAATGGTGTTATAGCGTATGTGAGCTTATCACATGTAATCCATGAAATGTAACCATGCATATAGCGTCCACATTTCGGCATAGAATTTCTAATTCAGTCAGTAAACGATAGCCATAAGGTGTGACATTTCAAATGTTCTGCCAACTAGTGTAAAGTTTTTATATATAAGTAAGTCAGTGACTATATAGGACACTTGAATGTATAGATATAATGTGCAGACTTCATACTATTAACTGTGCTTGTTTTCCAGTTGGGAGGATGGATCTCGTGCTCAACTTGGCGGACCGTTACTTTTTCTCCCCCTATGTGTACCCCGAGTCATGGCCCGAGGACGAACCTGTGCGCCAGATCATCGGGCTGCTGGTTGTGACGAACCTGGGGGCGGCCATCTTGTACCTGGTCATGGGTTCCCTCAGCTACTTTTTTATCTTTGACCATGACTTAATGAAACACCCCCAGTTTCTGGAGGTTTGTAATATTTTTTTCTCCATTTCAGGGGCGATTCTATGGTGTATTTATTTATTGTATTTATTAAGGCGGGGAGCATAAGAGGGGCCATAAATCATACAAAACCAGTGATGTGTTTTGAAGCAGTGAGTGGCAAGGGAGGGGGGTCACTCAGGCGGCCAGTCAGCTCCCAGTGGGGGCCAGTCACCCAGTGCCCTGTGGCCCCACCCCTGTATACACCCCTGCTCCACTTGATACAGACTCCATAAATCAGTTTTGTTTTGTTTTGTTTTTCTCTTTACAAACAGTTATGTACACCAGCAGTTTTGTGATCTCTTTGGTTCCCCTGCAGAACCAGGTGCGCAGAGAGATTAAGTATGCCATGAGCTCTCTGCCATGGATCAGTATTCCTACAGTGGCCTTGTTCTTTGCTGAAGTCAGAGGATACAGCAAACTTTACGACAATGTCAATGAGTCTCCGTTTGGTAAGTTCTGTGAGTCTCACTAACGGCGCTGTGAAGTTGGATGTCCCTCTCTAGCTCTGTATACTTTATGTTGTATATCAAAGTTACTGTTCCTTTTTCTTTAGGTTGGCCGGGGGTCATTTTCAGCATGTTTTCTTTCTTGTTTTTTACTGATATGTGTATCTACTGGATCCACCGGTTTCTTCACCACAAACTTATTTACAAGGTAAATATGGAAGTTAAACATTAGGCTAGTGTGGTATTTCAATACTGTGTAATGTCTGTGATGCTTTTTAAAGTTATGTTGCTATAACGGAGTTTGTGGCAGGTACTTGGCATGCTGCAAAATTACTGCATGAAATGAGAGTTCTGAACAATATTTGAAACTCCTTGTTAAAGTTAAATTTACTCTCACAAAAATTAGATTAAATTGCTTACGTTTTGATTTTATTAGTAATTCTTAAATTCTTGGTTTTGAAGTAGGAAAAGTTAAATATTGCTTAAATATGGTTTGGTTGAAAAAATTTTTTTGTACTTAAAACAGTAACATTCATTTTAATTAGAATTCATCCAACATTCATTTCTAATGTTTCAGAATCATTAAATCTTAAGCCATGCAAGTAGTTTATCACAACTGTTTTAGATTTAGTACTTTAAATTTAAATCTTTAATTTCACCATTTTGGTTAGTATAAATACGCCTAAAATACTAATGAGGCATTTTATGATGCCCAAAAGTTAGTGATTAGTGTAAATTTAGCATATCCTTATGTTTAATAAATAAAACTTTGAACTGCAAAAAGTACCACAACACCACCTACGTGTTTTTACCTTGTTTATCTCCTCTTTTTAAAAATGTCGTGGCTGCTGAGCTGTTACTTTCTTCACTGCCAGTTCAGTGCATATCACACTGAAGTATACCAAACCATAGTATACCAAAACAGTTTTATGTGGTGTGCACTGCTAACTGAATTTAATAAGCATAAAGATACTACTAGATTGCTAACTTTTTCGGTGTCACAAAATGCATCTCAATATTTTAGGTGTATTACTAATCTGCTTAACAAATTGTGGGTGTAAAGAAACGTCCATATAGTACCAAAAAGCTGACGTCTGGCCAAATGTGCCACCTGTCATCTGAAGCCCTGGTGATTATTGCCTGTGCGCGATATAATATTGATGTGACACTGCGCAACCCTAAAAATGCTGTTCAAAATGTGTATCTAAAACGTTTCAGGAATGTCAGGATGTATCAAAATTATGGTCAGAGTACAGTAGACAACCCAGACATGCATACAGAACTTCAGATGGAACAACCCATGAGCCAGCATGGTGTTCCTGGGTCAGAGTTTCTACCCACTGTTTCAGGATATAAGAATCTTATGAGTGGAAGTACATCCACTTGCCAAATACATAATCACCCTTTTGTGAGCTGTTATTTTTTAAGTTTTTTTTATCAAAGTCCTGTAAAATGTTGGTGTTTCAGCCTCATGTTCTGGTCTGATCCACAGCATTTCCATAAACCTCATCACGTGTGGAAGATCCCCACGCCCTTTGCCAGCCACGCCTTCCACCCCGTGGACGGCTTCCTCCAGGGTCTCCCCTACCACATCTACCCCTTCCTGTTCCCGCTCCACAAGGTGCTCTACCTGGCCCTCTACGTCTTTGTCAACATGTGGACCGTATCCATCCACGACGGCGACTATCGGGTCCCCAAGCTGCTGGAGGAGGTCATCAACGGCTCCGCGCACCATACCGACCACCACCTCTTCTTCGACTTCAACTACGGCCAATACTTCACCTTGTGGGACCGCATCGGTCGCTCATACAGGCACCCCTCGGCCCTGGAGGGAAAGGGTCCCCTTGACACCGTCAGAAGCTTGATGGCTCAAGCTAAGCTGCCCAACAGCACGGACAGTCCAGCCAATGGAGAGCCTGTCAAAGGCAAAGCGCACAAGCATGACTAGATAGCTTCTCCATGGTGACCAGATGTTCACTTAACCAATCTATGGGACCGTGCCCAATTATAAACATTCTGAACATTTCCTTTCTTCACTTGCAAGAAATCAAACAATGTATACACCTGCCCCTTTTCCCCTTGAAAAAGGACAGATACCACGTGGACAACTAAGAAATATGAATAATTCATAGTAGAATTCTCTGATTTCTGAAGAAATATATGTGTTGAATTGCTATTGATTTTTTTCTGCTTGCCAAATGGGAACATTTGCCAGAATGTTGGCGCTCCTATGCTGCCTGTTGGCGCTCGCTGGGAAGACCACCAGAGAGAACCTTAACACTTAATAACCAGGGTAGCAAATGAAACAATGGCAGCTTCCTATTGTTGGCCATTGGAAGGTTTGGACCATTAATGTTGCCTTTTGGATGTTCTGTTGAAGTGATATTGAGGGTAAATGGCTCAGGAATTAATCCTGGCATCTAGACCCCCTACATTATTATGCCAAGATTCTGACCATAACACTAAATTGGACTTTGAAATGGGATTACTATAGAGCAAGTTGGTAATCTAGGGCAAATGATTCAGATCAAGCTGAATGTACTTTAGGACTGTTCTGGCGATGAAAGCCAGGCGTTGTGATGTTCTTGCCTACCGTGTGTGGGCCTTGGAATTGTATTTAACGGCAACCGAATCTCATACGATGCGTGAGGCACGTTTAGAGGAAGTGTTGGTGAGTGATGAGTATAATGGGAAATTTGATTGTATTTTTTTTATATGTTTTTTTTTTTTTTTTTTAATTATTATCTCGGCAGGTACCATGGGTGGTTCTAGATAATCTTATTTTTGCTAATTTACTACCTGCTCTTGCAAGTACGCGAATGGCTACCCCATTACCTCCTGCGGTGGCGTGTGAGATTAGATGCTAATTGACAGGAGGTTTTGTCTGCGATGTCCAATAACACAACTTGAATGTTTTATTTTTCTTACCGCCCCCCCCCCCCCCGCATTAAGCTACAGGTGCACGCTAACTCCATCTGATGAATAACGATCAGAGGTAATCAGCAGCCCCGCAGTTTATTGTTTTCATTTAGTTCCGAGTGCATTAGACAGACAAATTAGCAGGCGAGATGGCAGATAAGATGAAATACAAACACCCTAACCGCAACGCTGCACTTATGCACATGCGTTTTGTCTGGTTATAATAAGTCGTATAGCTGGTTGCATTGCAGCCTCTGTAATGCCATGAATTCTCAACGCATGACATTGATCACCGATGCCTCAGTCTGACAAAAAGACCAGTAAAAGTCAAGCTTCTATAAAACACGCCTTACTGCCAGTGTGTTCATTTTACTTCACCTTACCCTTCAGTATGACAATCCGTGTACCCTTGAGCTGTGACCTTAACTCGCCGTCTGAATGAGTCTTACGTACATGTTATCTGCGTAAAAACAGGCGCGTGTATCTTTGAAATTTCAGAAGTCAAATCGCACTCCCCTGAAGTTTCTAAATACATTTTATCAGCATGTCTCCTACAGTTTTTCACGGGATATTCACACTACATGTATATATATGCACCCACAATGTGGACAAAATAAAGTTCAGCATGTTAATGTGTTTTTTAAATCTCTTTTTAAACTAATCCCATTTTTCTAGCAGAATGGTAATGTAATTTTATGAAAAACCACGACAAGACAGATGACAATGTTCATATAATTATGTAATTGAAGGTGGCTAGTATACATTATAACCATTATTTGTATTTTATAAGAATCTGACTAGTCTTTAAAGCTCGTGCCGTTGGCTCAGCGTGACACAGCAGGAGTTCGGTTGTCTTTCTCTCTTTGTGCGACAGAGGGCGCTGCAGCACCATTTAAAAACGCTTCGCTCCCCGAACAGAGACCAGCAGACTTTCATCAATCCTGATTTTTGAACTGGAATGGCATGTTGTTGCATCATGCAATCAGAGTGACTGATCGCAACACAAAAAAGTAAAGTAAAAACACCTGTTAAGAGCGGTATGACCTTGCGTTTCCAGTGTGTAGTGACATTTGAAGGCTGGAGAATAGCGCATACTTTTATCAGACAATGCGGCTCAATGATTCATCACCCACGCCGTCAAAAACGGTCAGATAGCGAAATATTCTATTAAACTTGTAAAATGTATTGTAATCTCTTTCAAAATTTGCTTTGCCTTTGATTGATGCTTGTGAGTTGCTTGTGTTTGGAGATTCTGTTGCATCAAAACAGATACCGAAAAAATCTTTGATAATAATACAGTTATAGAGACATCCAACCTACCCATGCGTTTTACTTATTAAGGAAAGGCCCGAGGTTCGCTTTAAACACTGATTAACAGAAAAGGACAATTTGCTTCTACGTCTGTCTGTTAAACCACTTGAATATAAATTTTACACGTTACAGATATTTAAATTATTCCCGTGCAGTGCCTGAAAGCCGATTGCAGCTTATTTGATGCATAAGTTTATAATTGTGATACAGTTATAAATTAGCCAGTGAAGGTGGGATATAGTAATCAGAGCCGTAATTTTACTCTGTTTTTTTGATAATGTTTTTGCAGAAGATTTATATAATGGATTTTTTTAAAGCTGTATAGTTGAAAGGTGCTTTAAGAAGCGTCTATGATGGACCGTATATCACATCTCGCGCTGTGTAAATCTCTCATTAACTGAATCATAATGAAAGAAAAATGACATGTTGCACGGCTGAAATGCTAGCCTGTGTTTTTACTATTTAAATAGTGAATTTGCATAAAGCCGAAGTAACAACCCACTGACTAACCCCTAAAACAAAATGTTTCTATGGCAACTATTCACAAGGCCATGCATAAACACAGCATGTTTGTTTGTGGTGCAGGAAGGCTGCAGTTCATGTACAGGGTGAGCCTGTGAGTGGACAATATAACGTATCCGCTGCTGTAGGAACAAATCTGAGGCAAGGATGTATATTAGCAGTTTTATGGTAAAATAATGGGTGGTATTGTTGAGTGTAAGAGAGTGAGTGGATCGTGTATATATTATATTGTGGGGACATTTCCGATTAAAAACCTGTTATCTTGACATTGTAGGGACCATTTTTTCAGGAAACTCAATTTTATAAAAATCTGTGACTGCAATCAGAAAAGCTTAAAATGTCAAAAGTCTTGTATTTTGTCTGGTTACTTATGATCAAGGCTAGGCATGGGTAGGGATTAAGGTTGTCATAGTTGGGATTTGGGTTTTTTTTCTCCATAGAAATGAATGGACTGTGTGTGTGTGTGTGTGTGTGTTTCCTCTGTGATTCCCTGTTAAATGCATACTTGATTATACTGTCACCGAGTTTGAGTAACTGATGTAAGTAGATACAGATGGAATCACTCCACTTTTCTTTGATATTCTCAGGACGGTAATCCATTTAATGCATTGATTAAATGCTATAACGTATGCTTCAAACTAAGCCGTTTTCTGTGTTTTTACATGAATGTGACAAGACGTCTTCATCATTCCAGCTGCCCTTTTCAAATTCTTGACAGACACAAACCAGTAGGGGTCCATTTCCTATCAGTCGGATTTGATTTCCAAGTGAAAGAAAACACACATATTTGTCCCTTTGTTCTTGCTTGTTTTGTTTGTTTTTGGGCAAACACAAGGCTTACTATTGAAGCGCTAAATCAATTAGGAAGGAGTTCTACTCAGGCACCCTTTGGCCAGCCTGTACACCGCTGTCATGTGACTGTTTTCACTGAGGCCCCATCAAAGCCTGCCTTCACGTTTACCCCAATCTGTGACCATAACCTTAATGTCAAAACTTCAAAAGAACATAGTAGCCATCCTCCTAGAGTATAAGGTGCATTACCACTTAAAAGCCCTGCGATTGGGGTTGTCTGTGGGGGATGTTGTTTCCTACCTTCGTGTGATGTCTAGTGGTGCAATATAAAGGTCAGTCAATCCAAGAAACTTATCTGCAAAGCAGCCCATCTGGCAGAAAAGAGACATAGATTTACTAGGGCGCTCAGTTAGAGACCCACAGAAATGAAATGATGTAAAATAGTCCTTTTTAGCAGGTGCATTGGGAATTTGTTTTGTGCGCATGGTAGTAGGTGTCTTTATGAACCCACACACTGAACCTGAAAACGGTCTTTTATTCCACGCTAGGAAAAGGGAAAAAAAAACAAAAGGCTTTATTATGCCGTGGATGTGCATGACCGCGTGGGATGCCGTGTGACTCATTTGTATCCTGACAGTCTGCCGAAGTAAGCGAACACATCATTTAAAAGTTCAGTTACTGGGTAATAAATATTCAGGAGAGACACCAGAGGGACTAGCGCATTGTGGACGGCTACACTGCATCCTTCTTCTTAATTATCGCCATGAGAAGCTTTAAAAGGCAGCAGCTAATCAACCGCACAGACCACCTGTTTACATTTGTGCATCTTTGGTCGTCACCATATTACCAGATCGCCGCACGTCAGCCACTTCAGGACCACGGTGCGGCCAAAGAGGCCTGATCTACTGGGACTTTAAGTCACCAAGACCAATTATTTTTCAGATTTTTCTCTAATAATAGGTAGTTTAATAGCTAAGGTCACACAATAACCTTCTTTTTATATAAAATATAGAGGCGACTGTCCATTAGGGAGGAATCTGTAATTATGATTGCCGTTTCTAGGTATTATTTTGTGTGTTTTATAATGCTCCCAGTCATTTTGGTGAAGGAATAAGGCTTTTCCCTTTATGTGAAGTTTATGTCCATATTTCCCCAAAGGAAATTCAGAAATGAATATTTTACTAGTATATATGTTTGATATGTTTTAAAGCAGTCAAACAGAAACCCAAAGTGATTTGCACTGATTCCTTTTCTATGGGTTTGTAACATTAGTGTTACATAAAAGCATTACTTTTACATATTACATTACATAAAGGCATTAAAATTAATATGGTTACTTCAAAGTATTTGCAGTATGTGAATGTGTACTCATGTATGTGCGCCCACGTCCCTAAGTCTCTGCCCTCCTTTTTCACCTAGATGACACACCTTTCAACCATAAACCCCAGGTTTCCCGTAACCTTCCAGTTTGCTTTCTGCCTCCATATTGCCTTAAAAATGCTATTTCATGTGTAGAAACCTGTTTGCTTAGAGTGTTCTCATTTTCTCTAATCAGTGGTGATTCTAAGATTTTTAAAGTGAGCGGCATAAAAGGGGCCATAATTCATGAAGGAGGGTCAACCTTATCATTAGCCAATGATATGTTTTGATTCAGTGAGTGACAGGCTAGGGACCACTCTGGAGGCCAATCAGCTTTCATCTGAGGCCAGTGCTATTGTGGCCCCTCCCATGTATTCGCCCTAGTCTTAATTAAGACTGTATTTCTTTCAAATGATGTCTTTGATCAGTTCTAGGCTCAATACAGCTACAGCTGATATTGTGTCCTGACAGCAAAAAATTTGTCCATTTTTCTGGACTGGCCGGTATAATTAATTAATTGATTAATTGACTGAATTATATTAAAAAACATAAAAGTTGGTAAGAAGTAGAGATTTAGAAGTACGGATTACATTTTCTTCAAGGGTTATCATGTCCCCAAACGCAGTGATCTCATCCTACAAAAGAAAGCCAATTTAAGCCACTTATACGCTTTTGCAGAATATGTATTTTCTCTGAAAAACCGGAAGGATGTGTGAGAATCTTTGATGTCATGCACGATCTTGAAATATTAATGCCTGAGATTCCTCTTGACACATGTATTTGACTTCCCTGACAATGGTCCTGCTCTGTAGCCGTTCCTGGCTGTGCCCTGATAATTTTCCACTGAAAATTCATCTATAACAATGTCATTTGTACTTGTCATCGTTCCTTAAAGGGGTGACTATTTGCGTAACAGAACAACAAACAAACATTGTGAAAGTACAGACCTCAAAGATATTGATGTTAGCTAGCTTGCAGATTCCAAATTTAGGATTTCAGCCATCTTACATTTAATATATACATTTAATTTGATGCTTTTTTGATATTGTTTTCAGACTTCTTAAGTCTTCAGAGGGTTAGGATTAGCATTGTATGCATTTCTGTGGAGTCCTTCTGTGCTGACATTGTTACACATTTCAGGCTGGACTTTGCGTCCACCTTCAGTCAGTTCACTGCTTCAGTTCTCCAAGGACGTGAGGGGAAAAAAAATCACATAGAAACTGGCCTTATCTCCCCTGATGAGATCAACCAGCCAATTTCAACCAACAAATTGAAATCTCTATGGATTCAATGAAGTATTAATTTATGACAGAGCTTTGGATGGGATCTAGATTGGATAGGCAAGACCTGTACTTGACACATGAATATATACGGTGCTGAAACTTCAACCAGAGAAATATACCTTGGATACCTTGGAACTGTTTAATAGCATCATTGTTGCCTATTGTAAAATTACAGCAAACAATAAAAAATTTGTATTAGCTAATTCAGCAATACAACTAATACATCACACCTGTGATATTTCGTTTTAAAAGCGACTTGTCTGGCATGTACTACACGCAACATGTACACGGTACACGGCCTGCCATACACAGACACACATTTTGCATCAGCTCAGTCACGCATAATTAAGGGGTTGCTTGGAACAGAAAGCATCATATTCAGTAGGTCTCCAGGATTTGAGAATCGCACGTCCAGATGAACAGAGTTTATGTCCTAATTTTCCGGTGCCAAGTTTTCTTGTCTGGTTGACTGACGTTCCGACTGGCTGGTGAAAAGAGGGGATGGTGCAAAGATGTTCCGTTGATCTGTGAAGTGCAAATCGTGTTAAAACCACCCATTGCCTCCAACGCCATTTAAATGTATATTGCATGAAACATTTTTTTTCTTCTGTCATCAGGCTGAGCTAACATTTCTACCAGCGTCGACTGTCTTTGGTGGTTTCAAAAATAAAATCCTCGTTCATTTCCATTTCACTTCCTTGATCATCTGCATGCTTTAGTAGATAGGGTGCCTTGTATTTTGGACATGTACTAAGGTAAAGTTGCAAAGCTACACCAGATTTATATATAACTTTAGTACACATTTTGACATAGTAGATCCCAGGCCAAAAGGTTCCTGCTTTTTAGAGAATGTATTTCTGTATCTGGACACTTTCAGACATTGAAACACATTTGATTTTTTTACTTACGGGTGGCTTCCTGGACCCGAGTAGCTACACCAGGCCAAGGGGACGCCCACGTAACACCTGGCTCTGGCAGATAGACGGCCATTTCCGGTGGGTGGGACTGGACCGCGTGTCGGCCTGGGGGGGTCACCAACCAGGATCCCGAGGTGTTTCCTCATGTGGTGGGTGCGGTGATGTGCTGTACCAGTGCATGCTCCTCAACCTGTCCTGACCTGATCTTTATATGCATTATTAGGGAAAACAGTCCAAACGGTGGATGTACGTTTACTTACAAACTTTCAACTTACGAACCTTCAGACATACAAACAAAGAGGACTGTAAGTCCAAATTGTGTCCCTTTAGCTCCCGTTTCCTGTCCGCAGCATTGATTTTTAATTTTTTTTTAATTTTTTTTTTTTTCTGCACGCCAATTCCGCCTAGTACGACTTCTGGCCGCTTCCCCCTGCGCAGCAGCGTAGCGTGCGAACTCCCAGCATCCTAGTGCTTTGTACTTGCATATACCCTTAAAATGATGTTGAATAATGACTTACGAACATTCCAAATTACGAACGGCCGTTCGGATCATATCTCATTCGTAAGTAGAGGAGGCTCTGCATAGTGTGAGACAATGGTGTAAGCTGCTTATTACGGGCCGCAGTGCAGGAAGCTTTGGGAGTAGGGTCCTCGTTGCACGGTACACATTTTTTAAGGTCTTATATGTCAAAATTAGACATACATAAAAAAAAAACTACCAACAAAGCCTCTGACCCTTAAGGGTTAAATGTCACAGATGTGCCAGGTATCTTTGTGAAATATGATTAAAGTACAATACAAACGTTTATAGTCTTTCGGTTAAACAAAATTTACTTTTAATATGTCAAAAAAAAGGAATAATTTAAAACTGGACACTCTAACCGAAAGAGATTTGCCAGGCAAAGTGTGCATGTGTGTGTGTATGCATGCATGTATATAAAATTTTGTTTAAACTAATAGATAAATAGCTATGATTCCCCTTGGAAGGGGCCCATTGACACCCTGTGGGGCCCCCCATTTTGGTGGCCCCCAGTATGGCTGCACTGCCCATAGTTCTCCCAGTGATGTACCATTACATGAACTCCACATTGTATGTGTCTAGATTACATTGGATAGATTCAGATTTCTTATTATGATCTTTTGTCATCTGACATGTTCACATAAAGTGAAATTAATCTGAGAACTGAAGAACATTAAATCCAGAAATGAAGTAATTATTTCCGTACAATTAATGTTAAATCCTGGAAGTGTGAGACAACAGGGCTATTCACTGGGATGTGCTGGTGAATACAGTCGTTTTCTGACTGTATGATTCAAATTACACAAATAGGATCAATGAGACCTTGCTACAGTACTTGAATTTCATTTTAAAACAGTCTCAACCCAGTCCTTGGGTACCCCCAGAAAGTCCACATTTTTGCTCCCTCCCAGACAGTTCACATAGGATGTTGGGAAGAAGCAAAAATGTGAAATGTCTGGCAGGAAGTTGTAAGGGACCAAAAACATGGACCGCCTGGGGGTCCTCGAGGACCAGGTTGAGAAACACCACCTTCAACCAAAACTATGTTTGTCATGGATTAACCAGGTGCTGAAATGGGGAAACACAAGATGTTTCAGTGTCTGGTCTGTTCTAATAAATAATGCAGAGGTAATTGTTCAATTAGTCATTGATTACTTAGTCATCATTAGCCTTAGAACAATTAACCAACTGAAGGATTTATTGATCCCAATTAAGTCCAGCACTGATAGGCTTAATTTGCAGTTTTGAAAAATGATCAAATAACATATTGTGTTAGCTCAAATTCAACTGCCGCTGTTTTCTTATCTTTTTACCATTATAAGAATTCCTTGAATGGCACAAATTACTTTTAATCAGAGGTGAAGTTCAGGTTCAGAAGGTATAAATCTAGAAAGACCAGGATTGTATTTCAACCATCCAGCTGAGTATAAAGAGTCATATTCACAGAGCTCTGGTTGAAACAAAATCTTGATCTGGATTTGTACTTTCTGAACCTGAACTTTCCACCCACCTCTGCTTTTAACTGAAAAATTATATTGAGACCCCAGCTGTCACATCTGGTTTATTCAATATACAGCTCAGACAAGATGGATTGTGAGCTGCAAGTTGTAAAATGCAAGATAAGTTTTATTACTCTGTAACCCTGTACTGAAAAAGTGGTTAAAGATGGATGGATGGAGGGAGGGATGCATTTTCAGAGGCGATTCTAGGCACTCCGGGGGCCCTAGGCAAAAATCTTCATGAGGCCCTCTGACTCCCCCCTCCCCCGGCATGGTAACATTTATTACCTTTATTTTACTGCAAAGCGTAAATTAATATCAACAAAGAGAATTTAAGCACAAGACATTAATTTTCACTTTTATGAAAAACAGAATACACAAATAAAGCAGATTTGTTGTTGCAATGTACTATGTAATCAGTGGCCCTCTGGGGCCCCCTATCAGCTCGGGGCCCCAGGCCATTCCCTGCCCTGCCGGCCTTGATGCTGCATTGTTATGAAGCTACTCATTAAAAATGAAGTACATTGCTGTCTGTGTGGTAAGTGTAAATAGATAGGTATAGAAAAGCACGTGAGCTGATTTTACATCTGATTTTACGCTTTGCTTATCAAAAACAGCTAGAATCTCATGACACGTTTACTGAGTGGACTCGGGCATGATTCGTTAGGTGAACTTCCAAACTGTGCTCCCGCGTTCCGAACAGCAGATCATGATATTTACAGAATATGCAACCCAAAAGAATATGCAATGATCGCTAATTTAATGCACGCGGCCCTCTTTACACTCAAGTGGAAATAGCGTAGTGCCGGAGCATGCTGGGAAAATGTAAATGGGCCTTGTTTGTGTAATTGCAAATACTTGACGTGTTTCTGGTTGTCGTGTGTGCCCTTGCCTGTGTCATGCGTGAATGCTGTCCGATCCTCGCGTGTCTTTGGCCATTGCATAAATCACCCACCGCGTGTGTGCCTTACTGTCCAGTGTCCTACACCCCCTGTGTTTCCATGCTATATGCTGTTTGGTGGTTTTTTGATACCTGCTTTAGTTCTTTTAAAGACTTATTAAACGGGCATTCCTTTCCTCTTTAAAAGAAGCCTTCGCGTTCTCGCAGCTATGTCACGGTCTACCAGACATCGCAATATCAAGGTATTTACAGACGGAATAGAAAGCAGAAGGGAGACGACAGAAGTAGCGATGACCAGCGCACAAAGCAGCCTGGGGAGGAATTGATTTATGAACCGAAGCCCCTGTGGGCTGACTTTTGTGGTATATTGTTTCATTTATGAGCATAAAGATATGGAAAAAATACACAGCTGAGTAATATTTTTCAAAAAAATGTTGACATGCGTGCCGCCTCAAACGGCTACCTTCACCCTTCTATTGGTTTTCCTATATTTCCAGTGGTCTTTTAGATATTAGTTATCTCAGTGAGCATAAATGTCTTTGCCTTTCTTACAGTAACAAATTGTAACACCGAGTAGTTTTGTTTCGTTTCGTTTGTCTTAACGTTTAAAAACATGCATACGCTCCTGTCAAACTCGTGTTTTCCTGTCCCAATTAAAGTCATCGTGTGCATTGAATATATATCGGGAGGTTTCTTTTTGAAATACTGTGCTAAAGATGGTGCCCCGCTCTTGGAACGTGACTTCAAGTCTTTTTGCTCAAATAGCCGCGCGTTTTGCATATATGAAAATTTTGCATAAGTAACCTGTTAACAGAGGTGGAAATTTCAGGTCCAGAAAGTACAAATCCAGACCAGGATTTTGTTTCAGCCAACCAGTGGAGTACTCTGTAACTGTCACTCTTTATGCGCAACTGGCTGGTTGAAACTAAATCACGGTCTGGATTTGTACTTTCTGGACCTGAAATTTCCACCTCTGCCTGTTAAATATGTATCCTGTACTGGTCTGAGCCCAGCCCTTGTTCAGGGGCTGACTTACCATAAGGCAAGTTTACGCAGCCGCCTGGGTCCCTTATAGACAGAATTTCCAGAAGTTACATATAAGGATATAACATAATATGATCATTTAAATAATAGCAACATGTATGCTATTTGCATTTTTAGTGACAGTTTTCATTATAGACAAACTCTGCATTACCCAGCTTTCTTTACTGGTTGTTTACTGCCAAGCGAACTGGCACAAAGTAACAAGAAAAAAACAGCACAAAGATACAAGACTAACATTACATCTCCCTTGTCTGATACTGTCTCACTAGAGTGCTAGACAACTTGTGAACAGATGTGGAGAGAACGCAATTAAACGAACGTATGCAAAAATTCAAGACTAACCTTAGTGAAAGAGGGAACAGATACACTTCTTACATTTGGCCAATAGATCCTCCGGCGCGACACCCCCCACCCCCCATCAGCATATTTTACCGACAGCATTCCCTCTCCCACTCTGATTGGTAAGTTTTACCGCTGGCATCCTGAACTCTGATTAGCATATTATTGATGTTCCTTTGCTAATACTTCCCTTTCGTTTCTCTTTCAGCTCCAAAAATATCTCCAATGCCCCCCTTAGGGGGCCCCCTACCCATGTCAGCCTAGGGCCCCAGAGAAGTCAGTCTGCCCCTGCCCTTTCCCATAAAAATATATTAAAAAGCTTACAATAGTTGTTGTTGTTATTGTTACTCAGGGTGAGGGTTTGTTGCTTATTTCAGCCTGGACTGAATATGAAATGTTGTGCTCCTCACCAAAGGGAAATAGTGGCCTGAATTTAATATGCGAGTTGTTTAAAAGGAGGGTCAGAAAGTAAGGGGGCGGAGTTTTCAAGGTTCAAGGTTACTTTATTGCAGGGGTGGGCAATCTTATCCAGAAAGGGCCGCTGTGTGTGCGGGTTGTCACTGCAACTCCCTTATTAGATTACTAATTCGAGGACTGATTGGATGAAGAGTCCTCACACCTGGGTTTGAACAGCTGACCTACAGGTTCTCCCAAAAAACCTGCATAAACACCGGCCCTTTGCAGGTAAGATCACCCACCGCTGCTTCATTGTCTTCAGAAGCTTCATACATGTTCAAAGAGTGATGAAACAACATTTCTCCATGGCCCCGGTGCTACATATAGTGACATATAGTACACTTAACGTCACAGTAACAGGGCGTGCAAGGTGCAAACAGGCAGTAAGTATATAGCGCAGAGATAATCAATAGTGCAGAGATGTAAATTTCGTATGATTTGTGCAGTTGTACAAGGCAGTTGGCAGGATTTGCCCCAACGGCATTTTGGCCACAGCATGCCCACCTTACCTTCACAAGCAGAAAGTGCCAGCGGGCAATGACGTCGCTCAAATAAAACCAGCCTGTAACACTCGTCTGTGAATACCAGCTCTGCCGCTAATTTCCAAATTGCATCCAATTTAAACATGGATGCTTTTGATGTCGTTAATCCCACTACTCTGCCTATTTTTGCCACATCGGGTCCATTCGCCCCCTCGGATTAATGTGTCACCGATGTCTGTAGTGCTCTGTGGAGTTTAGGGCCACAAGCAGATGGCATGTAGGTAACTGTGGCTGCAGACGCCCCGAGGTCCTAGCGTGACACCCCGAACCAGTAGGGGGGGTCACGCCGCGCAAGGTCAATCCAGATGATCTGGTATACATCAATGAGGGGGCCGGCTGTGTGTCCTTGTGCTATGCGCCAGGCAGGTGGCGGGATTTAAAGGAGATAAAAACATTCCGAGAAATTCCGACACGCTGCAGTACTTTAGCTAGCCTGTGGCGGTTATCACTGGGACAAAAAACAGGGAGGGGCTTTGGGGAATGTGGTCGTGGTGGAGGGACACTGCTTATTGTGTAGTGGAGTCAGATGACAGGGCTGGCCCCCGTGAGCACGGAGGAGATAAGTGCTTGATGAGCTGAGGGACCTTAGTATCTTGAACACAACATCTCTCGCCGTATTCCTGTGCTGTTCACTCCTCCCCCCCACCCCCGAAAGGGTGATACAAACACAATTCGGATCACAGAGAGAGCGATGGGGATCGGTCAGCTGAGGTCAGTTGATGGAGGGGGGGGGTCTTGTGCGGGGAGCCTATGATAAGAGCTGGATTGAGCCCCCTCGTGAGGGCCATAGGTGTTCAGAGTGGCGAGCTAAATGCTAAATGCCGTTCCCCCACTGAGTTTAATGCTAAATGACTTTGCACAGTGAAGCGAGCTAAGTGTTCACGTACGCGGCAGGCTACAATCCCGAGCCTGTGATCTAAACACTGCATTACTCCTGCGCAGATAGCGAAAGGCTATATGTTGCATAAATGGCCGCATGAGTTTAACCACGCCGATCGCAGCAGGGAAGAAAAAGTAGCGTACGATATTTTTTGCATCTGCGGGAAACAGAGACTGGTTTGCTTTTAAATGCAGACCGATATCGGACCAAGTACTTTGACATTTTATTTCTTTAATATTTTTACAAATATGTTGTTACGGTTCTTTTATTTAGCAGACACTTTTATCCAAAGCGACATGCAATTGAAAGCAGGGTTAGCTGGTCGCCAGGGCACCTGGGGGTTAATGATCTCGCCCAAGGGCCCATGGAGACTCTAGGAGAAACTAAAAACTTCAAAGTAGTCTGGAGTAAGTTTGGTAAAAGTGGCAGTTGTCTGTAGAGATGTTTTTTTTTTTTTTGCAGAAAAGAAACGATAAATATAATAATAATAATAATAAAGAATTGGAGGAGGGTAAATTATCGTTATTTACCGCTATGTTTTTAGTAGGTAAATGCTAGGCTAAAAACACTCATAATAAATCATGCACTCATTAGCAATAATCAGACAGTTCAGCCTTTTGACACAGAGCACCCCTACACTGAAGTTTAATAATACATTCACTTTGCATTCAGTCCATTTTAGCCTGATGAGTCATGAATTTGCCTCATTATTGTTAGAATCTGTTACAATCAACACTGACAAATATACCTGTGAAGCCTGCCAATACAGCTCACCTGGGTACTAAAGGAAAGACTAGCTTGTGGCTATAGAATGTTCTAGTAGCAAACAGATGGCTTGAGTTGGCCCTGTTTTTAGTGTGGTAAGGAGGTCTCATCTCTTTCCGCTCCCCTTCATAGCTGCAGCCCATGTTCCTGTATCGCTTTCCTCTGCATGCTGCCTTTGTGAAATATCATGTTGCTGGTCACTTTCCCCTCATTCTTTCTGCCCACTGTGGCAAACTGTTGACTACACTCTGTTACTTTCCAGGAGTTTTATTTGACTCGCCTGCCGTGCAAAGCCAAATTATCTTCTTTTTGCCCCCTCATTGACCCCAATTCCCTGCAGCTTTGAGTTCCTTCTGTTTATTTATTAATTTATTTACCGTCACGACTCCCTGGAAAAGTAAACACGTCGAGGGTACAGGGTTTGAAAAGTTAGCCGCGATGAACCTACACCGATTGGACTGTTGTTTTTGGTACGTAGGGGATGTCCGGTGCTTACTTCAGTGGTGTCTTGTGACTTGGCCAATTTTTGGGACTAGCTAGCAGTTACTTTTAAAATAAAGTCCAACACAGAGATCTACAAGAGATAATAATAATCTGCTACATCCCAGCAGTAGCTTTGACAAATTATGTTGCGATATGAAAGTTTAGGGCGCCTCTGGCTCACTGCGACCCCATGCTGGATAATTGGTTATGGATAATGGTTAGCAAAATATATTTAGGCTCTATAGCGCAGGTGGTGAAATTGTAGCTAACGATGTGACTTTGTTATTAAATGTGCCAACAGCTTTAAAATAAGTTCAGCATTCTGTGGAGAGATTGTTCAGATGACTGGAATTACCACATTTACTAAAATAAGTATGTTTAAAATGGGATACAGTTTTAAAATTGGATTAATTCCTCAAGACCTTTAACAAGCAGCTAAGGCATACAAAGAAGGGCTCCATGTTAGAGATATATGTTCTAGATTTTGATAATTTTGAAAGGGTAGATTAAACATCAAGTGAAGTGTGTCGCTGTTGGCATAATTGCTCAGTGTTTTATGGTTGTCAGGGATTTTAAATGTGATTTTTCATTTTTTCTTGCTCGAGTTCTCAGTTTCACTTCCGAGTGATTTATATGAAAAGAATCTGGAAGCCTGGCATATTTCTGCGAGAAGTCATGTTCGGGTTATGAAAAATCTTTTGTTCCGAATCAAAGACTAATAATAAAGGTGATATCAATAGCTGGATGTGGTGTCACGGTGACGTGGGGATTCAAGGCTATCATCTCGTTTACTCAGTGCCGTTTGCCGACAATCCGTGCAAATCTTCACGATTTCCCCATCCTTGTCTTTCTTTGATTCTTTTGAGTTATTCATCTGTGTTCACCCTTTGCTGTTGCAAAGTTCACGAATACACACGACCATTTTATAGTAAGAAAAATACAAGCTGGAAGAAATGATTAAGACCAACTCTTTTATCAAATATAATCTACATTTTTTCTTAACAATTCCAGTTACGCTTTCAAATTTACTTACTGTGCGTATTTATTTAAAACAGTCGTAAATATTGTCTTCGTTATCAATGAATAAAATTTATAATTGCTTCTTTATTCTGTAAAAGAATGTAAGGTAAGTAATTATTGTTTCTGTCAGTGCTACATAATGCTTTGACAATTAATGGTAAGTGGCTTTCCATGGCAGAAATGGTATTTCCATGAGAGTGAATGTTTGAATGTGATTTATAGTCGTGACCTGCACTTCACAGCCCGTATAACTGTAAATGACACAGTTTTGAGTACAATGCAGGCCAACATGTATTCATTCAACATGGTCACTTGTGGAAGAACTCTAACCTTTTTTTATTTTAATTTATGACTGTCAGATGAAATTAAAGTTTGAGGTGGAGCTCAAAATTCAAAGCTCGCCACACAAAGCTCATAATTGTGAAGCATGTAAGCTGTAATCATTGATAATTAGAGCGACACTTCTGGTTCCTCAGACAAAAGCCCCCAGATACCAAGGGAAACAGAACAATGCACAATAGCTTTTAATACACACAATGGGGCTCTCTGATAACATCTTTTATATTTTAGGCCTCAACATTTCTAATAACACGATAGTCGTATTCATTATGCTAGTCTTTCCACACGGGACCCAAACAGACTTGCTACTTTGTGTCCTTTCAGCTCATTTCTGTTTGAGCTGATGTAATCTTCTTTTAATCCTACACGTAGGACACATAAGAGAACTTTCTAGAAGCACACAGCCTGTGGGGAAAAAACAGCTATAAAAATAAAAGGATTGAAGGGTAATATATGTTCTTTTAGTCAAATCATCCTACTCCCATTTTGCTGAGAAAATGTGGAGGATTCTCCGTACAGTTTGCCAACTGCTAAATATACTACAGTGAAACATAGAGTGGTATAACGTATTCAGTATACATCCTGCTCTTATCATCTCTATCCAAAACCCTTTTCTGCTCAGAGAAGCTTAGGGTGCCTCTGGTAAATAACCCGATGCTTCTAACGACCGACGAAAGGTACTGGGATGTTTTTTTTTTTTTTCTTCTTCTTCTTCTCCTTCAGAGCAAATAAAGCAAACAAGCAGCATTTTATTTATTTTATTTAAGCAATCTTGGTTCTATTACATTTTGTAGATAGACCACGGTCAGAAGAAATAACTAAGAATCTAACCATGCAACTGAAATCTTTGCTCTTCACATTAGTTACATACCCATAACACGGCATTGGGGAAGGTAGGGCTGTTTTCTTTGAGTATATAGACCTTTGATTAAATCTCAGTATGATTTTGGTCAGTTTTCAAGGCCAAAGATGTGGGGATGAATGTCATGCTTTAAATTCCATTATACCGCCGTTTTCTTGCACGTGCGGCTGTTCGAATTTATGCAAGGATTTCTAGCCACTCTATGGCTATAACTGTATGAGCCCAATTTTGTGTTTATATTACACTTCAGAAGTGAGGGTATTGCAGCAGGTTGAGTGTTCACCCTTTCATCTGAGAGAGAGAGAGGGGCTCCCTCGGAACACCTAATACGTTTAGAAATTGACACATCGATGAGCATTCCCATGACAACCGAGGTATAATGTCGACCTGGAGTGCCCCCTCTTCCACTTGGTGATTTTACTTTATCTCAGGCAAAGCAATACCAGTTTTTAGTCTAATACTTAGACCACATTCACCCCCCCCACCCCACCCCATCTGAATTAAAATTATTGCATTTAAACATTTGCCGTGCTACAAAAACCCAAATGAACTTTTAACAGATCAGAAGGAAGCCACAGGGTTCCTTGTGTATCTTTCGTTTAGCCTGCAAGCCTCCACTGCTGGGATTCCGCAGAGATGCTGTAATTGTATGTGGTAAACATGGAATCGTGTCGGTGTAGTGGACGGCATTCGGCTTTTTCCCATAAACAACTTGTGACCATTGTTATCACTTACTGCAATAATCACAGAAGTCTTATTAAAGCCATATGAATTCCAGATTTTATATATACATACACACACACACACACTATATGGACAGAAGTATTGGGACACCTGGCCATTACACCTACAGAAATGTATGACATCCCATTCTAAATCCATAGGCACCAATATGGAGCTGGTCCCCCTTTGTAGTTATAACAGTAGCCACTCTTCTGGGAAGGTTTTCCACAAGTTTAGAGAGTGTGTTCATGGGAATTTTTGCCCATTCATCCAGATGAGCATCTGTGAGGTCAGGCACTGATGTTGGATATTGAGGCCTGGCTCACAAAGGTGTTCGTTGGGGTTGAGGTCAGGGCTCTGTGTGGGCCAGTCAAGATCTTCCACACCAAATTCACCCAACTGTGTCTTTATGGACCATGCTTTATGCACTAGGGCACAGTCATGCTGCAAGAGAAAAGAACCTTCCAAAAACTCTTCCCACAAAGTTGGAAGCATAAAATAGTCCAAAATGTCTTGATATGCTGAAGCATTAAGAGTGCCTTTCACTAGAACTATGTGGCCTAGCCGAACCTCTGACAAAAAGCCCACACCATTATCCCTCCTCCACCACACTTTACAGTTTGCACCATGCAGGCAGGTAACGTTCTCCTGGCATCCGCCAAACCCAGACTCGTCCATCAGACTGCCAGACAGAGAAATGTGATTCATCACTCCACAGAACATGTTTCCACTGCCCCAGAGTCCCGTGGGGGTATGCTCTACACCACTGCATCTGACCCTTGACATTGTGCTTGGTGATGTGAGGTCTGCATGCAGCTCTTCGGCCATGGAAGCCCATTCCATGAAGCTCCCAGTGCTCAGTCTTTGTGCTGAGGTTAAAGTCAGAGGAAGTTTAGAACTCTGCAGTTATTGAGGCAACAGAACCTTGGTGATTTTTATGCAGTTTGTGCCTCAGTACTTGGTGGCCCCTGTGTGGTCTGGCATTTAGTGCTGTTCTTCCTGAATGTTTCCACTCTGCAATAATACCACTTACAGTTGACTGTGGAACAGGGTTGGGACCATTCCGGAATGCAGTCATCAATTCCAATCCAAATCAGGAAAGTTAGAATTTATATCTCCCTGAAAAATGAATTCAGTTCCAATTCTGTTCCTCATAGTTTCTTTTTCCAATCCCAATTCCAGTTCCATTTCCTGATTTGGATTGGAATTGATGAATGCATTCCGGAATGGCCCCAACCCTGCTGTGGAATATCTACCAGAGAAGAAATTTCCCAAACTGACTTAAGGGTGGCATCCTATGACAGTACCAGGCTTGAATTCACTGAGCTCTTCAGAATGACCCATTCTTTCACAAATGTCTGTAAACCTGACTGCATGGCTAGGTGCTTCATTTTATACGCCTGTAACAATGGGTCTGAATGAAACACCTAAATTCAATGATTAAGAGGTGTGTCCCAATACTTTCGTCCATATAGTGTGTATGAGTGTGTGTGTGTGTGCTTGTGTATAATATAGACTTTTTTGTTTTACTGAATTCATTTTCTTGAAATGTTCTAAAGACTTAATTAAATTGATTCCAACAATTATTCTGCATCTCTAGTTTTCTCTATGCAGATATTTGTTGAAGATGGACACATCATTTAGCAAAATCTTTATAAAATATCCATTGATACCATGGGATGGTGGATAGTTAAACATTATTTTTTGTGTTTGATTTCAGGAGCAACATTAATACAGACTATATGAGTAAGATCAGAGCTTATTACAGAAAACGTAATTAAGTAACTGAAAGCAAGACTACAATTATGTTTCGTTAAGACTCTTGCCAGTTGTAAAACACTTTCTTAATTACAGTAGCATCCCTGTACTGTAAAGCCTTCATTAAAGTATATTTACAGTAAAAGGGGTGCATTCATTGATACAATATGAACAAAGCATTTGAATTAATGTACAGCTTTACTGCTAGACGTATTGATGCAACTGTTCTACAGTTGTTAATCGATGCTCTTAAGTTGTCTGTTTCATTCACAGGTGAAACATTGCTGAAACGTCCCATTTGGCCAGCACCTGCCATGGTGTGTAGCTACACATTGATGGGAAGCATTCTGCCTACTCTGTATCTATCTCGGCAGTCACACAAGCAGGGTTCGCGGTTGTTCTCACCCTCCTCTCCGATTGCGTGCACTTGCAAAGCTGTGTGACATCACTCTAGGTAAGGGCGTCTACCAAATAAACCGATAAAGAAACGAATTATGAGTTGGATGTTTTTTTGACATGTGTGACGGTCAGTAGATGCTGATGCTGTGGGCCATCTGCTTGCTTTTATGTAAGGATTTTTGGAATAAGGCATGTCAACATTAAAAACCCTGTTCGATTTTGCGGTGTTTGGGGAGTTTGTGTCAACAACTGCTTTCCACATCCTTGATAAGGGCTGCCAAAGAAATGAAAAGAAAACAGAGAACATTACACATACATTTTGTTCAGAAGTAGACCATTATTTTGAAGCTCAGAAAACAATACTTCCTATATCTTCTCATGCTATGCAGTGATGTTTTTGCTGACCTACAGGAGGACAATACTAATTTGTTTTGCTTTTTTGATTTTTTTTTTTTCTCCTGACAGACATTTTTGGGTTTCTCTTTGCTGATTGCATTATTTACATTTTGCTGTTTGTTTCAAAGCGTATTCGTTGTTTTTTTTTTATTATTATGTATCTTTTCCCCACATAAGATGATTGATGTTCTTTTTATATTGCGAGCATTGCATTGTGTAATGTATGTTGTTGACAGTAATTGAACATGAATTAGAATTTGTCTTTCCACACGGCCATTTGCGCTTTATGTCGTTCAAGGCTGTTCGCTGTTAGTGTTTCATTGGCTACTTCAGAACTTGTTTACGTTGTAGCCGAAGCAGGATGGCGATATAATTGGTTCTTACAGGAAAAGGACATTAACGCGCAACGGGTAAGAGAGTCTATGACAGCTGTTAATATGGCTCCTCGCGAGCTGCGTGTCATGGGACTAATCCTTTTTAGCTATCTCGCTGTTTGTGTCATGCCTCTCAAAACAGAGATTTGCGATCTGCACAAAAAGTGCAATTCGTCCTTTCAAAGAAACTTAATTGAAATTGAAAAAAAGGGGCTAATAAAGAAGAGACAGCCGTTGGGTGGAATAATTTATGATTTCAACACTGTGTCTCATAAACTCCTGAGTGCATGTATTGAATACTAAACTAATAAATACAAATAAATATATATCAACGTTACTCTACTTTTCAATCCAATCCATTTTTTTTCCCTAGCTAACAAGTGAACAACTGGTTAAACGTCTCTAGCATCCAAGCTGATCTTCTTGTCTCGGAATGAGCTAGGGTAATTAAGTGAATCAATCCTTGTGGAAATGTAATGATCCATCTTGGGGTGACATCAACTCCTCCACCCCTGCACATTTGACTCGTCTGTGTGAGATAAGTATCTTTTTTTTTTTTTGTCAGTGTACGCTACGAGCTAATTTAGCAGTATGGGCTAGGCCCCTTGCTCAAGGTTAGTATAGAAGGGTCACTACTGGGACTTGACCCGATAGTGTCAGGTTTTGTGGTCCACATCCTTCGGTGCTCTGCTACGAGTCCCCCCCCCCGGGGAGAGGCATGATAGCCAACGGCGCTCGTTACCCCTCTACCCCTCCAGTATGGCCGACGCGCTCTTCCTCGTCCCCGGGCTGACAGTTCCTGAAGGACGCGTGCAGGCAAAGTAACCAGCTGCCTGGGCCTCCCCGCGGCTCATCTCGCAGCGCGATAGGGTTATCCTTCTTTTTAATGCTGTGCTGTCCTCCTGGAGAGACGGCGCTTCCCTCAGACTGCAGAGAAATGACATCGGACGCGCAGTAATGCCAGCGGCGTGCTGTGCAGGTGTCCGTAAGGGCTGGGAAAAGGAGGGAAAAGCAAAAAAACAAAAAAAAAATAACCTGGGACTCAGACAGAGAGCATTTTTGCACAGGTGCAGAAGTGATTTACAGAGGAGATGGAAAGGAGGAGAGATGGCTGGCCTTACGTTTTCTTATTCCCGGAGAACAAAGGTGCATTATGATGTCGCTACAATGTAATAACTTTGTGCATAAAGACTGATTGTATAAAGCTGTGACACGTTATATATTCTGTTTTCTTCACTTCTTTCCCTCTTTCCCCGAAGATCTTGAATATACACAGCCCTTTAAAGCCAGCCCTTAAAGGGAAGGGAAGCCAAAGTAAGCCGTAACGCTCGAGAGACACGATTCCGCACACGCTGGGTGAAAGAGTCACCCCCTCCGATTCAGGAACTCCACCCATTAATCAAGTGGAAAATCACTGTCTCAAGTCCGAGAGACCCCCGTGGCACTGAGTCTGGGATGGACGCTCTGTTCCGTCTAAGCGGGTCAACAGAGGTTCCTCAAAACCTTTTTTTAAAAAACCAAGATTCTGAGCCTGTCTTCTCCTCTTTTAGCCATCTGTCTTCGTTCTAAAGAAGGAGCACAGTGACACCCATCTCCTCAAATCCATGTTAAGTACGGTTTTTGCTCTCGTGCGGGACTTGGATGAGAGATTATCAGCCAATATCTCTGTAAATCCAGCACAGGAGAAACGTTTAAGCCCTGTCTGCGAGGTCAGTCTGAATAGTGACTCGCTAAAGACTACAGTCAATTGTGGAAATTGGACTACTTGTTAAGTTTATCTAGCGAGGCATCTTTGATATCATTTCAGTACTGGGCTCAACTTATTTGTTTCTGTGTTATATGATGAGGTATATGATGCAAAACGTTGAGTAAGATTTAAATCTAAATGGCTGTTTATAATGCAGGGTGCTGGATTCTGGTATTACCAAAGATTTGGTAAATAAGACAAGGTTAGGATTTCATCCAGAAATTCACAAAGGCTGGACTGTTGGAATAGAGGTACATTATTCATTCCCATCCATCCCATCGAGGTCTCCATGGGGAAATGTGCAGTGCCCCTGGAGCAATGGGGGGGTAAAGGCTTTGTTAAGGGCCCAACAACAGCATCAGTCTGCCGGCCCCAAGATTCAAACCAGCGCCCTTTCTGAATCAAGGAAACAGTGCAACCCACTGAGTCACACGCTGCCCCCCTGACCATGTTATACATGGGTAAAGGATCATTAATGGCCGGGTGGTTTGGAAAATTTGGATTATCACACCCTATCACCTTACTTACTCCAAAGTCTTGGACAATGGGATCAAAGACGTAAAAAACAACCTTAAAAACTGTCCCTGACTTGCAGCTGGGTTCCTTTCTGACAGACAGGTTGTATGTTGAAATGGGCGTACAGGATAATCGCACTGACTTTTAGGTGTGAGAATGACACTGGGAGATGCAGTGAGAGGCTGGGATGGTCACACTGCCTTATAGTACAGTAATTTCCCACCGCAGGGTATCACACGGTGAGCAGTGCACACTGCTGCCTGAAATGTATTTTTACGAACATTAAAAAAAAAAAAAAAAAAAACTTTTTGAGTCGTCACGAGTTGCATAGGTAAGTCAGGGACAGTTAATACCACAGGCAGATAAGTAGAGTAATTCAGGGTCTAGTACATTTTATAGCCAAACAAATGAAGATCATTTTGACGCTGGGTTTTGGTTGAATTGATTATGTTGATTATGAAAGTCATTATGAAGATTTACGATAAGTGTTTAACATTTCTCATCCCCCAGTGCCTTAGCGCTGTAAAAAGGTTGAGCGCCTTGGGTTTCTCTCCTACACGGTCATTAATGTAAGAAGATACCTACTGAGCACTTCTATCTGATTGCCAGGGCACCATTTTAATGATATTTAATCACTTGTAATACTACTAGTTTATAACTGTTCCATTCTGTTCTATTCTGTGATGGCCAGTGGGTCAGAATGGGTGGGAATTATTTCTCGGAAAGCGTATTAACTATCACCAAAACATGAGTTTTAGGTCATGGTTTTGTGCAGTTCATTTGTCAAAAAATTTGTTTAGCCTTAAAAATTGAATACTTCGATTTTACCCTTATGGTGGCTCGAACCATCCTCAAACGCGGAGGGTTTGGGTCCCCACAGTCCGAAAACGTGCGGTACAGCAGAACAGGCATCTCTAAGTATATGTTTTATTTATTTAGCAGACTTACATTTTTTATTGAGAATGTAGCGTCAGACAGTCCCTGGAGCAATTGAGGTTAAAGGCCTCGCTCAAGGGTCCAACAGTGAAATATCTCTACCAACCCCAGGATTTGGATCAACGACATTCGCATCACAAATACAGCAGCCTAGCCTGTTGAGCCACATGCCTATAGCTTGTGAGTTTATATGAATATGTTTTCTGCCATGGACTGACATCCCATCCAAGGTTTCTGCTGTCTCATGCCCTATGCATTCTGAGATGTCTGCAGTCTCACTGGAATGGGTGTAGAACTCTCATGGATTTCCCATAATCTACCATGAGTGGTTTTTTAATTGGTACAAAATGTAACCTTGGAATCTGTGGCTGTATTTTTCAGGCATGTGCAGGAACAGCAATGAAGACCAAGGTGAAAGGATGATGTGGTCCTGAATCCGGGATTCGCTGACCCTTCACTGCAAGGTCATTTCTATCTGCAGTTGGGTTTCTGGGTTCACACCTCCAGCTCCTGTGTTTTTCCACCATGTTTAATTAATACGTATATCGGCAATCTTCTGTAATTGCATTCCCCGTTGCTTACTTTGAAAACAGATTATTTCGTGATTTTGGGAAATTAACTCGCCGAACGAAAACCGCAGCTCCAGGCTGAATGGAATCGTGCGGCTAATATTGGGAGACATTCTGGGAGCGATGACACTCAATTATCACCTGCTCGAGAACTTTCCATTCAAAGAACAACCCAGCACTCATTAAGACCTTCCTGTCTGTTTTATACGAGAATAATAGACATTACCAATGTTCACATTTCCCGGTCTCATTATAGAGCCATTACCACAAAGATGAATAATAGTTAGAAATGATAAAAATCGCCTGTACGAATTAAATCTGAATGTACAAAAGTAAATGAAGAGAGATTCTCACCTATTTGAGTCTACCCTCTGAAGCAAATATAGTTTATTGTTAAGAAGAATATCTTCTGAGGGCTGCTGCTTCTGATGCTTTGGGGTCTTATCCTTGAACTCCATCTATTTGTGCTGTAGCCAAATGTAATTTATTGGACAAAATCTCACCTGATCTGATCAAGTCGAGTGAAGCATTATTGTCATCTCAGCCATGTACAACGCACAGTGAAAAGAAATGGCATTTCTCCTGGACCCACGGAGCAACATTCATGACAAGACAGACATTGCAGTGCTAAAGACAGAGTTATGGAATAATTTACATAGTACAAAAAATTCCTGTGCATTTGTCAATAACTTAAGGGCAAGGGAGACTACTACCTGTCTACGTCACATAACATAGCGTGACATAACGTAACGTAATGTTATGTAAAACGTAATATAATGTAACGAAACAATGTTATGTAAAACGTAACAGAACATAATGTAGCATAACGTTATATAAAATGTAACAGAACGTAACATTCCACATTAGACAAACAATGAACAGGCACACTACAGCACTGGGAAATTACTGATCTGAGTTCCTAATTTTATCGGAGTGCGTGTCTTTGTTTCCTGGTGCTGCTTTAACCAGCATTTCCACCCAGATTCTGTATTTCAGTCACCCAGCGGGCGCTGATTGCGCAACCCACGCCAAACATCTTCGTCGCAGCCCCCAAAACCTGACACCAGGGCTCGGCGCGATTCACCATTTGTCGCCTTTAGAGCGGGGGAATATTTATATGTATATGACGACGTCGGCAGACACTCCTTACTGCTGGTGTGAGACATCAAAGAGGTGAAGGTGGGAAAACGTCGAGCCTCTGGCAGCTGGAGCAGTCAGGGTAGAAGTCAGACTCGAGGTAACCAAGGCCTACTGTGTAACGTTGTCAACCCTGTGGTGCGAGTCTGTCTGGTGTGCAGGAAGGAAATAGAAAATAAAGAAATGTCGGTTCATGGTGGAAAAAAAAATACAGGCTGGAGCTCATCGGGCTGTGCGCAATCAGCCTCGCTTCTTCTATTTTGTTTTAACATGCTGGAAGTGTTTGTGTCAGGATCTCTTTGTGAACATCACACCCACTTCAGCCCTGGATAGCAATACCCATTTACCTTTAATTTATTTAGCAGGTGTTTCCATCCAAAGCAATGTATGTTTTGAGATAGCAGCATCAGCTAGTCACTGGAGTAACAGGGTTCAACAGTGATGCCACTCTGCTGACCCTGGGATTGGAACCAACAACCTTCTGATCACAGCTACAACCTCCTCACTAAGGCAAACACCACTACCTATGCAAACCCTGTTGTAAAGTCTTAACCCTCAGAGGTTAACCTCTATGAAAGTCACATATTAGCTAACCAGGGGTGAATTTTTCTCCCCACATTAATTTGACTGTGGTACACAAAATTATCCCATATTAGGTAAACAATTTCATTTGTACCATGTTCAACACAAAATTGCTTAACTTCCTTCAATATGTGCCAAAATGCTGATGTGCTCACAATCATCGATTTCTACATTATCTGCCTGTGATACATCACTGTTGTCATCGAACTCCACATTCTTGTCATTATGGTCATCATTTTCAGTCCATTCCGATATTAATTTAGCAGCATTTGTGGCAGATAACCTTTGAGACATTTAACACACAGATTATCTACAACAATGTATGTAACGGTATGCGATGGTTACTGAAGATATGGCATCAGTCACGTGACCGTGCATCAAAAAAACAAGAAAGAGAGAAATGTGAAAATATGCCAAAATCATCTAGTAACAGATGCACCAAAGCGAGTAGCATAGAGCCAAAGCTGTAAAATGCTGCAGCGGGGTGAAAAGTCACCCCAGATTAGCTTCTAAAGGTTAAACGCGTATCAGTATGGTGTCCCTGTCTTTTTCCTTCAACTCTCATTTGCATTAGGAATTGACTTTCATGTCCTGAACATTTACTGACAAAAAGTACTTAGCAATTATATATTCGTGCGATTGAAAAATTTAATAAAACTGGTAAATAGTGTGTGGCAGTGGACGGATTGGTTACTAGGATAAGTGGAAAACTCTGTCTTTAACAAAGGTTCACTGTTGGCTATTATATGTCACCGAATAAGAATTATTGAAAATAGAGAAGCAGTAGATTTTTTCTCGTTGGTTAAAGTATGCTGAGACAGTGAGATTGCTTTGCTAGTAAACACTTCTGATTGGATGAAATCGATGCTTGTGAATTGTCTGGATAGCTTAATGGTGTTTCGCTATAGATTCAATATAATGTGTTTTGCTGTAGTTGTCATATGAGGTTTGTTTCCATGTGTCATGTTGTGTTCCAGCTTGTACCGCGTCTGGAATACCACACAGGGCCGACTCTAATCAATAATAAGCCTTTCTGGATACAATAGCAATTTTGCTGGGGAGTCTGATAATGAAAACACTTCCAGACATGAAAGATGGCGGCTGCGTGAATGGGATGTCTATTAAAATGCGGGATCTGACCACGCTAACCATTTTCATGAGATTGCAGTGAAGGCAATGGTCGATTAGACAAGGTCACATGTCCAAAATGACCTTGCCGAGCGAGACTTTGATACGAATATAGCGGCCGACCATTAATCCCGGAGAGAAAGAATTCCGTTATAAATTTTGAAGAGGAAATCATTCATTAAAAGGCATATGTGGAGGTAAGACAGTGAGGGGTCAGACACCATCTGTAGCCTGCTCTTTAAGTTTTAAACTGTGTGGGGCCTATACATTCCCACCATTCAGGCCTTTGTTTGAATCTATTCTGTTAACCTTCTTGGGATTCAGCATCAGAATGCTATGGTATTTAGTTTCTCTTTTCATTTTTCGCTTAGTATTATAATAGGAATCTACATTGCAAATATGAAACAGAGCATCTAGCTCTTCTGAGTGTTAAGTATGATAATGCATGCGAAAAATGACATCTTATTTCCTGGGGTATCATCTCGTTTCTGGAGTGGGGGGGGAAGGGGTCCATTTGTGCACGTTTTAAGCTGCAGAACCTGAAACGCGGGGAGGCCTCGGAGATGGGAATTAATCACAGACAGGCGCTAGGGGTCTTCAGAGATCCCAGCCGCTGTGCCAGATGCTGGCCAGGACCCCGCAAGTCCGTCTCCTGAAATGCCTGTCCCAGCTTCACGCAGGCTGCATGCTAGATGTTCCTCAAAGAGAGATAGTTACCTCTGTGTAGGGGAGATCTGGGACTCTTTTCAATTTTTTTTTTCATTTTTATACAATGCAGAAAAATGACACAATGGAAAAAATGTTTTTCCTTTCAAAGTAAAGTTTGCTGATCATCAGTGGTTTTGCTGTGAATCTAAGTTATGCAGAAAGATTATCGTGTGCCTTTGAACAGCTGACATCGCTCAATTGTCCCTGGTCTCCCCTAACTGTGGAATAGATTCTCTCAGGCATGATCTTCTTCTTTTTGTGTGTGTGTGTTAGGTTTATATTGCATTGTGGAAACCAAATGCCCCCCACAATGTAATAAAAATCTGCTTTTTTATACATTGTGAGGACCATTTTTCAAGTCCCCACAAAGATCTGTGAATGCAATCAAAAAACTAAAAATGCCAAAAGCCTCGTATTTTGTTTGGTTACTTATGGTTAAGGTTATGGCTGGGTAGGGGTTAAGGTCGTCATGTTGGGATTAGAGTTTTCCCATAGAAATGAATGGAGAGTCCCCGCAAAGGTATAATTACGGAACTTTGTGTGTGTGTGTGTGTGTGTGTGCGGGTTAAAGCAAGCTGAGCTAGCATAAACACAGGATGAGGGGAAAGTTGAGCGCCAACCTGAAACATAGTGGTCGTTTGCTCTTCCCAGAATCCGTAGTAATAGCCAATTTCGAGCAGGGCCCTGATTCGCACGCTGCATATTGGATACTTACGTGGCTAGCATTTGTTAGCTACACGATTTGAGCAATGGCGTCTCCGACCGGCCAAAGCAGTCACGATGACTGTACACCTTAACGTGCAGATCGGCCGTCACATTTAAAAAGGTGCTGCTTTACACTTCGGCTCAAACAAGTTTAGAGGTTGCTGTAAGAAATATGCTCACAGATTCCAGGCACCCCATCTCCTTCATGGAGTTATATTTCCAATCCGTTATTTGCAAACGCACAGTACCTAGTTTACCTGGCTATTACAGTAGACACATAAACGGGGTAAGAGTACGATTCATTTTAGGACTCTAATGTGAACGCAAATGACTTCCTCAAAATGCTTCAGCCACCACTGCACATCTAGATAAGCTCTTGATCGTGAGATTCCTCCCCCCCCCCCCCCCCCGAAGACGCATCCCTGTCCGTCCCAATCCCGATTGGCCTGGGAACAACAAAGCAGCGGTTTCAAAGAGGCTGGCAGTCAGGCGGGCCCCTCCACTGACTTTAACGCCGTCGCGTCGGAACGAGCGAGCAGCATAAATGATGCTACTGGGAGGGAAATGCGCCTCACTGCAGTGCTGCTTAAGGGAGCGCCGAGGTCGTAACGAGTCGCCTTTGTCGCTGTGAAATTGTATGCATTATCCTTGTGTGAGTTCCGAGGCGCTCTCCGTAAATAAATACCGAGCTTTTTGGGGAGTCCTGTCCTCGGGGCTCGGATGCAGAGACACTTTTCTTACGCGCACATTGCGGACAGAGAGGAGCTCTAGCTGGGGGGTGTCAAACCTGACATTTGTGTTTTTTTTGGGTGGGGTACAGGGAGGTGCCGTGCTTCATAAGATGAACATCCATCCATCCATACACCCATGCAGGGTTGTAGGGGCCCCAAACCTAGGACCTACAGGCACTAGCCATGGAATAATCCATGACGAGGTGTCAACCAGAGATGCACCGACCCGATATTCAGATCGGTATCGGCGCCGATCCAGACCTATTTGACGGATTGGGTATCGACCACTCGTTCCACGTGCGATACTTGTTTAGTTTTTTGCAGTCTCTAAAAAGGCAGCTCATATTTTGTGTTAAATCTATTCGTACAGCTTTTTCGCGATATAGATGTTGCTCTTTCGCATTATAGATGTTTGACGGCATTCAAGCTGCCACTCAGTTTCTTTTTTTGCTACTCAGTGGGTGTGAGCACATACGGCAAACCGTTTTAACATCTAATCAAGTCACACTCCTATCCATAATTACATTTTAGATACTCACAATAGCTTTTCTCCTAGTCAAAATCGTATTCTTACTAGTCAAAAAGAGCATTTCAGATATCCACAATGGCATTCTTCCTATCCACAATTGTCATTTCAGATATCCACATCGTCATTCTTTAATTTCAGATATTCAAAATTACATTATGGATATCTAAAATGGTGGTATCCTGTCGGATATCTGAAATTAAAATTATGACTAGTAACAATTGGATTGTAGATATCTGAAATGGGAGTTTTTCCTAGTAAGAATTCAATTTCGGATATCCAGAATGTTAATTCTAGATATCTGAAATGTAATTGTGGATATCTGAAATTAAAAGCCCAATAGACATGAATGGCAAAAGTGACGTAATTTCTCCTAGGAAGAATGACGATGTGGATATCTGAAATGACAGTTTTGGATAGGAAGAATGCCATTGTGGATATCTGAAATGCTCTTTTTGACTATGAAGAAGTGAATTAGAGAAATCTACAATACGTATCCAGTCTAGCGATTAAATGTTAAAACGGCTTGCCATCAGTGACTTCCGCCTGCTATGACGTCATGCGCATACCCTTCTCTATGGGGAGAGCTTAAGAATATCAGAGGGTAACGATCTGCAAATACTTTATGCTTGTAACAGCAACTCGTAGCACAGCGATTTGCAATCTTTGTAAAAACAATTTTTGAGAGGTCGGAGTAGCGCTTAGTGGAAAATCCCATTAAACTAAGCGCACACAATTGTGCGAGACAACGCGAGTGCTATGAACAAAGCAATGGGTGATTTGGATGATTAGCTTGGACTGTTTTGCGAACTGCCTGCACCTCGTGTTACGACGGGCTGCTATCAAGACGAAGTGCAGTCGACACTTTTGGCAGTACGGGAAAAACCGTGGGGCATTTTAAGCATTCGCCACTTGCGTATACATCCTTAGAAGATGTTCAAACT
Source organism: Gnathonemus echidnorhynchus (assembly GCA_026776725.1). Taxonomy (NCBI): domain Eukaryota; kingdom Metazoa; phylum Chordata; class Actinopteri; order Osteoglossiformes; family Mormyridae; genus Gnathonemus; species Gnathonemus echidnorhynchus. The sequence goes on along the minus strand of JAODJU010000038.1, from coordinate 20,005,027 downwards.
GAACTGCAAATGCCTCAGAAACGCTTAAAACAAGACGGACAAACGAGGTGGAACAGTGCGTTATTTATGTTTGTAGTAGCCTAATTAAAGATTTTTGGTATGCATTTTTCATATTTATTTGCTAGTTTAAAAATATTATCCATCCATCCATCCTCCAACCCGCTTTATCCTTATTGGGTTGCGGGGGGTTCAGAGCCTATCCTGGAAGCAACGGGCATAAGGCAGGGAACAACCCTGGACAGGGGGCCAGCCTATCGCAGGGCACACTCACACACCATTCACTCACACACCATTCAC
>JAODJU010000038.1:19972028-19995569 GCA_026776725.1 Gnathonemus echidnorhynchus | reverse complement strand
CCCCCCCCCCCCCCCCCCCCAAACTGGCCAGTGTAGTAATTAGCACATGCTTTAAGGTTTCCTGGAGAGAGTCATAAACTTCCCTTTACTGTGACTATTGAAATATAGGCTGGGGGTGAGGGGTAGGTTGCTAAATTACCCTGAAGTCTGAGGAAGCGATCAATAACGCCCACGCTTATAGAAATCATATAGATAATTAGGCAAAAGCCTCGGGACTGGAGCCGACCCTGTGATTAAGCTAACAGCACCAGTTTGACATCACTGGAAGTCGCTTAGATACACCTGCCCAACACTCTCAGGCACAAATACATAATAAAATATCACTGCAACACCTGCTGTTACGTGACTGTTGGACATGACAAGACGATCGGCTACAGTATTAGTGGGTTAAACCGTCTGTACTGTGGAGCTGTCTGCCCATCACTTGACGTTGGCTTAATTCACTTTAACGCTTCACAATCCCCTATGACTGCAGAAACATTTTATCTTTTTTAGCAAAATTATTTTATCTGATTCATCCAGTTCCTGAGATGAAATACATGGTCAACACATGGCATTTACTATGTTTTTTTTTTACCTGTTTTAACCTGTTTTACCTGTCGCAGAATCATAGATTGCACATTCAGCGATCGAAATTTGCATTCAAGGACGTCTTTTAACCTGCAAACTCTTCCTCCAAAATATGTCAGTTCCCCAGCTTTGAATGAAGGAGAAACAATACAATGAGTCACAGACATCATCTTCTGCCAAGTAATAAAATCTGCCATTGGATGATCTGTCATGTCTTGCACATAACGACATATTGCTATGTCCGGCAACCTGACAACCTCCGGATCCAGAATCAAGCCTACAGTTTCCAAAGATCCCTTTAATTAATTGCACCTGATCATTGGCTTCACGCACCTTAAATACAGTCGTGCCCATTATCAGATTGCGAGATATCGTGAGTCTCTGTTTCCTGGTGTCATCTTAACTTCTGCGATGCTCCTGACTTCTTGCCCATGTATTTCAAGTACGTCTAGTAATTTGGTTTCAGTATTTTCCTCTGCACTTGGTATGACCTCCACCTATCTTCCCGCTTCTGATTTTTGGATTGTGTTTAGTGGCTCTCAATAAATGGATATGGAGTCAGTGCATGGACGCAGATCCACTTCATCTAGACATATATCAATTTTTATATGCAAAGTCATTTTTATGCCACCACCACATAACACGTCTATTTATTTCTTCATGTTTTGATGTCCATTTTTAGTTCTCCTGCGCTTCCCTGACTACTTACCTACCCACAAATAATCGAGATGGTAAGTTTTATTGTCCTCTTGAATCAGGTGGGAAAATGCCTAGAAGATTCAGGTTAAAGTAGTAGTGCGCCCTCTATAGGTGGGATGTTGGCGTCAGAAGGAAGTTCAAAAGGTGAATATGTCCTTGTCAGGTTAAATAAAAAAAAAAAAACACTTCTCACTCTGAAGTTTTCGCTCAGAAGTTTCTACAAAGTTGTACGGCGGCACAAATCTGTTCCCTGAGGCAGTTTTTGAAACCACTCACAGCTGTTTTTCCAAGTGCTTATGCAGATGAGATTCAACAGCTGTCCTCTCTTCAATATTACATTCCGATTTCATCACCAGCTCTGTACTTTGTTGACCATCACTTCAAACTTCGATTGACACCTGCTCCCTACTGCCAACAAAAATGTTGTTGTTGTCCCAAGACTCAACCGTGTCCTTGACAGCATCGGAACTGACCCCTCCCCTTAGATCAAAGATAGACTCATTGATGGACTGGCATACTCTGTTGACCGTGCACTGGATTTGATCACGCTTCTTCCAGTACCACTCTTTCCATGGGATCCATGGAAACTACAAAACTAACATCTGAGCTCTCCGTATTTCTGTGTCAACTTCAGAAGCTTCGAAAAAACTTCAGTTAAAAAGGCAGTAAGACGGCGATTGGTTAAAGACAGAAGCATAACCAGAATTATAGGAATTACTCTGTATGTTTTTTTTCCTAAAATTAAATAGCTGTGAATAATTTTACACTCTGAGAAATAAATGGAAGAAGCTTTTATGTAATTTTCTTAGTTGACACAATCTACTGCCTGCTTTTATAGATGAAATCTCTGAAATGTTACAGCAAATGGGCATGTTTTTGGAAATGATGAGTAGTGAACTTCTTTATTCGTTTACACCCTTCAATTCACATTGTTTGCTGAAAGAGCCCTTGAATAGTGTTTTCAATTAAACCATGAACTGTAGATATTTGGGCCTGTTTTCAAGTCTTCCCAAAAAGAATCCACTTTGATCTCCTTTTGAAGTTGCTAGTTCAGAACCACTTTATTCAGTCACCCCCCCCCTTCCAAAAAAAAAAAGCCTAACATAATTTTGCTGGCTTGTCAGAGAGCCTGTCAGTGGTGATATATAAAGTCCCAGTTTGTGATGTAATATCAACTACCCCATTCAGTATAGGCAAACGTGCTCTACATGCTTTTCAATGAATTTTCTGTTTTTCTCAGTAATCACAGCTGAAGTTTTACACTTTGGTTACATTTGAATTTGAGGAACTCAAAGGGAAACAAAACAATGCATTTATGTTTTAGTAGATTAATAGTTTGTTCCTATTAAGAATATTTGGCATTTCAAAAATGATTAATCCATTAAAATGGAAACGTATTTGATTTCCTTTTGGGAATTATTGGGAATTATTTTTTAATCTGTTTAAGAGGAAAATATGAATTGATTTTTTTTTTTTTTGCTGGTGCTGTTTATCTGTTTTGATAGGTTTGACAGGATTTTCAGCCACAGTTCGACAGGAAGGATTGACAGCAAAGGAACCAGGAAGCTCCCTAATTGTCTGGGGCCATGCCAGTCGCGCTGAGCCTGTTTAAAGAGACGGTGTCTGTGTTTTCGTCCATGCATGCAGTTTTAACTAACATGTTGATTTTACATGCAAATCCTGTCGCTTGAGGATGCAGGAGCAACACTGTGAAAATCCACTGCTGTATAACTCACCTCCGAAATCATTTCAGAATTGACCAGACTTATCTAAGCCTTTTGGCCTCTGCGAGAAATCAGAGCGGTAGCGTTACGAGCCTTGTGTGTCTAAGGATACTGGATTGTAACATAACAAAGGCTAGACAAATAACCTGGCTTACCTCAAGCACTACTACTGCAAGTGACTTTGAAACAGCAAATAAACCATTTCCAGACTAACAAGGGAAATGAACAACCCTATATAAAACACAGAGATCACTTCTCCATCTCCCAACCAAACACTGGAAAAAAAATAGAAAATTAAAGCGGCACTCGGCCCAATTGTGTGGTTCAAAACCTGAGTCTGAACATAGAAATACAAAAGAAAAAGTCTCAAAACAAAAGTTCACAGAGACACACAAAGTCCAAGGACTCCAACACAACACTAACACCAAAGCCAAAAGAAAAGTTCCCAAACTAATATTATCGGCAAAATCCCGCACCTCCCCATCCTCCGGTCATTTATCTCAGGGCTGTTTTTGAAATCGCCCTATACAATGCGTCCACCATATCATTTTGTAGCTCTGTTCTAACCCACTGGGTAATGTAGATGATGTCCACTGCAGTGCTTCAGGTATACCATAATGGACGTTTGCTGCCAACTGACTGCTCAAATAATGCAATAAGAATGCACGCAAATGTAATATGATGATAATAGCAATTTCAGTAAAGACTGAAACTGACTTTTCATTTTTAGATAATAATAATTTCAAAAAATAATTTTAAAGAAATTACAGGTTCACACACTCATAATCACTTTATCTCCACTATCCCCTTAATGTTGTCTCTGTATTTTGCTATTCGCAAATGTCAGCTGTCAATGGTTGCTAGGATACAAATACAGTGCATCTTGAAATGCAGTGTCTGAAACTGTCGACAGGTTTCACTATAATTCCCTATCCAGTAAACTACGTAAATTTCCTTTAAAGCCAATAATAGGACAGTGAACTTCTGAATTATTTTGAATACATCCCCGAATAAGTCCCCAATCCAGTAGATGGTGCTTCTTTCAACTGGGTGAATCAGCAGCTTCTCCAAAGGCCAATAGCTTGTAAGAGGAAAAAGGGATGTTCCCATGCATTAGCATACCATTCTCCTTTTTTAAAAACCAGTTATCGAAATAGTGTTAGACCAGTAAGTCGCTAATGAATCGTCAGATTTCTTTCTCCTTTTTTTTTTTGCAAATAGACCATCAGTTTACTGTATTTTCAAATTCAACATCATTCCATAGTTCAGTTTTCAGCTATTAAAAATAGAATCACTATAATCACAATGAATTACCTAAAATGTCAATCGTCAGATATCTTACACGAGAATGGCTCCTCCCAACTGTCTGTCTGTTTGTTGGTATCTAGACTAGTCGGCACTAAAATGTGTTATTTTCGCTAAGGCTTAGAAATGCATCTGATAATTCCACCATGTGGCCAAATTTGCAAGCTTCAGAACAGGTCACTACACGGGCAGGGAAGGCAGAAGGAGTCTTGTTAGCCAGATTATCAGTAACGGAATCTAGCACATTACCAGTGTTCAGGGACCAGAAGTGCGTTAATCCCTGCTAGATCATTTCATAGGATTAAAGCAGCTCCTTTAACTGGAAGTCGGTAGCAGACACTTATACTGTATCAACGACCATCCAATATCAACCAGTACCTAGACTGTGTCTGGCTGTGTAAATATTGTCTATAGAGGCATATACCCCATGTTAACACATCCAACCAAAAATGAGTACTGCTACTAGAACAGGGATCTCAAGCTAAATCGGGGGGGAGGGGGGCATTTAACCTTTTTTTTAGCCAAAGGAGAAACGGAATAAAAAAACAATGTAATATCAATTATTTGCTAATCAACTAGGAGAGAGTGGTGAATCTTGCTCTGTGGGAGGGGTGGCCTGATAGTGCTGGAACTTGCTAACACAGTCGATTCTTCATTAAAGCAGTGTTTCCCAATCAGTTTTTGCTACCTTGACCTGGGAGGGAGCAAAAACGTTGACAGTCTGTGGGTCCCTGAGGACCGGTGTTGGGAAACGCCGCATTAAAATATACTACAGCTGCTACTACAACCAGTATACAACTGGTCTGGTCTAATGAAATTAATTCTACGAGCTGCTCCATTGTTCAAATTTGACTACTAGCAATCCACTTGTTGAATAAGACTCCCTTTTCCTTAGCGAGCTCCACAAAATGTTTGTGTAGAAGTCTTGACATGACATCTAAATCTTTGATGGTTAGCTTCTGGAGCAAGTCCATATGCCCTTAACACAGCAGCTTTTATAATATCATAATTCCACTTTTGCTCAATGGCTAAGCCTGCTTGGGTTTTACCCACCATCTTACATCGTGAGGACGGAGTCCAGATCTCCTTGGGTCACTGCAGCTTTAAAAAAAAAATGTGATGGAAAGCACTGAAGGCACGAATCAGCCGCCGTCTCTCGGAACGGAGGCACCAAATTAATAAGCTTACGCACATCAAAAGCAGATAGGGAAACTGTCACTGGGGTCAATCCAATAGGAATAGATGCTCCAGGCTAAGGTGCTTCAGTCTGCAAGCGGATCCAGCTGTTTAAGCTTAATAGCCTTTTTCGCCTCTACTTGCTTCTCATGTTTGTGAAGGAGCTGAATCTGTTTGTCTTGTAGCTTCACCTCGAGCTCCAACTCCTCGAGACGCTGAGCCAGTGCAGGATCTGAAACGTCTTTGGTTGTCGGAGTACTCACCAGATCTATGCCCCGACTCAGGGTCTTATCCTCACCCCCGGCTGAAACAAGCACCTTAATCTCTCCTGTGGCAACATCTTTCCCTCCAATTTAGGTCTCTCCGGCAGAATCCCCATTTCTACCAACCCCTCGTACAAAACTTTCTTTACGGATTTCTATGAGATACTGAGATACTGAAAAAGTCTGCAATTGCCACTAAGTTGTCTTTTCTCAAATTGTTAAAGGGTGGGATCAATAGCATCCAGTCTTCCGAGTTGAAAGCCATGATGTACCAGTCTAATCACACAAGCTCTAGCAGAGAGATGAAACAAAATGATTCTACAAAAAATTGCTAGATACGATGATACTGAATTCAATTTCCTCCCTAAAGAGCTGCATTTATCATGATTGACTGTCCATTCATTCACCCATCTTGGCTTTGCTATGCTAATTGATGGTTGACGCCAGAGCCGAACTGGAGCAAGCCTTTGCCCAGCAACAAGTTTTAGCTCCATATTGTGGAGATAATTAAAAGGTTTGCTAGGAAACAAGCTAACAAACAATGCAATCCTGCAGAGAAACATACGAGACAACTGGCTCTTTTATTATCCAACAGGTCCCGTTGGTGAATGTCAGTTGTGAATGAGATTAAGAACAGACAGCCCATCTATAATTAATGTCAGAGAAATATACATTGTGATTAAATGCAATTGAACATGTTACACAAGCTAGTCTTTTGATTAAAGGTATTGAACAACTACATGCATGTTTAAATGAATATTTTAATTTGTTTAGTTGACTGTGTTTGGGATGGTCTGGCTTGTTGATAACAAGCAAGGAACAGCTGGTTTGTGGTTTTACATTTCATTTTACCTTCATATCTATCTTTTTAGGTCTCTTCGGTCGTTTTACTGTAAATATTTTCGAGAACGTTTTTTGGCGTTATTAATATTGCAATAGTAATAGTAATAGTCATAGTAATTCCCTAGTCAGGCTAAACAAGTCAGGCTCTTTCTGAGGGAATTAAGGCACTATGAAGAGACCTAGGAGATGCCATCCATGTAGAGGGGTGGAAGACCCTTGGACTGGGTATCAGTGACCATCCAAGTGTGCCTGACGGTCCCATGGTGTTCCTAGCGTTACAGCTTTAGCCACTTTGGCTAGTGGTGGACCCAGAGTCACTTTGAACATCTATCCTTCACCAGCAATGGAACAGGAATTTTTGTGGTGCTCCAATACTCATGTTACCTCATGTAACCATGTTTTGTTTAGGGTTCCTCCAAAGTTCCATTTGAACCAAACTTAACGTGCTTACAGGTGGAAAGATTTGGGGAGAGTATTTACAATGCCATTGTAGACCAGAGGCAGCAAAAAGTCCAGCGCTTGATCTCACAAGGCTTCAAGTACTGTGAGCTGCTTCATCCTTTACGGAAGAAAAGGCAACTGGAGACCCATAGATTTCCCTGCAAGAGCAACAGACTATGATTTGGAGGTTCTAGTTTTTACCCCACCTGCTTTGGCAGCAGAACGTTCCAGACTGTGTTATAGACACACCGTGGGAGAATACGCCTGGAAAGCTATTTAACCTAAGCAACAGAGACAATATCGAACAAAAAAAGCTACTGTGTAGAACTTTCTAAATTTGAAAATTTAATGCTAAACTGGCATGCGCTTACAGGGATGGTTAACCTCTGTAAAACCACTGTGGAGGTGAGATGCTTTGTTTACTGAATATAACCATTTTCGTAAGAAAAACACGAGTGCAATTTAAACACAATGACCTGCACGTATTGCACACTGGAATTAGGGCAAAGGGAAAGTGGGAATAAGGGAAAATTATGCTAAATATGTTATAAGCAAGGGTGAGATGGCGGTGCAGTGGTTAGCACTGTTGCCTCGCACCTCTGGGACCTGGGTTCGAGTCTCCGCTTGGGTCACATGTGTGTGGAGTTTGCCTGTTCTCCACGTGTCGTCGTGGGGTTCCCTCTGGGTACTCCGGTTTCCCCCCACAGTCCAAAGGCATGCTGAGGCTAACTCCAGGGTTGTGCCCGTTGCCTCCGGGATTGGCTCCGGACGCCCCGTGACCCAGTAGGATAAGCAGGTTGGACAATGGATGGATGGATGTCATAAGCGCTCAGTGTTACCATAACAAACAATATGAGTTTTTTTTTGGGGGAAAAAAAATGTTTTTCTTTAATTTGATGTGAAGTCCCAACGCTAACTGTCCATTCAAGCCTGGAGGGAAAAAAACCTTTAGCTAGATATAAGGGCAAACTGAAAATGCAGGAAATGCTGTTTTTTTAATTGAGTAAATATATTCAAGGTTTTAGCAGGCGTCAGTGAAAAATGTAACCATCTACAACTAAGCGTGTTTACTTTTCATGCCACCAAAATAATTAAAAAGATGCCTGGATGGGACACTTTTTTAAGCTTTGCCATGTTTAGATTTTTCATTCACATCAAGCAGCTGAACTTCCTTGTAATTTAATAATTTAAAAAGCATCCATTTCGCCATCAAATTAAACTAGGCCTATATATAAACATTTTGATTAGAAAAGTGAGCAGCTTCTTCTCCCATGACTCGTATTATGCCTCCCTGCAAGGCTCACAGGCAGGTGTAGAATCGTTCGACATGGTGGAGTCTGTCCCCAACAGCCTCCAGACTAGATGCCTGCATGGGATTTTTCCTCGGGGCGGACGGCCACCTCTATTAGTCCCAACACTGAGATAACAAAGACGGGCACTTTTTCCATCAGATGCTGTCAATATTTCCCTGTTTCCACGCAGCGAGTGTCTCGTTTCTCGTGCTAAATGTGTTATTGACTGAGTGCGTTTGGAGCCTGGGCTCTTGCTCCGAGCAGATGACCCGGCCGTGTGAGGCAGCAGGCAGATGTTGAAATTCCTGTGAGACTTTCACGGCAGAAAAATCAAAGGACACGCCAAAAAGGATGGGGCACCGCCATCCCATGTGCTTCTGGAACCTTCCTTGTGCATTTCTTTTGCGCAGGAGGAGAGGAGTGGGAGAGTGAGCCCAGCAAATGTTCATTGATGCACGGCAAGAGGAGTGTCCTTCTTCAGAACATCCAACAAACACTGCGCGCACACACGATCAGCTTAAAGGCTGTTTTTGTCTAGCGATTCACTTATTTGTGACTCAAATAATACCAATATTTCATAATTAACTTCAAATACTTCCAATGTACTACATTTAAACCATATAAACAAAAAATAAACTTGATCAGGTGGTGCAGTGGTTCTGTGGACTACATACCTTCAGGACTGTGGTTTTGATTCCTGCCCCGGATTTTTGTGGCGCTTGAGTAGGGGAAGCAGTTGAGATGAATTGCTATCTAACGTCCTTGTGAGTATAAGCCCTGTGATGGACTGGTGTCCCTCCATTATTCCCAGTACGTCCTGGGGCAGGCTCCAGGCTGACAGCATCCCCACACTGACTAAATGCAGTCGGAAGACTGAAAAAGGACATTCCATCCTGTTTCATTTATTTTGGCTACAGGTAGCTTTGATTGAAGAGTTGAATAACAATTATCACAGGCAATACAAACCTAGGACTGAGAAAGCCATGTACGGTGCAGGCAAACGAAACTTATAAGCTCCTATAAATTAACTGAATTTATAACAAGCGCATTTACCTAGTCTCCTTGCCAACAGAGAGCAGGGGAACGGAATACAATCTAAGTTCTGCAGTTAATTATACGCCATCAAGCTCTCCTTTCATTTGATGGATTCCTAATGTTTTAATTTATGTCTGTTTAATTAATCTTGTCACTTTTAATAACCAACCCAATTAATTTAACAAGGGAAAATGGTTCTGAATTATTAGTGATGAAGGTAGCAGTGTTCTTCTACAGCAACCTTGTGTTTCAGTGAAAGCTCACTGCTTCAGCTACTCTTCTAGTTCCATTAATGATGTCTGTGTGTGTGTAATTCAATTATCTTGGGGTGTCTAGCATTATTACCGTAAACTAAATTAAATCAGACCCAAAGCTATGCTGTTTATCAAAGAAGATTGAACAATTTTTCCGATACAGTTTCGCAGAGTAAGGATCTCGTATTGTTTCAGCGGTTAAGCAATGAAACCTAACACTCTGACGACTCGTAAAAGGCCTTTTACACAGCAGTTTCCTAAAGATTATTGATCTACCTTTACTGTAGCTAATAAATTATGCATCACCTTATTCCGGCCAACTAGGAACTGAAAATGAGTTATTGGCCATTTCACGGTGACTAACGCAATGCACGAAAAAAGACAATTAGTCAAAAACAAATGTTCAGGATTTACTTTGGAAGGCAGTTATTCAGCCTGAAACATTTTCTCTTGTAGAAATGCCTTTCATAAGTCGGCAGGGTTTTTTAAAATTGAAATTTCAATCAATAACTCATTCAAGGATAAACATTTATGCAAAATGTAAGATTTTAATGGAGACTGAGCTGTGTGGCGGACACCTGCTGAAATTTGCATTTCAACTTCATTGTGCAGATATTTTCATTCTGTTTTCAAAAGGCAAGATTAATTTATTTAACCAATTTATTACTTAATATAAGTAAGCAAAACACCTTTCCTTCCTGGGTGTCCAGGTTGGAAATGTGTCCAGTGCGGACAAAATATACTGTACTAACACAGTGTGTACCAATATTGATGTTATTATCAGATTAGAGGTTGCTGCTTTGAATTATTAAACAAGAAGTGTGTGTTTGAAGACCCTTAAAGTAGTGATCCTCGCCAAATAAGAGAGTTCAAAGTGAATCGAGTTGAGTGAAGACACATCATCTCAAGGTTTTCACTGATCAAAATAGAGAAATCACTGAGGTATGTTTAATAGCACGTTAATCATTGCTCAACCAGTTCCGCAAATAGGTTATCTCTGATAATTAATGTGAGGCTTCCTTACCCCCTTATCAAATTAGATTTTTCTGTCTTTGTTTGAGCCAGATATCAGATTGATTATAGAATTAACTAAAAGGAATTCTCTAATATCACTACAATAGCAAAACATATTTTCTTTGCGAGATAAAATCTTGTCTTTGTCCTTAGATTAAAAACCAACTTAGATGAGAACTGGGCTGGAAATGGTGTGATTTTTGGATTAAAAAACTTCAAGAAAAAATCTCAGCAAGTGCAAAATATAGGTGCATGGGTCAATGGGTTAGGTTTCTGTGACTCAAATCCAAAGACCGGTGGTTTGAATCCCCTCCTTGGCAGAACAGTCAAATGCTTGTTAGGCCCTTGAACAATATGGTCTAACCTGGTGCCTAAATCTCAAGTTTGTCTCTAAACGATACGTATGGGATCCGTGAAAAGAGATCCTAATGAACCTGTGCAAATGGCAAAAAGAGTGTTGTTCCAATTTCATATCTACGTGTACCCAAGGGTTTGGTGTTTCAGTACTTAATTGTTACTAGTACATTAGGCAAGGATTATAACGGCTTGTTAAAACATTACATTAGTATTAAAATACCAACAGGCAATCCAAAGTTAATTAAAAAAAGGGTTTGTTTTTATGCTGCTACTTTTAATACTGTATAAGGGCACAGGTGTCTAAACTACGTAGAGGGAAGAGAACTTATCTCTGTTATTGTGACCAATCACCGCCTGATCAGAACCTAAGAAGTTCTGCACAACCCGTAAGATTATTTGTTTGCTGTCCTTCGTGGAGCGTGTGATTGAAAGGCATGACAGACCCCGTGCAGATGGCGGGAGCAAGTCATCAGATGCTGCCTTAGCGATAAGACTGCCCACCAGGTCCCCTGGCCAATGTCTGAGGGGTCTCCTGGTATTTCTGCCCCGGGAACCTGGTCCTCTCAGAATGTCAGCCCTGACAGTTTGTTAGGAGCTGTCAGCGTCCCCGGCACCTAGTCCCCCTTCCCTACCGGCTGCCAGGTTGAAACGACAGCCTTCTGTCTTGGTTTTCCCTGCTCTCAGACAACGGGGACAGTAAATAAATAAATAAGTGGAAACACAGCAGGATGAACCTCGGGTTAGCCCATCGATGTTCTTCAAGGGGTCTCACCAGCCTCCTAGGTCCTCAGGCGCCTAAAGTAGGAGAGGTGGCAGAGGGCCAAGGTGTGGTGCCAGCCGAGCATTTCAGCATCTGGTGAATTGGTCACGAGCAGCACGGGGGTGGGTGGCCTGTCTGTCACCGGCCTGTGGGGCACGATGGATCGGCTGAGCGTTATTGAAAATTGATAAGGAGACAGCTTTACTAAGCGCCAAGCGGAATTACCCGCGAGCCTGTTAGCGCTTTGCAGCTCAGATGCTGAAAGATTGGAAACAGAGTAATTAGGAGACTGTGGTGGTATTTGGCTATTATGGAAGGACCCCCCCCCACAAATTGGCTGAACGTATGAATCAACATCTAATCATTAAACACACCACGTAACATAATAATACATTATACTTCTACATTCAGGACGCAGATCCGGTGAGCCTGATTACAAGTCACACGAAATCGGGGTTTTATTTAAGATTTTTTTTGGAGTGTGTAGGTGCGCTGTAGATTGTAGAGGTTGGGGGCTGTGGGAGGAGTAGGGATTAGATGGCACTTGGGGGAGACAGGGCTGTCTAGGGAGCACATTGCTGTTTTTCTTACGGTGTCTGGTGACTTAATGAATACTTTAGTGCAAAAGTGAGTATCATAGCACACCATGCTAATGATATGTGTGCAGATATTAGTCTGTGTGGGTGGGAGGTGTGAGAGTCACATGAGTCCATCACTGGTTCACTGTCGTTATATTATCTCATCCCGACTCTCATTTCATTCCCTGAAAATCGACAATCCCCAACAAGAATCAATTTGCTGCCGTGTGCATGTGTCATGTGGTTTTGTCGCTGTGCCCTTCCTTGAGAAGCCCTGACAGTCATTTATAAATGATTAACAATGTTTGGTGATTAACTTTTCATTTGCCCAGAATAGGTACAAATAAGGCATGTCACCGTTTTTTAAAAGATTATTACATTCTAATTTTAGACAACTACCATTTATCTTTTACGAAGTCATTGCAGATTTTCCTAATATAAAGTGTTACATTTAACATAAAACAGAAAAACAGTGTGGGATAAAATAATACCTAAAAATTATTTTTAGGTAATCATTTTCCCCCCTTTTTTCTTTCATTTAAACATTTCACAACATAAAATTCTGCTTCTTTCCCCTCATACACTGGTAAGAGCTCTCTTAGCACATGGCTAGTAATTAGCTCCACGTTTTAACATGGAACTGTAAAAAAAAAAAAAAAAATGTCAGACATCAAAGCCAAAACAAAGCCAAAGCCAAAAGCATAAAAATAAAAAATAAATAAATAAAAACAACAAATCTGTTTGCATAAGAAAGCAAAGAGGCATGTGTAAAGAGAATGAAAAATAAATCGACAAAAAAAAGCTGTCTTTAATCAGCTAACAGCAGCTGCAAAAATATGGCATCAGTGTCATCTTATTTGTTTGTTTTATTCAAATCAACGCCCTTTAGAGTGTTGAATCCCAGGTGACTTGTGTTTCATGATTTAATAGAAACTTTGGTGGGGAGAGGAGCTGACAAAATGTTGAGCCGCAACAGACGCTACCGTCATAGCTAATGATCGCTGATCCAAGCTAACGTTTGGTGGCTACTAGTGTTGCGTTTTCTTTCGCTCCCAAGTCATTTAATATGCTCTTGGCGTGCAACATTTTCCTTTTCAAGTTCTCTCCACTGAAGACACGTCGTTCTGTGTCCTATTTAAACTTTAATCCAGACTCCTTTTGATCAACCTTTAGTGCAACAAAGCAGCATTTTGACTGCTTATGTAAACAAACGATTTCCTTTATTAAAAACATTTATGGTTTCTGTGGCCTTCTGATTTTCTAATCTGTTTTTTGTCTTGAAACTCAATTACATCAGTTTCAATTCTAAATTAATATGACCCATATTGCACCAGGATTATAACACAGTTAGCTAAAGTGTATTTCGAATACTGCATTCTTCACAGGCCAAAGGCAATGACATAAGGAATTCCAGTTAAATTGGCAGTTAATTGGCACTAATCCATTATTCCATCTGTAAAAGTAAGGTACGAAAAGGGACCACCTAAGAATTTGGAGCAGAGGGTGGAAAAGCACGTTTTTAGATCTGTAAGTCAAGAATTATATTTTGAAAAATGCAAACTGAGCTTGTAATGAACAACAGTATAACTGTCACTAGGTGACAACAGGAGAGGTGCGAGGGTCACACTGCTACGTCTGACAGATGCTAAGCGCAAGTTAATTAACATCACCTTCTCAAACATGTTTGGCTTCTCACCGGGTTGTGTCAATTTAATACCTTGTGCTGTTGCTGATGAGTTTCTCCTTGCGAAGTGGTTTAGACCAGGAATGTGTACTGGTCAGGTCGTTCCAGTTCCAGAATTGCGTACATACCAACTGGAACTAGCAGGTAGTGACGGGTATCTGCCACAGACCATACAGCAGGGCAAAGTAGAGACTAGCCGCCAGCGAGACTGATGTTTGTACAAGATCCAGCGGTCTTTAAATAAATCATTAATTTAGTATACAATGTGACTGCCTGATAAAACGATGGATGGACAATGCATGTAATTGGTGTGCTGTAACTTTGGCTACAATACAGACACTTTATTTAGCCTAATCTTGTGATAGCGTGTGCAAATCTCTTGTGCTGCCTTTGGATTAATTGTCATAGCAGTATTCTTATCCATTCAACAATTAGTTTGTGCTTACCGATACTTCACACGATAATCCTCTGCAAACACTCCCAAGGCCTAAAACAAACCGAAAGCAGCTTTACACAGGTTAGTATGTACTCAGATAATGCTCACTATAGATTGTATTAATAACAAACAAACGGGTTGTTGTCTCAAAGTGTCTTAATCCATGGGGCCTAATTATCAGAATATTATTGTCAGGTGACAAAACAAAAGTAAATCATTTCTGTGTTACCTGTGCAGGATTATTGTAAGCCTGAAATAGGAAATAGTCTGGATCAGATGCTAGTCTATTGTAATTTAGATACATATATTATCTGTTATATAATTCAGCAGCTCCCTGAACTGTTTTTATATTGTTTCTCATAAGGAGGCATAAACTTGAAATGATAATTAATCATTAGTAATAATGGTTTTTATTATATACTGGAGCGGTGTAGCTAGCATGTTTGTAGAGCTAGTTGATGCTGTATGTGTAGTAGTAAAAACTCACACAATGGCCAGCATATACTTATAAAGTATTTTAGCTTGTGTGATAGCAATTGCCTTGTAGGCTATGACAGGAATGAGACCACAGAGTGGCCAAAATCGCCTTAAATGTAGCAGGACCCCGGCTTGTCTGAAAAGATACCCTCACTGCCTCCACAGTCATAGCTTTTTCCTGGTAACTAAACACACATATGCCTCTCTGAGGTGCAGAAACACTAGTTAATGCAAGAGGAAGGGGACTTTTTGTAGCTGTTGATAGCTTTATGGTAAAAGTTGTACAGGGAGTTAGTTAAAAAGTAAGTAGATCATTATTGCTTTAATAACATTTGACAGAGAATAATAACAGTAATAATAATAGTGGCTTTATACAAAGTCCCTGTGTGTTTCCTGATTTCCCTTTCTACCTTTGTCCTCCTTTTTTATTTCACTCAGCCTTTTTCCATCCCCTTTTCTCTCCCTTTGTTGGTTTGTACTCCGGGCTGCTCTCAGATCATCAGATATAATATTCCCATTCACTCCGATCGGCTGGACCCCGCGCGATCCTGGGGCTTACGCGCCCATTCTTTCCGTCCCTCATCTCCGCTCGCCACAAAGGAGGGATGTTATCAGCGTCACTTTAGAACGGACACCGTTGTACTTTAAAGAATATGAAAGGGAGCGAGTGCGAACAGGCAGGCTGGGCGGGGGTGCAGGTGGGTGGCCTTGTGGCATATAATATTTAAGAAGCCTCCCGTTGCTTTTGTGAAACTAGTGGCAACTGTTATGAATAACACCCATTGTCCTGCATGGTATTGGCTGAAATGTTATACCATAGCCAGGAGTCTCCCTCAGGCTTCCTGTTGACTGCGGCCACTGAGCGTGCAGAGAAACTGATCAGAGCCACTTCTACTCCAGCTCAGGGCGAAATGAGTCCTTGCTTTCCTGATCAATGTTCTCAGTTTTACCAGAGATATTTCCTTTAGCTTTGGGGTACCTACCTTTCACGCGACGTGAGGGGGATAGAATGTTCTGTTTTTTATGTTCCATTTAAGGGGTGCAAAAAGTGTTTTGATTTCATTTTTTTTCCCAGCAGGACAACGACACCACAGGCTATTCATATGAAAGTATCGGAAATGAGTGGAAAACTTTACACATGGTCGTTCTTCTGTGTTGACTTCTGTGTGTTGTTTTATTTTATGGCATGAACCAACATACCAGGAGGCACGAGGACCTTGTGCTACCAACTGAGCTACAGTACCAACGCCACCCCAACATTATAAGTGATGGCGGGTAGTGTTAGCAGTAACAGCCGATATGGTGTGGCTTCACAGGAATTGTGTGCATTCTAACGAATGTGCCTTATTTAGTTGAGGTTTGTTCTCGAGTTCTAAAGTCCTTTTGTGCCGTGTGCACGTCTTTTAATGTGAACTTGGGAGCGATGAGATGGTTATGGTTCACGACAGCCTTGGAGAAGGCAGATAAAAAAGGTCATGACTATGTCTGGCCAAGAAAAAAAACATTACTGTTATCTTTTTGTGTGTAGGGGACCTTAAGATTTCACATTAGGATTCCCCATTGGCCCGTCTGTCTGGCAGGGCACGTGCTCCTGTTGAAATTGCAGCTTCATGACTTTTTCTCCAGGAGAACAGTGACTGCCCACACCCTGCTGAGGCCAGCTGTTATCCTCTCCTCCAAAGGCCTCCTCCGTGGTAGTGGTGGAGAGCCGGACTGATTAAATCGCAGCCCTGTGCTTACCACATACTTTCATCCCAAGCAACTTGCAGAGCTAACAGTTTTACACTAGAAGGAATTCAACCCCAGCCTGTTCTAGGTTATGGGACCGGGTTTCAGGCTTGTGAACTTTCCGGAACCACAAATGGTGTGTTCAGAGGTGGCATATCATCATTAAATAGACTGGAAGAAAACAGTGATGGCCCCCTGTGTTATATGTACTCCAGTAAAATACCCTGAAATGGGTTAATAATTTGTTTGTGATAAATTATTTAATTCGTGTTCGTTTTTTAGAGCAATAAATAATTAAGCTTGCCTGGGCTGTGAAAATCTGATAGAGGGTAGAAAAGTACTGGGAACATGAAACTACAGAATAACAGGCTGTTATCACAGCTTCACTGCACTTCTGCTGGGATCCCGAGGAATAAAGTACAGTTGCTGCGTGTACATAGTAGGTCTGATTAAATCTGAAGCTTATTCATATATTTTTTTATTGATAAGAATCTGGCTCTTCAGCAGCAACCCACGCAAACCGTTAAGTGCACTTGGAGTAGTCTGATATTTCACAGGACCACAGTGGTAGAAAAATTTAGAATTCAGGGTCAGGTTGTATTTCAGAGGAGGGAGAAATACAGTGGGACAGGCCCACGGCACCTGAGTCACCATTCAGAATGATACAGTGTCCGTTCGCCCGAGAAAGACAGACAAAGTCGCTGTGTGGCCACAAAAAATAAAAAAATAAAAAAAGACTGTCCCTTTGTAGCCTCAGTGCAATTACTCTTCAGTGCACATTTTGCTTTCTCAGTGACTCTGCACCCCACAGACACACCCCCCCACACCAAAGGGCACGTCATACGACATTTCTCTGCTGAGACTCTGGAAACCTTAGCTGTCACAGACACTGTCAAGACATTCGGCCCACAAGGATTAATGCAGAAGCCGCCATCTCTGCCTGAATTTTCCACCTGATTGTATGTTCTTTTATATGTATTTCTTTTATACATATATATGATCTTATTTTATCTGATGTATACATACTGGCAGACTGAAGATGGCGCTGTTCAAAAAGGCACGCCTCGCTGAGCAGCGTCCGCACGTGAAGAGTATAAATGATCACCGTTCCCTCTCATTTTCTTTTTCCCCACTGACATGAAGTGACTGCTTGCTTGTCCTTCCTGTCTCTGCGACTTTGCAGCGGGGGTGATTGGTGACGGGGATAGCAGCAGCTCCTCTTTTTGGCAAAGTGTTCTTCTAAGAGCATGCGTTAGTACTTTATTTAACAAATAAACTAAATTATTAATAATAAACATAATAACAATAATCCCTCCCCTTTTAGAGTAGATGGGTAACACTTTACTTGGGGACACAAATAATGTAGTAGTACAAGCTTAATTAACCAGTAGTAGTGTTAGTTCATCATTAATCAACCACAATGTAATTTTTAACTGATTAGTTAACTTATGTAGTACCTGCATAGAATACATGACCCTTCGAGATTAATGATGAACAAACGTGATATCAGTACATAACTAATACTTTGTTACTGGTTAATTACTGCATTAAGTAAGCATGTATTACTATATTTGTGATAAGGCAATATTCTGGCTAACTACTTATCAGCTAATCCAGTTGCCATTTGGTAAGGAGGACAATACTGGATTGGCAGAATAGCAGCTGGCTAAAGTGGCTAGCCTGGCAGCTGAATTAGACGACGCAGGTTTATCTTTGCCCCCGCGAGAAACACGTCAAATCTGGAGCCAAACAAGCTCTTGTGAAGCTGCTAATGAGGAGGAAGTTACGGCTGAGCTTTTCGAAACTGTTGGGTCAAAATAACCAGGAGATATCTCCTGGGATCACTGCAGCCTTTGTGCTTTTGAGGGGCGAATTAAAGCTAAAAAGAAGAAACCTTTAGGTATCCAGCAAGATTTGCAGTGGGCTTCTAATGTTTTATTTTTATGAATTACATGGTTGCGAGACTTTCAGCCTACAGTGACAGCTCGAGTGTCATACAATTCCAGTTTCTCGTTTAGTCGCGTAAATGCTCAGGCCAATAAAACATGACTCGGGGGGATAACTTGTTAGTTATTAGCGGCTAAAATCGTTTGACCGATGGATTACAGCTATTTTCTACAGCAACTGAAAATGGGTCACACCGACAGCACAGAGATTAGTGATAAACACCTTAATTTATTCTGTGCAAAAAATACCAGCTACAACAGGAGTTCAAGGATATGTCTTTAACCTCCAATAATCACCCAGTTCATCCAAATAGGACAGAATTTCGGGGTATTTTAGAGCTGCTGGACCGGAGAGAGACTTCCCCATTTGTATGTTCATCTCTGGTCTCTAGTCATGATTCTCAATCTGAGTGGATGCTTTATATATAAATGGGCAATTTTATGTTCGACCCAAACAGCCATTGAACCGACCTTTTTATGTTGACTTTTGCTGGTGGGCAGGTGTGCGTTGCCACTCGTTACAACAGGTGGGAGCTAAGCCGTTCCTAACCGTTATTGATTTGTTACTGTCTCACCAGGTTGAATAATGAGGAGAGATTAGGGGGGACCGTTTTTCCCAATGATGCCGGTGTTAAGGACAGCAGCAGGAAGCCGGCGGGGGCGACAGATGTGCCCGCCACTTCTGGGCTGCCGCAGCACGCTCTCCCGCACGCCCGCGGAGCAGTGGGGGTGACGGGGGAGTGCCTGGCAGACCATATGCCCCCACTGTTCCCTCACCACCATATGCCCCACCCTTGTTGCTGGTGTCCTAATCCAACAAGTCCCAGGTCTAGTGAGCAATAAAGCCAAAACTGACGAAAGAAGCTACAGCAACCCTCCCAGGTCCCCTGCCCAAGCGTGGCCCAAATCCACACCTGGAAGGGTGCCCAGGAAAGAGTATACTCTCCCCAAAGCGCACAAAACAAATGGCCGCCTCTGTAAAGTGCATTTAAAGACGAGTTCAGCACTTTTTGATGTAAAACATCTCCTAGTTGGTCATCATGAGGAAAAGGATAGAGTAATACCCAAATAAATCTTCATACTGCTGGTTTAATTCAGTGTTTCTCAACCCAGGCCTTGGGGGGGCTCCAAGACGGTACATACAACATACCTGAACCAAACAATCAAGAAGACCAATACCGGGATCAAAAATGTGGATCAAGGATGAGGGATGAGGTTGAGAAGCACTGAATTAAACCAACACTGTGTAGATTTATTTGGGTATGACCCTATCCTTGGCTGAGAAAGACCATCCATCCATCGATCCAGTTTTCAAACAAGCTGTCCTGGTTAGATTCATGAAGTCTTGCTGTTGAAACAATGCTTAAATGATGCAGATGGTGCTCGTCAACATTTCTGCTTGAGACACAAACACCAGAACCCCTATGTTAAGTGATTCTGGGTCAGTTACTGTGTATAACTATAACAACAATCATTTGGCTCCAGCTGGGTTATGAGTATGAATCCTGGCAGATGCAGCCTCTGTGCTCTGATTAGATGATTTGATTATGAATGTTTAACATTGTTTTACTGTACACTTCCCACCCTAATCACTTTCTTCAGCAACAGGTTTTCACTTCAGCAGATGAGAGCTGTACTATGGTATACGTTACATAACACTGTACGTATGAAAATTTTCTGTCGCATCTGTGAAGGTACTTGCAGGGCTCTTCAAAGACAGTTGACTGAAGACTTTCATGACTAAGTGTGGATTGAACTAAAGACTGAGCGTCTTCTGGGAACCGACCATGGTAAACCCCCAGTGAGAATGCAAAAAGGGCGACTTGATGCAGCAAATTAACTTTGTCGTTAATGTGCTGCATCACACGTTCATGGCCTGAAGGACATTCGTTCGACAAATTTGAGCGACAGCTGGGAGGGAGCACACGAGTTCAAAGGTATTAGCGTGGCGATAATCAGTTACGACTTATCTTGTGTTGGAGTATGACATTTAAACTAGAGGACACTGGAGGTCAAATCCTTTCAAAGCCCAAACAGAAAAAACTTCTCTGACATTCAATAATTGTTTAGTTCAGGACCTTTTACATTTCTGTGCAGATTATTATTTTCCCTGCAGGTTAGAATGATGTCTTTAATTTACGTATTGAACCTTTAACAGAGGGTGATGTAAACATTATTTCTGCTTTGGGACCATTGCATAGGAGTTTTAATTAAGGCTTAAAAGCATTTGAAATTCAGTTCTGTAAGGGTCCGTGATGAATGAGTGATTGAATCACAGCGGCTTGGCATTCACTGTTGTTAGTTATCTCAGCAACAATCAAATTAAAGTAGAGAGTTTTTTTTCCGCCACTTCACCCTGTATACAGAGTAGCTACACGACCTTCGATTAATTACTTGTAGAATTTAGAGGTCCCCTAAAAGTGTCAGCAGAATTATTATACAGTAATTGTTTTTCAAATGCTGTATGACTGTATAGATATTTTTAACCCATTAAACATCAAACCCTGTTAATTTGAAGTGAAACGGGATTCCTGACTATGTGTGATAGATGCTGGGGCCATTTAAGGGCATTACTGAGAACAGAGTGTGTGTTGTGTTTTCTGCAGGAGGTGCGAAGCCCAACAGGAAGGCAATGGCATCATGGTTTCTGATTGGGCGTGACCATCTCCCGGCGTAGGAGTGAGTAATTGACATTACTGAAAAACTGTTAAGATTAGGGGCGCATTAATGCATGGTCTTAGCCGGGCCGCAGCCCAGGGACCCCCGCTAAACGGGGGCCTGAAAAAGCTGCCCCCAATTTCTGATGCCAACACCTCCCTGGTGAACAAGTTTTACTGTCGCCAACTGAACTAGCCCAGGGGTCTGTGACCATGACAATGTGCCTCCGCTTAGGATGGATTGGGGAATTTATTATTATGATAACATTGCTGTTCCACATTCAACCACACCCCCTTTACATCACTTCCTGTTTTATAGAGCTTCCTGTAGGTATATGCAGTGTATGGCAGCCACAGCAGGAGGACACAGGTCACCCAAATCACATATTATAAAAAAAAAACACAAATTAGTGAACAAATCAATGTTTGAGTTTTGTATTTCTTTAAATACTTCAAAGACTCCTACAAACTTCGGAATTTTTCTAAAAAATTACAATGAAATACAGTGTTTGCTGACATAACCTTAAAGTTTTATGTATTAAAATGATCATTTGTTGCTCTGATTTAATGATTTTTTTTAAACACCCTCTGCAAATAGGTAGCTCATTACTGTAACAGTTTTATGATCAAATAGCACAAACTGGATAACAGGTTTGTATATCTGAAATTTCATTGCATGTAACTAAAAATAAAATGTATTTAATAAGATGTATTCTTTTTCCAATTTTTGTTGGTTTTTAATTCACTTCTCATCTCTGTAACCCTTGCCCTAGGTTTGATGAAATACTTTTATTACAAAAATAAATGGTAATATAATAAAACTGATTAGCTACCCCAGAGGCAAAATTAAAGAAAATTGATATGTTATGGTAATGAGTCTGTGAAAATGACTCATTTACAGTCAGAGGTGGGAGCTGGAGGGTACAGCACCAGGAAAGGCCCTCGCAGGCTCGCTTTAGGCTCGATTTGTGTACGCCCCACCTTGTCAAATAAAACGAAAGTACCAAGGCCTCCGCATTGATCTCCATAATGGCTGCTGACAGGTGACATTTGCTATGGAAGTCACGTTCCACAAGGCTGTTAGGATGGGTTAGGTGACTGGGCACATCAACCAACATCACGGGTTCGAAGACTTATTTCAAGTCCAGTGGTGTGACTTTGAGTGGCACACATCACCACCAAGTATCATGAAACATCAGCTGTGTGTGTGTGTGTGTGTGTGCGTGCGTGCGTTACAGGAACGATAAACATCAAGGTGACAAACCTCAGGAGGGTATAGAGGCATTTATAGCTAGATTCCATTACAGGAAGGGCAGATAATGTTCTTTTCTCGGTACTCAATTTGCGGGGGAAAAAACGTGGTAAACGCAGGTGCCGTTTGGCATGCAGGACTGGAGTTCGTAAATCTCGTTGCAGCAGGAACAGCAGAAATGTGTGACTCATAACCGTATCTTTATGGAGCTCCGGAGTATCACAGATTATATGCAGACAACATAGATCAACAGAAATGAATATTAACCCAGCGGTCCCGTCATCCAAAGAACGTAAAAATGCTTTGGAAGACCCTGTCAAATTTTGTTTACAGATCTATGAAATACCATCACGTGGCATCCAAATTTTGATCTCTTTCTCAAACTTCCAGAATTAAATGTTCTGCAATTTTCGTCACAAAACCGTAACATTCAAATAAAGTTTTGATGGAGTGTCACGGCGATATAAGGGAACACGGGTTGGGAGCGGGGAGGTGAAGATTTCTGAGCTCACAGTAACATGACCCGAAATATCCAAAAGCCACAGAATGACGGGAAAACTTCACAGACCTGCCGTAAATGTCACCCGAATGAAGATTTCAGAGCGAATGAAAACAGGGAGTGCAATCCTTTAATCTCCTTTGTTTCTGACTTTAAATGTTAAGTGAAACCCACTGTGGTATCACTTCAGCCTTCAGTGTGTCACATACGTACTTCAAATCTCCTGCTCTCACGCTATAGCGTGCGGAAAATGTCAAAACAGTGCCTGTCATTCGCCAACAGCGGTAGGTCATAACATGCAAATTCCTCTCTAATTACGTCTCGCGACTCGGCAGACAGATTCGACCGACAGTGCTCCTGCAATGCTAATGCCAGGGGGAGGAGGTACCGGAAGGGGGTGGGGGTGGGGTTACCGGTGAATTTTCTGTCCCGCATTGGCTGGCGCAGATGGACTCACGGGAGCGTAAAAGCCAGGCCTGGATAGTGTGTGCAAACGATCGCAGTTTCTGTGGGATGGAGGGAGCTTGGAGGGGTTATTTAGGACCTGGAAG
>JAODJU010000038.1:19907610-19931126 GCA_026776725.1 Gnathonemus echidnorhynchus | reverse complement strand
CCCGATATCATTACCATACCACCGCCCCAACGTCATTACTGTACTGCTATCACTAGCCCCGATATCATTACCATACCACCGCCCCAACGTCATTACTGTACTGCTATCACTAGCCCCGATATCATTACCATACCCCCGCCCCAACGTCATTACTGTACTGCTATCACTAGCCCAGATATCATTACTGTACTGCCTCCCAACATCATTACGGTAACCCCATCACTAGCCCCGAAATCATTACTGTAACCCCATCGCTAGCCCCGATATCATTACTGTACTGTCTCCCAGCATCATTACTGTACTGCCATCAGTAGCCATATCATTACTGTACTGCCGTCTCAACATCATTACGGTAACCCCATCACTAGCCCCGATATCATTACTGTAACCCCATCGCTAGCCCCGATATCATTACTGTACTGTCTCCCAGCATCATTACTGTACTGCCATCAGTAGCCATATCATTACTGTACTGCCGTCTCAACATCAGTATTGTATCGTCATCGCTAGCCCCGATATCATTACTGTACTGCCTCCCAACATTACTACTACAACAGTACTGGCATCTCTAGCCCTGATATCAAGGATCTGAAATGAAGACTACTGTAATTTCAGGTCTGAAATGATTCAGCACTAAATCATCATCGGTGTGTGTTTCCAGTATGAAAGCAGCAGTTTATAGAGAAAAATCTATCTCATTATCATAATAAACTAACAGATACCTGTTGGGTTGTGAAGATAGTACCCAATCAGTGCTATATGTTAATTTATAGCCACACCCCCACAGGTGTTTCCCCCATGAAGGTAATATCAGTAACCGGCCACGCAGAACACAAAAAATAAGACAACTGGGACAGCACCCCCCGCCCCCCCCCACACATATTTGGTCTGGGTATGATCAAAAACAATGGAGTAGTCTTGGGCTACTCGTGATAACGAGGGACAGCAAGAGATGACTCCATTCATCCAGACAAATCGTCATGTCACACGGTGGTTGGGTACCGAGGGCACACCCTGCTGTTGGCAGGGCCCATTACCGAACAGTCGGAACAGCCCCGCAGTCAGTCCATGAGTCAACCGATGAGACGTGGCTTCCTGTAGAGAACCTGTCGACCTGACAGTACGGGTCACCCCCTCCGACGATGATGGCAGGGTCACGGCCCTCTTGCTTAATCGTTGCGGTGTCTCCGTACCACCATCTTTGGGGGTTAGAGAAGACTGGAGCTGCCAAGCGATGTACCTGGGGCTTCACTCGAAGCAGGGCTATTGGCACGAAGGCGCGACAGTACCAACCGAGTCAAAACTTCAGTTCAAGAAGGGGGTCAGGCCAAATGACTTTTAGTAACACATCTCCGCAGAACTCGATCGCTTGTGAATGCTCAGTTTAAAGAGGACTAGAAAGGAAATGCATCAAATCTTGTTTTGGTTACATGCAGCAGTAGAGTGTCTTAGAGATCTAGCGTCTGGATAAAGAGGCAAACAAGGAGGGGTTGGAACGCTGCATCTCTGAAAGCGACAGCGATTTTTACAGCAGTGTCGCAGAGAATAGGATGGGGGGGTGGTTTCTTCCCACATTTTGGAATGCATTAAGGACGCCACCCTCTTTTTGCTCTGCCGAAACCTTCTTATGAGCACAACAGTAATCACACACCTCCAGAGGTGTCAATATCCCTCGTGAGAATTGAGGCAGCATGGAGATGCACCCACACTAGCCGCCGTTCCGTCCACGCACCGACTCACACGAGCCAGACAGCTAGTGGTAGTGCTTGGCTGGTTTGGGTGCAGGGCGCCGATTACGTCCTGCCTGGTTTATGAGTCCCATCTCCTCTGAGCCATCATGGAGTGCAGAGCTTATTGGGAACATTCCACGTCTGCATGATGCTAAACACAATAAATCCATACGGATGATGTTTCCTGGCAGTGCACTGCACAGCTGCAGCTGTGGAATACTATTGACCTTTCATGAATTATTTTGAGGATGTGTTCATCCTTGAGATATTAGACCGTTTGAGAAATTGGATACTCAATCGCACATTTGAGTGCAACACAATTTCTAAAGCCAGTTTACCAGATGGTGTTTATGCAATTTAAGCCCAGAAAAACAGCCATTCCTTGATTGTTTATTTCATTGATTAAAAATCACAGCCTGATTGACAATTGGTTTACTTGTTTAGTATACTTATCTAACAGCTTTTTAATTGCCCTTTAGAACAATTTGACAACTGGGGTAGCTATTGAGATCTTCGCTTTCATAATCCTATGCAGTGCAGGGGACAAGAGCCTGATTTTCCATACTCCATAATTAGCAGCAGACAACACTAAGAATTTTTAGACTTTAGATTTCATCTTGGCTCTTGTGAACTTCATGGGAGGGGTCTAGGGGAATATTTTCAACCTGACTACAAAATTGTAATTTCACAGCGATGGGGACCGACCCAGAATACATACAGGTAACACAGCCCTGCGCCTCCCCGTCCCCCCCCCCCCGTCCCCAGGGAGGCAAAGGAAGTTACCACGTTTACTTTTTTAATTTTCATTATTATTTTTTTCAAGAAAGAGTGCAGGTAACACTGCGAGAGAGAGAGAGAGCGAGCGAGAGAGAATGAGAGGGAGAGAGCGAGAGAAAGCTCAGTCTTTGATCAAATTTGCAGAAGCTATTAAAAGAAAATAAGCACTTTCCCAAATATCGATAAACATCAATTTTGGAGCTGTGTTTATTAGAAGGGGGGGGGGGGAAAGGCAATACAAATACGAATTAATGACATCTGTCCACGTGGCAAATAACGGTGAGCAGGACCCTTCCATTTAGCCATTTATATTTCAGTATAAATGGCAATTTAGTCATCTCTAAATGTCACCTCCAGAAGCTGCAGAGTACTTTAGCCTTACGTTAGGCTTTAATAGATTTTTTTAAAGTGCAGTATACCCCATTCCATTTCTCTTACAGCCAGTTTATCAAAAATGTATTAAATTTCTAAGTGGCCTCTGCCCCTGTGAACCACTAAATTCATTTGGTGCCGATGATCTATAACCGTCCACTATGTGAATAAATGGAGGCAGGAACTGAGGAACACGACAGTCTCGAAGAACTGATTTTTCATATATAAACACACAGAAATATCTATAAATAAAAAGCTGAAACAGACAAAGATCGTACAGATCGATGGCACAGCTTTTAAGAAAGTATACCGACTCAATTAAGGAAGATGGAACTTACTCTAATTTACTTCACCGCTACTCTGTTGCTAATTCAGTTTCGCTCTCATGACAGCATTTCAGTTTGGGAGATTCAAGGGAAGAAATCCAAAACTAGTGAAATCAGACTGAAAGAAACAATAATTGAATAAAAAAAAATTTGAAAAAAAAAACACAATCAGTGCAGTGCAGTGGGAATAATAAACTTACATGGGTAACAAAAATTAAAGTTGATGATCTTGTTATGCAAACCAATTAGCATTAGAACAGAGCTACTTACCAAAAAAATCAACAGCGAGTTAGGCAATTAACATCTCCAAAAAGTTTTAGTGATTTTAAGAGCACGTGTTGTGTATATAATTAAGTGATGCAAGAGCCAATCAACACGTGCTTAAAAAGATCACACAAGTATTTTATTTTTTACTCCATGCATCTAACATGACCCATCTGGGACCACAAAGGGCCCCTGTAATCTCCTTCTCGGGCCGGACGGGATCCAGGCCGAGATCCTGATAAGATTGCGGAGCATGGAGAAGAACTGGGGGTACATTTTGAGAGAAATGTGAGGGGATGGGTTTTTGACAGCCCGTGCCTGACAGCTCGGCGCGGCGAGACCGGCGCTCTCTCCTGAGGGACCTGGTTATTGCTATCAGCAGAAGAATCTTATCAGGCCTGGCTGCCTGCAGTTTCTCATCACACTCACACGCACGCCGGTGCGCGCGTGCATGCACGCACACACCGAGACACACAAGGCACGCAAGCTTGCCGGCACCGGTTAAGAAAAGATGGAGGGGGGGGGGGAAAGGGAGGGGAGGGGTGGCTGGCAGCAGGGTGGGTGAAGACTGGAGGCAGGGTCGGCTGGAGGTACTGTACCTTGGGCGGGTGCTGGGATGGTAGTGGTGGAGCTAGTGGTGGTGGTGGTAGTGGTGGTTGGGGGTATAGAGGTGGTGGTGAGAACATCTAGATGAGAAAAAAAAAGACAAATGACACAAATGAACAAATAAACCATGAAGGAATAAAAAGCACCACAGAGGGAAGGGAAAGCAATCAAATACTGCCATATAAAAATACATATTAGCGGGGTCACAGGGACACCGCCCCCAGCTGTAAGATAACTGGCCCCCTCTTCTGTCATTCACCGATTCAAAACACATCATTAGTTAATTACAAAGTTAGGCCCACTGTATGAATTATGCTCCTTCTTATGCCCCGCCCCCCACCCTAACATTTCCTAGAATCACCCCTGTGTAGGTATCTTTTGGTCTCGCTGCCGCATCACCTCTCCCTGTGCTGCGTAATTAGCCAGTCCAGGG
This sequence comes from Gnathonemus echidnorhynchus, assembly GCA_026776725.1. Taxonomy (NCBI): domain Eukaryota; kingdom Metazoa; phylum Chordata; class Actinopteri; order Osteoglossiformes; family Mormyridae; genus Gnathonemus; species Gnathonemus echidnorhynchus. The sequence continues at coordinate 19,926,618 of JAODJU010000038.1, read as the reverse complement.
GTCCAAGACACACACTCAAAACGACTCGCGGTTCCTTGTGACCCGGGCATCAAAGCATATTTTTCCGACCTTGACCCCATAGTTTACAAAACATAAATAATATAAAATACAGGGCCGTGACTAATGACAGGAAGCAGTTATGATATGAAAATTCATGCACGATACACAGAGGAGAGTAAAACGAAAACAAAAAACAATAGAAGGGCCACCGGCTGATTAGGATCGAAGGCCGGCTTCATTACTGCATGTATTTCCATATTATTTGACTATCCCCCCCCCCCCCTTTGCTAATTATGGAAGTCCCACTGCGAGGGCGTCCAATGCAACCAACCAGTGTCCACTGATGAGCCCTGACACTAAACACACTTAGCGGAGCTCACGTATACGGCTGCCACAGTGCGTACGTGCATCAGGGCACCAAGTGATTCACTGCAGACGTGCAAATTGAGCCTTACAAGGAAGGAATAACCTGCAAAGCCACAAAAATAAAACAAAAAAAGGGAGAGGAGAACTTGTACTTGCATCCAGGCAGGATACAGCAGTTACATCTGCATCGCGGGAGCCGTCCACACTTTGTCATCGGCTGGTGGAGGGGGGGGCGCCTTGAAAGCCAGGCGGCCGAATGGTAAGGTGTTGGACCGCAATGGCAACCCAGTGACAAATTCCAGAATCGGCACACGGATCTGGAGGGCCATACACACCAGGAGCAGTCCGCACCCAATGCCCGATGCCAAGGGTGTAACTTAAAAAATTTTACCTACTAGCCAACTGGGCTAATTCAGCAAAAAATTGAGTCCAGCATGCATTGTTTTGTTTACTAGCCAGTGGTTGGTGTTCAGTTTTCTTGTACTCGCCCTTCATCTTAATAACTCACCTCAGGTGAGTGGGGCAGCTTAATTTCTAGCTCTGTCCGATGCCATTTTCCCACATAACCCTTTTCTCTCACTTCTTTCAGTTTCAGTTTTTCTTTTCCTAAGGTTCATCTACTCGCACGATTCCCTACGAGACTGCGTACTCACGCCAGATGGCCCCACATGGAAAAAGATGGCACAAGCGCGACTGAAAACCTGGAAGGCTAGCCGGATAACGGCTGGATACATGGCAGCCGCGTAAATGGGAACGGCATCGCGGGATGCGCGAGACAAATTGGACGTCATGGAAAAAATATGTAAAGTCCCTGGAATCGCAAAGCACGTGAGCGTGCTGACAAAGACTTACAACAGACTTCGGAAGTGATAAACTCCATAAGGCCATTATTAATGAAGACTACTGATGTAAATACTATTTACCGTGTGTTATTCTGTCTGTTTAATTAATCTATTCTTTACGACATTTTAAAAGCCCTACTGAAACTAATGGTGATCTACTCTCCCAAAGGGGGGGTGGGGGTCGGAGGGGGGCAGATGATGGAGGCATTTATTTTTCACTGAAAATTCAAAACAGGACGATTCCACGTAGCCCCCTTCAGTTATTGCAGCTGATATAATGTTGCGGACCTCGGAGGTGCTAGACGCTCCAGGACGAGCCAATGAGATTTCTAGAATGCGAAGGAAACCCAGGCATTATGGTGGAGCAGCGTAATTGGCTTTATCTAGTTATGAACTGTGAATACTCAACAGATGTTCAGGATCACCAGTGTCAATAGCTCATTAAAAGCTGGCAGGGAAGAAAAAAAAAACATTGTATCCCTACAGTAGACAGTGAGCTTGAGCATGCAAATATTAAAAATCACTGTCGGGGAAAAAAAAAATGACACACTATATCAATGGGCTTATCGACTTTCAAATTGCTCAGGGTACCAGAGTGTCACTGTGATGTGTTTGCTATGGGTGACTGTGAATCTTAGCTCGCGGGCTCATTAAACACGTGCCGGGATGATGGGAAACAGCCCCACCCACTCGAAACCACCAGCCCTCCATGCAATGAATACAGGAAGGTTTAAAGCAGGACATTAATGCATCTGTGACTCCAGGGCGCCCCCAGTGGACACACGAGGGGGTGGGGGGGTCATCAGCAAGGGATTGGGGGACAATTTAACTGGAACAGGTGCCGAGGGGTGTGTATTGGGGGTAGGGGGTTGTTAGAGGATAACAGCCACCCAGGAAAAGGAACATAAAAAAACAATCAGGCTAATAGCCCAGTTATCACAAGGCATGGGTGTGTCTGTGTGTGTGTGTGTGTGGGGGGGGTGCTTAGCTTTTTGATTCCCCCTACCTCACCTCGCCCCAGCCCCCTTGTCTCTTTTGTTGTCAGCCAACTTTACATATTTGTTCGGAGGGGGGGGGGCTCTTTATTCAGTCTGGCAGATCTCCTCCGACAGCATGAAAATACAAAGGAATTATCGATTCAATCCTCTCATCATATCCTCTGCTCTGCGGGTATGAAAAATTGAGGAAGCCCTGCATTGATATTCCCCCGGAGCACCTGCAGGCCAGTACCCAACCTGTTTGTTCTTTTCCAATGTCTGTGGGGCCTGGCGATTGTGTGTGGATGGGGTGCGGAAAAGTGCATGCAAAATTACAATAAAACACCAGGGAAAGCTCAGAGACGGACGGCGTCGAATGAACACGCACACAGGAAGTGGGAAAACAAATTCTGGCCAACGATCCCAGCCTGTCCATTACCCAGCATACCTGTTGAGCGAGGACTGGATGAAGCTTCTAAAATTAGTGCCCTAAAACTGCCATCTGTGCGTTATGACACGCAAGATTGATGGGTCCTTTCCTGATTTGCCAATTAAGGAGAGGAGGAAAAAAAAAGAGGCAGAGTTTCTCTGGAAACGCTAATGACATGGAAGCTTATTAACAGCCACCGGCACACCTGCAGACAGCACTCTTCCCATTTAATCAAGGCAAGACATTTATGTGTTAATAAGAAAAAAAAACTGATTTATCAAGAAAACATGTCCTGTTGAGTGAATTATTTTTTATGGTGGAGGCGCAGGACTGACATGTGTGTGTTGCATTCGTTTGTTATGAACAAGTAGCTCAACACTTTCGTTTGGACGGACGGAAGCAGAAGATTTCATCACCTGACTATAATTAGCTCATTCTAACGGCCTCTGAATTAATCTAACGATATGACTTTTCTTATTATTTTCCCAGCTAATAGAAATGTCAAATCTGAATCTATTTTTTCTTAAATAAATGGGTGCACAAAATCATGGTGGAATTATGCCTATGCAATCAAACACACAACATACATAAGACTATATATCCTGTCCATTTACAGATTAAGAACCTTTTTCTTAAAATTCCTTCCCTGTCCTGTAGGGGGGGGAGGGTTGTTTCCTTACAAAATCCTTTACAAAGCTTTACAACCCTGATCAGGAAAGGACTGACACACAAACGCAAAGAAAAGCAGATAGCAAACCTACTTCAGATAAGACAGAACTTGCCAGGGAGGTAAATTAACTCAATTATAATAACGTACTGATGGTTTTTGTTGGTGACAGCAGAGCTGCGCGTTGTCGTCTTTAAATCTTCAACACTGCTTTGAATAACAGTTCCTGGCCAAGAGATACAGGCACATCTAAGAAAATATAAAGGGAGTAATTTGGAGGTTCTCCAAAGCTTCGTAATAAATGTGCAAAACAATTAAAATCAGATATAAAGGGCAAAGTTGAAAACAATGAATGATACAAGGAGTGTGTCAGCTATGTAGCTAAAATCAAGACAGAGACAAGAGATTCAACAGGCAACAACTGAGCTCGGAAATCAGGCGGTTTTCCCCCGCGCCTCCCACCGGATAAACATGGCGGGCGCTAAACTTGCAGTAGAACAAGCATGTATCATTGATTTTTTTTTAGAACAGGCAGCCTAAGGTGTGTTTTACAGCACGTCCTAAGTTAAGCGGTCGGACGATGCCGGCAGCCGGGTGCGAGGAGCTTCTGTGGAATAGAAACGGGACTGAAAGTGACAGACATGGGAGAGCAGAGCAATAAGGAATGAGCTGTGCGGTAGGGCTCAGTTTTACGAGGTTAGAACAGCTCAATAACCTTGTTAGGGTCCTCTGGGGTCGACATAGCTGTTCCGCAGGGCGTTCTGGGCGACCGCTTTAGAGATGCATCTCGGTAAATACATTTTTCACTTTAACCGATTTAGTCTTTGCCTTGCCGTGTCCCCCATCACTTACATCCTACAGAGCACAGGAACAAGCACGTGAAACAAAACCCCCAGCAAAGTAGCACCCCCTGCTGGCGGGGCTGTCCCAGAATTCTGTGAATAACGGGCCAAAATGTCTTGGAGGTCAGTCTTGTGAGGAATTTGCCTAACTAGCCAATTATTAAAATTATTACGGAAACAATTCCGACTACAGAGTTTACAAGAGTGTTTTAAAGTACTATGGAGTTGTTCTGTAAATACTATCATGCATACCTATTGCGCTTTTAAATAAAAATGTAAGTACATGTATAATTCTTTGTTTAATTAATGATCATATCCTCTGCTCTCAGGGTAAGAGATGAATAATTTAATTAATAATTTCCTACCATATAAAAAAAAATCAGACCAAATACACTTCCAGCACTCAGTGAGGTATATCAATCTAAATGATATCAATACGATACTAAAACAGTCAAAGCCACAATATTTTATGAGAAATGCATTCAGGACTGCAAACTTTCATAGAGGCATTCAAAAATATAATAGATGTAATTTTCTAAATAATCCTCTATGTTAAGCTGACTCCTCCAATAGGGACCTGTCCTTCATCACCCAGAAAGAGGAAATTTGAGAGAATACAGTTTGATGGAAGAAATCTCGGCTCGGATCTAGAGCTGATCGGCTACACGTCAGGGCTCCCGTTCCTGTAATGAGCAAATGTCAGCCCACAAATTGAAGAAAAAGAATTATAAGAACAGGCCACAAACAGATGTCACCATGCTCGTCTTTTGTGTGTGGTTCGCAGGGAGAATATTCTGGGATGTCAGAGCAGTCTGTTAACAGCCCCCCAACTCTAGTTTGGGGGGGTGGGGGTGTCACAAAACATGACGCAAGATTAAGCGCTGACAGGCCGGGCCGGGAGTACGGCTTCCACATTAGCAATTCTAATGTTCAACATGAGTCGCTGCTGCATCACGGCAGATATTAGAACGGGAGCAGACATCAAAAGTTATCAAAAGCGAGACAGCTCCTGTTATGTCGGGAGCTGCTTTTAATGGGGGGGGAGTCTCGCTTAAGTCTCCCGCTAACAGGCCACGCATCCTTCCTCCTTCCTGTCACGCTCCGAACCGCCGGCGCGCGGAGGGAACTGTGAGTCGCTGCCAGATCCGTGCCGGGAAAAGCGCGCGGGCCCAAACTCCGCAGTCACCCCGCTGAGGTAAAGGTCTGAACGGCACGCCGAAGGGTGACTTAGCAAACAGGGCGCTCAACGTCTTCCCGTTTCCATTACACACACCTGTTAAATCAAACATACACACACACACACACTTCCACATGAAGTGGAACATACACATGCTTTCAAAAAGTATGTAGTACTGCAGTGTGAGCTTTGAAACGGGCCAGATCGCCAGAGACAGGCTAACTTAGGCTAAATTTACCCTTTGTTTAAGTATCCCTTTAGTCTGTTTACGTTTGTATCATTTTGGTTTTCGTTTGCGTTAAATAACAGGACAGTTAAATGAACACTCTTTTCAGCCCATTTAAATAGTCTTTTTTTGATACTTTGAAGACGGAGACTCTGGCACTTTTAACGTAAATAGCCTTCAAACGTATCCCATATATTCGCCGAAGACGCCGTGGGAATACTCAGGGGAGAACGGAAGAAACAGCTCTTCACCACTTAGTATGTAAAACATCATGGGGAATAAAATCCAACTATACCACAGAAGAAGAGTAATTCAGCTAATAGTAGAGACCTTTGGGGACCTCTGACGACCCTGAGAGGTGGAAGAAGAACTGATGGATTCCAGGACACCATACATACCGTAAACATACAGGATGTAGTCATCATAGGACTCGCCGACTGAGTTGGATGCCACACAGCGATATGTTCCATTGTAGGACTTGTTGAGGTTTTCGATGAGTAGGTCTGTGCCTGTTATCACAGCGTGTGATGGGACATCATCGTCAACCTTCACCCAGTTGATATTCTGGGGTCTAAAATAGACAGACAGGTATTACTCCTACAGGGGACGAAAAATGAAACCCACATGCTGAGAATACTGTGCCTGGAACTGAAGGTGGTACAAATTTTCAGTTTCCAGGTGCATTGCTGCAATCCTTATTACATGGACTGTCAACAGCATTACAGAACGTCAAGATAGGTTTTTTAATGCATCATCCGGGGCTGAGTTTTCACATTCATATACTGTCCTCTACAATAACCAAGCAGCTTATATAACACACACATTCTACGCTCCTCCACTTCACGGTGCTGAGTACACAGCACAAAATTCACTAAGGGAGACGTTACAGGCTTTGTAAATTCAGTTATGCTCTCACAACTTCTGGCAGCATTGTATTATTTCCCCGGAGCAGGGGAACGTTTTTTTTTTTTTCTTTGTGTTGGCGTTTAAACTTGTTTCTATCCATCTAAAGGGCTTGGGAAAAAAAAAATACTCCCCCCCCCCCCAACCCCATCCCCAAAACTTCAAACAATGATCGGTCCGAGCTCAATCACCGTCGATCTCCTATGTTTTGCGCGAGACTGAATTTGCGTGGTTGGGAGCCGGCATGCAATCCGCACTAGAGAGATTTTCATCAGGAATCAACGTTAAATAAACATGTATGGCTTAAAACTACAGAACTCCTGCAACACGGAGGAAAAAATGACCTAGGAGAGAGAGGCTGAAAGAAGAGGTTTATTGAAAGGAGTGGATGGAGATGCATATGGGAGAGAGAGAGGCTGTATGAAAAGCAGGGGTTAGATCCTGAATACAAATCAACAAGCGACTAAACCTCTAGTCGCATTAATGGAAAATTACTTCCAATTTTCTGTACAGCTTATTGATTGCATTCTCATCTTTATAAATGAATTCGGCCGATGTCCGTATCTCGACAGAATAGGCGCCGCGGGGCCGGGGGCCGGGGGCCGGGCACAACAAAAGAGCTCCGCCCTTCTTTCCTGCACAAGGCCAAACCTCCGCTTTCTTGACTTTGAAGTGTGGTGAATCCGAGAGACAGAGGAAGGTCACATTGCTTACCAGGCGGCGTGGCGTAAATTATGACGGATGGTATTAATATTTCCACACATGGTGGAGAAATCCCAGTATGACTGCACTGGGCTCGGTCAATCAGACCCTGTTTTCCCACAACTCCTTTGGAAGAACCTTAGCTGAGGCTGTTTGTATTACAGGAAGGGGGCGCTCCACACACACACACACACACACACACACACACACACACACACACACACACACACACAAGCTGGTCTTCCTATCTAAATGGGGGCCGTCCATTCATTTATATGGGAAAAATCCCTAATCCCAATCAGGACACCCTTAACCCCTACCCATCCCGAACCTTAACCCTAAGTAACCAACCCAAATACAAGACTTTTGGCATTTTTTGCTTTTTTGATTGCATTCACAGATTTTTATAAAACTGAGGTCATCCAAATGGGGCCCTGAAAAGATGTCCCCAAAAGTAGGGAAATTTCAGGTTTTACTACACTTTGGGGACAATTTGGTTCTCAAATGTGATCTATGCAATTCCACAAACACACACACACAGCCGATCTGACTGTCCCACAGAAAATGCCCCCATGACTTTGGCTGGTGGTACCTAGCAAGGCTTGGCTGGCAGAATGAAGGGTTAGATGCTCCAAGGAACACGGCGAGAAACTCTGCTGCTACACCCTTGAGCAAGGTACTTAACCAGGATCACGTCGAATAAATATTCAGATGTATCAGATGTACAAGTGGGTACAAAAAAACACGCAGAGCTGGTATGGTCTGAAAGTAGGGCTGGATTAATGTATCTGTGAAGCCACAATAGCAAAGAGCACCACCGTTGGCATCATTATTGCGGACATCGTAATGAGATGCTTTGACTTGCTCCATCCCTGTAAGGAGATCACAATCACTCTGCCGGAATCACAACAGAAGCCTCTTACTGGGGTTTGCCTTTGGCTTGGCAAGTCAGCTCAAGATTTTCTCCTTCCCTTGTCAGCCCTTCAGGAAACTCCACTACAATCTTCACCTCTGGTTTATCTGTGGGGGCAAAAAGAGGTATGGGGCATTAATGCTGGAGATGTGGTGCTCCTGCATCTGCTTTCCTTTAGGACATTAAGGTGAACCGTCTCGGAAAAGAAGATGACCCAAAATATTCCTTTAGGAGAAGATGAGATAAAAAATAATAAATAATAGAGGCGTCGGAAAAGTGGCCGGCCCGTTAGACGCAGGAAATGCGGTCAAGATATGTGGGAAGGGATCGACATGCTTCTTGCAAGACAAAACCAGAACCAGACAGTCCTCAAATAAGGTTTGTTAAAGGGCCAAAGGCTGGATGGAAACATAGCAATTGTTTACATAAAAAAGGGGATTTCCCTCTTGACTTGGATCTCCATGGATTAGCTCACCTGTCCCATTAAGCTTCCCCAGCTGTCTAACAGTTGAGCCGAGAGTTACCCCATGCAACGTGATTCGCATGCAGCTCAACACAGCCCAGTGAAGGCTTGTTAAAAATAAATAATAAAGAAAAAAAAAAAACTGCTTCTCTCAACAGAGCAACCTTAACCCAGAAAACAAGAAATTCAGGGGTAAAACTGTATAGCTAGTGGAAAGCACTGGCTTGCAGTGTCCCATGGAAAGACATGAGGTCCACATGTGAGGGCCATATGTTCATATCGGAGTAACTCATTAAGTCAGCATCTCCTGTCCTTCATTTTGCAAATCAAACTGTATGTTTCTCAAAAAATAACAAAATTAAATTAAAAATCGATCATACGGAGCTGTTTACGGCCACATTGTTCCTTCAGAACCTCACGTTTAAGCCAATTTTGTATGGCTACCGGACCAGACCATACCCATGAACATCAGGGGTGTAATACACACAGCACTGACAGAGCTGATTTCCAAATGCAGTTTGTCAACAGCGCGTTCACCCCCGCATGCTACAGTCTGACCTTTATGGTCCATCGGTAACAACCTTGCCCTTATCTGTTACGATTGCTGGCTACCGCGGGCTTCTCTCTCCTCCGCTGACAGACAGCAGGAAGGGGATGGTTCCAGCATCCAGCGGAGACTGTTGTTTTGGAGACCAACGTTGCACTGTGGTAGGGGGAGAGACTGGCACCATGATGACGTGACTGATGGCGGTCATGCCCCAAGTTTAGACACGAATGCCACCAGCGAGTGACAGTCTCAGAAAAGGTGTTACCTCGCGTAAAGAAGCACTGTGGAAAGTGTGTTTTTTTTTTGGCGCGGATAACAGCTTTTGAAAAGGAAAAATAAACACAATCCGTTTTCTTGTCCAAAGGCATCTTGTTACGTAAATGTAAAATAGCACCTTATCAAGAGCCACCTGTAGCTTAAAATTAAATAAGGAAAACACTGTACCATTGTCACCATTCATGAGTCAGGGGTATATGCCCAGCAATAGGTGTGCTCCGTGATGGATCTAAACTCACTTTTTTGGAAAAACCAACAGACCAGGTGGCCCTTCCTGGACAGGATAACAGCAGTCTGCTTCCAAACTACTAGCCAGGGCCAAATTATGGGCCAGCATGGGCTCCATGCCCGATCAGAAAGACTGCTTCTCATTTTCTCTGTCGAGAATCATACACAGCCATGTCACGCCTTGCTAGTCGCTAACAAGACCGAGCGGCTCCTAAACTCCAGAACCCCAAAATTACCTGACTGTGATGTGTTACCACTTAGACTTCCCACATGTCAAGTGAGACTACATTAAAGTTACCAATAATCTCTATTTTGTTGAGATGTAATGTTAATATCCAGTAACTTTTTCTCTGTACAGAGAGATGCCTAGTTTTACGGCGCTATAGAATGATAATGTGATGAAGTATTTAAGAAACATCCAGAAGAAAAAAAAATATATATCACATTTACGGAAAGGGTATTTTAATTAGCACTGCTATTGGTCTACATTTAACCTGACTGATAACAAAACACTACCTAGCATTAAAATCTAGCCTAGAGGAAAAACGTGCTTGTTGTGCATAAACAAAGCCTTTTAAAATGGCATTTGACTGGCCATCTTCTTTTAACTAAATTCACACTCCTTCACACATTTAGCAGACGCTTCTGTTCAAAGTAACATGTGGATGAGGAAAGATTGGGGTTAGAGCAGAGGGTCAGAGCAGCTGTGGTTAAGGGTCTCGCTCAAGGGCTCAACAGTGTTAGGGATTCTCCGGCCAGTAATGGGATTCAAACCCACTACATACAGGATACAAACCCAAATACACAGCACCCCGTGAAGCTACACGGCTGAAGCTCTGACGCGTCTCTAAAATTAAGCAGGCAGCAACTCTTGCAGGACGAACAGGCAGCAGTGCTGTATCACCTCTCGGCAAACCCCCTGCTAGGAAGGAAATAGAGGCTCATTTTTTGCACGGTGCTTATTCTCTCAAAGCAGGGAAATCAAACTCTGTATTTTGAGGTTTCCAGCAATCCCACATTTTCTGCAGGCTACTCTCTTCCGCCTTTTTCCGAGCCTATTTTCAGCTTCTCTTCAATGCCCACTACTGTGTGTTCCATGCCCGGCTTAACTAACAGGCTTGGCTAATAGAAACGCTGCAAGTTTGCCGTTCGGACATTACGACATCATGATGCGGCCTTTCAACTCCGCCGCACCTCATAGCGCCCTATGGGAGAGCAGCATGCTCTCGGATCTGGGAAACACAAGCGAGAAGTGTGCAGAAAAGCCTGTCATCTGCCAGGCCGGGTCCAAGTAAGGACTTGGAGCGAACGACAGTCGTGACCGAGCGCCGGAAAGCTCTGTTCTACAGTGCCAATGGAAAGCCAGTTAATAGCTCCCTACATCAGACCACAACACTTCTGCTTGGTTTAATTTGTTCCAATAATAACCCTGGAAGACCTTAGTGACATTTCCCCCAAGGGAGGTCACTGTCAGAAGCAGTTGTTCGCAGTGAGGATACAAATTTCCATTCCCTCAGTTCGACAAAGCAGGTAACAGGTGAATATACTATCCAGTATCTCTGGGCAAAAGGGATGAGGTGATATTAACTAGCTGGGAAAAACAAACAGAACAAAGAAACTGATAAACCTACATTGCTCAGTTCCAATGATAGAGAGATAGCAAAATTCATCAAGCGGTCAAGGAGGTCATCACTGGGATCGTCACACGGTCAATGTGGCGATATCGCCTTAGTACTGAAGAGGAACGGGTGACCAAATTCGGCCTGCGCTTTTACGAGAAGTGGCAGAAATTTGAAGATGAAATTGAATGAACCATCACAGAAATAAACGAGGAAACAAACAAAGCTAATAAAATAAACACATAAAATCCAATCCACTAAACATTATCAGGCAGACATGTATAAGAAATCAATATAGCCTCCTAATTGGTAAACATATGTTGACAACGTGAGTGGAAATTCCAGTCCTGAAAATCCTGCTTTCTTTTCATTTTTTTCTTTTAACAGAATTCTGTTGTGTGAATAGGACAAAAAAAACCTAACACCACCCTATTTTATCCACTGGCTAAAGATTTTTTTGAAGGCTTGTCTGTAAGGGAGCTTACAGGTTAGATAAAACCCTAATTAGCATGGGAAAGAACGAAAATGAAAAGGTAGAAATATCTAATACTTTGCTGGACTCTTCACCGACACCAGGGAGTATGAGGTTATGAATGAGCAGGGAGGCTGGAAACAGAGCTGGAAAACTCTCAAGAAAAAAAGAAGGCAGAAAGCAGAGGTCATTTGGCAAATATCTCCGTTCTGATGAAAAGGAAAAGTGGAAACGAGATGGAGGATGACAAAACAGCTTATGAGACCAGGTCTAAATCTCTACTGGGGTCTCCTTAGAAATCTGCATTCAACTCCACATCACAGCGTCTGGTTTCAACCACAACTGAAAGCGGAGCTGGAGGGTGGGCTGGGACCTGGGTCCCGTTCCTGTGCAGAGCCTCTCAGTGGGGCCCTGGAGGTAATACTCTCCCCTCTAATTGAACAGGCTGGGCACTTTGTCCCCACATTGCACCTGCTGACATTCCAGGGCACTCCGTCCGTCTAAAAGTACGCGCGGATCGATACGGTCTCTACCATTCCGGTAATGCAAGATACGGAAAATTAACGTCCCCACTTCTTCGACGTGTAGGGGTGCTCTAGATGACTTTCTCCACATGACCGGTGGTACATTAAATCCAAGCCAGTTTGGTCCAGTTTCTGCACAGGTAGGTTGTTTTGCAGGGAGTTATTTAGAAAGACATTTTTTAGCTATGTGTGTTTTCTAAGTTAGAGGGTACTTTTATCCGAAGGGCACACTGTTTTTTCTTTTTCTTTTCAGAAAACAGGGTTAGCCAGCCCCTGCAGTAATTGGGGGTAAGGGGCTTTGCTTAAGGGCCCAAGGGTGATAGCACTCTACTCACTTTGGGCCCTCTGTCACAACCACAACTAACCTGCTGATCCACGTAGCATACTTGGGAGTTTTGACTGAATGGTCGATTCGATAAACGAGTGTCTTTGACCAAAAAGACGCAATAAGTTAGCTAATTTTTCTATTATTGTCTCTCCAAATGTTATAATTTGGGAGAATCACGTCTGACAAGTTGCCTTGCTTACGCCGTTCCTTCAGAGATGATGCAAGGCTTTCTTCAGGTTAGGTCTGTGTGTTTTGCATCCTCAGCTCATGTCAAAATTTTAGCTTTGCCCCGAGTACATTTCTACATCACCACCTTCAAACGCTTCACATGAAAGGTGGTAAATAAATGTTTCAGGTGTGTTTTAGACACCCCACCTGAGCTTCTTGACATCGCTAGGCCTTACTCATACAGTCAACAGGGCATGTCAATGTCAATGTCTTTCAGTTTGGTTTTTTGAACGCCCACGACGAACCTATCAGGCCTAAAGCAGGAAGACTTCCTGCGGTCCCCCCAAGGGCCAAACAGCAAAGCAGCAGAGCACTTAGCATCATGCTACCATCAATATCCTAGGCTAGTATAAAATCCACGGCGATGTTCTCCTATTTTCCCGCAAAACGAACTCCATTAAGCCTGTTCTCACTCAACGATCTTAGCATTGATCTCGCGGCTGTTGCTCTGGCGACAGAATTTTCGGATACAGGCTGTGCTTTGGGTGGGTGGAATGGACAGTGCTGCAGTCTTCTCACCGTCAGACACACTATGGCTCGTTTTATTTTTATTTATTTCGTCTTTTTTTTTATCAGCTTTAATCCAAGATTACCAAAATGTCAAACTGTTGCAGATGAGCTGATCCTTCCCGTCTTTTATGTGGAAAGGTCAGACAAAGCTCCCTTTTCTCTCATGGAAAAAATAAGATGGGATCACCGAGTGCAGCACTGCAGAGGAGGTCGGTTAACCTGGGGACAGGAGCGCGAGATGCACCGCGGTATATCTAATGACCCAGCTTTCTGGATCGATACCCGTCACACAAGCGATGGCATTTCGTGCGGACAGAAGTGGCCCCCGCCATCCTGTGTGGACCACCTGAATACTAGGGATAACAAGAGAAGGGGGGTCGGTTAGGAGACCATCAGCGCATCAAGACACAACAGAAAGGTCCGGAGATGTTCTTAAGGCCTAATTCCTGCCGCAAACTTGGAAGTTTTATTCTGCGCAGCGCCTTCTAGAGGTAGAGTATGGTATACTCACATTGAACCTCCAGGTACTTCTGTGCCTGGAAGTCCTTAACGGCCGGGTGGTCCACGATGCAGACAATGGGGACACCGTCGTCCTCCTTAGTGACGGTGAGTGTCAGGCGGCTGGTGACGGTGAACATCTTGTCGTATGTGAGCTCCACCTCCGACTTGCCTGTGAGCAGAAAAGAACATTGTGTCACCAGACGCCGCGGCGTCACTAAACGCTCACTTCATCGGAAATGGGATGGCTGGGAACATCAGGGCAAGAACGTCCGACGGAGGGAATCTCAGCAGAAGCTGGAAAGTAACAACCGTGGAAGCCTCTGTGCTTTTAGTACGGCAGTACGGGAAAAAATGGCGTTAATAATTCAAGGGATTTAAAGTCTCCGGATAAAGGCGGACAAAGACATCCATCACGAAGGAAAATGATGACTGACATGCCGCTCAGACTGACGTGGAGCTGCGGGGACGGCATTCCCCGTTACCGAACGTGAAAGAACAAGGAAATAAAGTTTCCCCCGTATGCGGCGAAAGCAGGCGGCATCCTAGAGAATGGTCAATGGGGGTGAGTCAGATGAAAACTGCTCGCTGTCAAGAGCTGTTATCTGTGAGTCACTCATTGGCGGTGACGGCTGTGGTGGTTTATTTGTGCCTTATGAAGTGAGATATAACGGCTACAGTCCACGATTCTGACCTACAACACCCCTCTGCATCAGCGCGGGGCGCGAAGCACACAAAGGCTCAGATGAGTCATGGTCCTACCGTGGGCTCTATCCTCACTACAGACCAGGCTCCCGTTCCTTAATAATGACACGGCCTGCGTGGGCGGCTGGGTTGGTGGCGGTGGCCGGTAAGTGGGGAGGGGGGCCGACAGGATGACAGGCAGGGGACAGGGAAGGAGGATGCTAGCCAACTGATAAGCCGACCGAGGTAGACATGTCTCCTCGAGTATCTTTAGCTTCTGACAACAATAAATATAACTGCTGCAATAAATGACAATTTATTGACCCCCAAGTGTGAGTCTGGGGCCTGCTCTGTGTGTATGTGTGTGTGTGTGTATGTGTGTGTGTCTTCCCATTCTTGCAATGGTTACTCTTTGGCATCTCAGATGTAGGGGCGTGTACAGGGGTGGGGCCACAGGGACATGGGTGTATCCGAAAGCTCATCGGCCCCTGGGGTGCCCCAATCCTGTCACTCACCGATTCAAAACCGCGTCATTAGCTAATGATAAGGTCAGCCCCTCTTATGGCTCCCACCTTCAAAAAAAAAATCCTAGATTCAGTTCTGCTCAGATGTTTTTCAGAGACCCACTGGTCAGGTAAAAGTGCCTTCAATTCGCACCCGTGTCCCACATATGGGTTCCTCTTGGAGAAGTGGTGTCCCAAATGGAGCGTAACCTACCTTATGTCCCGTGAATTCCAGGACAGGCTGTGGATCGAACCCTTACCAGATGAGCAGCTGTCGAAAAAAATGGACCTGTGTATGAATGTATTGACAGATGGATGGATCGATGGGCAGACTGATAAACAGCAACTCCCATTTCTTCGCCTAAGATGACAAATCTGCACATCGACCAAATGGCAGACGACACACAAGCTTCCATGATGACCAAATACAGCCTCCTTGCCAAGTCCTATAATACCAGCTAAAACTCTAGATTTTATTCATCTGAACCCTTTAATCACATTAGTATATTACAGTTATTGCAAAGAATGAACTCTGATGACCTAAGTAATAGGTGTTACAGTATTTAAGAGGCAGGAAAACTGATGATTCCCCCCCATCTCTTCTCCAAGGTATGCAACATAGTCTTTATTCTGGAGCTTTCTCTATTTAATCTCCTGAACAAGAAACTCCCAAAGGTACCCCTGAGTGGCTAAGAAAGGAAAACACTTAAAGACTCTGGAAAATGTCAAAACCTCAATATTATATAAATCTCATTAGCACTGGAAAATTAAACGAGCACAAACTGTTGCAATTAGCCAACCTGTTTAGCACAATAGAATCGATGTAATATGCCTTCAGTGACGAGGACAGTTTGCAAATATAGGACAGGCCAACTACACGGCACCAGGCAGGATAATCCAGAGCCCGACTCTGTCCATTTTGAGACAATTTTCACAGTATCAGACTGAAAGCAACCCAGATCACAAAAATCTCTCTTGCCTTTATTTCATAAGCTGGGAGACTTAAAGTCTTGCGTTTCTAAATTCAGACCACTCACCATGTACGGAGAGATTTAAAGACCTGTCATGCAATCTGTCCTCCATTTCTCAAATTTCATTTAAATTCTGGCTTAAGCATGAATAAATCGCAGAAAAACACAATGAATCAAAACAAAGGAGGGAAGGGCTAAACTAGACTACCTGTGGAACGGGCGGGGGGGGGGGGGGGGTTGACTTTGGCAATTAAAACGATGGGGTTTTCCCTCCCAGGAAACCGGGGGGAAACCATTAAATGCTATTTAATAAAGAAAAAAAAATGACTATACTAACAAAAATTCAACAGAATGAAGAGAATACTTAATTAAAAGTAAATCCACCCAGGCCAAAAGCAATTTAGTTTGTGAGCCCCAGAGTTGCAATGCCAGGAATGCAGTCTCTCTAGCCGTAAGCCGCTCAAACTCCACGCGCCTGCCTTTCGGATGCCTCTCCTTCAGACCGATACCTGATGGCAAGTGTGGTCTGACCATCCGCTAAGACGCTGAGATCACAGCCGACAGTCAGCTACTGTTCCGTAGCTGACTGGAAAAATCACTCTTGGGTACCATTTGGGGCAAACCTGGCGAGTGTAGGCTCTTAGTAAATATTTCACACTTTTGAAATCTTTTAAAACATGCAAAAACAGTGGAAAGTCTACTGAACCCAGGTATTAAATCAGCAGTGGCCTCTACTCTGCTGTCTCCTTCACTGTCTTTTTTGACTTGACGTTGATCCTATATTACACCATATTCACTTAGTTTAGGCTACTCTGTCCAGCCATATTGTAAGATGCCTTTAATTACTGTACTAAGCAGTTTAGATACCTTGCAGATAGTTCTGTATTGTAAACTTTATTATGGATTTGAATCACAAAATAAGTAGCCGAACGATCAGTCTCCACCGTGAAAGGACTAAGGACAGCGAGAGACAAAGACGTGTGGCCTTTTGTTATTGTTTGGAAAATTCACAACACACGAATCCACACAGGGATGTAAATGCCATTTAATGCCTGTCTCTTCTGTCCTCATGAGCGAATGACCCAATGAAAGGTGCCAGTTGTGCGATGCCCCTGTCACTCAGACTCTTCCATCAGAACCAGAACACATGCGGGATGATGATACGGGCAGCAAGACCTGCTTCCTAACTCCAACGTTTGATGCTGTCACCTGGATAATTACAGGCCACGCCCACTTAGCCAATCACGGAAACAAACAAGGAATCCGCACGTCAAAACGTAACCCCGTCAGGAGCTCGTGCCGCTTGCGAACAAACCTTGTAGCTCCTTGTCTCCCTTCATCCATCGGATGGTGGAAGCGGGCTTGCTACCCATGGCAGTGCAGATTATCTCTGTCTCGTTCCCTTCGCTGACAATGTCCTCTCGGGATTCGATGATTGGATTGCCTGGTGGGACTGACATCAAACAAGAGGTAGGATTAGTGGGATCACCATTGTGGGGGCTGAGAGGTAGCATTCGGTCTCTGTTGTTGTTTTTTATTATTATTTGTTTGTTTATTTCTTGCCACTGCCTGTTCGAGATTCCAGACAATTACATGTTGTCCAACTTGACATGTGATGAGTTACAGAGTCTGACAGCAGGCACCACAGACTAGCTGCACGGGGTTGTGTTACGGGGCTGCTTCTGCATTTCCCATGTCGCTTTCCAGAAAAGACAAACACATACATGTACAGTATATACAGGTGAGAGCAAGTGTTGGGATCAGAGAGCAGGGAATGGGATTAAGGGTCTTGCTCAAAGGCCCAACAGTGATATGACTGCTTAAAAAATTCAAACCCTCAACCTTTGAAACATGGGCACGGATCCCTAACCCAAGCCTTCCGAGCTAAACATCTGACTATATGTATAAAATGAACTGACTTCAGTCTTTAGGTTCTTGAAGTAAGTGTGCAATGGGAGATGGTAGTGTCTGGTTCTATGGGGTAGAAGTCAATTAGAATCAATAGGAATTTCTGGGCAGAAGGTCATCAGTTTGAATCCCATGGCCATCCTATCACTGTTGGGTCCTTGACCATTAAACCCAACTGCTCCAGGGGTTGCTGGAAAAATGGCAGATCCTGCTCTCTGAACCCAAGTTTTATACTCACTTGTATATGAATATCTCATCTTGAGATGCTGTGATGTAAGCTGCCACTTGGGTACAACACGTGCCCACCTAGATAGCTTTAGAGTGGCGCCTTACCCAGGACAGTGATGTCGGCGTAGGCTTCCTGGGGAGGGTCGGTGTAAAGCTGGCACACGTAGCGGCCCTCGTCCGACAGTGACACGTTGGACAGGGACACCCGCAGCTCATTGTCCGAGAAGTTGACCAACTGAAAGCGGCTGTCCTTCAAGGCTGAGGGAACAAGGACACAGAAACGGAGTTTGATGCATTGGTCTCCCTTGAAGGCCTCATGGTTACTGCCCCCCCATCCCATCAAACAGCTAAACAAAAATATAAACTGAATTCACATTTACCCAAATTCATCATCATAAACAAACAAACATAGTGAACCCAAACGAAACAGAAACCTCTCATGAAGACACCACCCCAACCCCAAAAGAAGGAAGTTGCCCAATACCGGCTACTCTTCCCACAGATCTGTTTCATGGCTTTGCTCCTAATTAGGAGATGAACTGGTGATATACGTCTAAAATCATACATTTTTTTGGACTGCCTCGCCCCCATCCACAACCCCCAAACAGAATAATGATGAGTCCATTAGCCTTGTTTTTCGGCCGAGGATGGCAGGCAACGTGAAAGCCCAGGAGAGATGAAAGCCCGCCTCCCCCCAATAAATTGAATTCTGATCGACGCACACGATCCGCGGCACTGAAAGCTTTCCGGCCCGCATCCCCTCTCACCAGCGTCTGCGTGGTTCAAAGGCAGCGGGCGCAAATAAATAAATAAACAAAAGAATTAAATGAATATCTCCACCTTGGGGAGACGTATTCCGGGGCTCGAGTTCTCTTAAAATGCACAGCCAGGCGGTAAGCTGATCTAAGTGCACCATTTTCCCCCCAGCTGGACTGCGATGGTCTTTATTCCCCCCCCCCCCCCCCCACCCAACCTC
>JAODJU010000038.1:19834000-19851284 GCA_026776725.1 Gnathonemus echidnorhynchus | reverse complement strand
CCCCCTCGCACGCGTTGTCAGTTGAAGCCACTCCCAGCCCCTCCAGATGATAGCTCCTGAGATGCTGACAGTGCAATGTTTTCAGGAGATGATATGACTCCCCCACCTCCCCCGCACATCTTTCCAGAGATGAACGCGGGAACTAAGACGGAGAGCAGGTGAAACCCGGAGATGACACCCCCGATGGTTTTCAATCAGACGGCTGATGCCTCTAAGCGGTTCCATTTAGAGCCGTGGTCCCCTAGGGGGGGGGTGGCACGTGAGGAGCAGGTGCTCGCCGTCACCACAAGGTGGAATTCCAGTCAAAACAAAAGCCCTCCGCGACAATTTAAGCCGGGCAGCGTCAATTTCCCTGCTGCCTTCTCCCATTTCCGTTCGTTAGGTGCTTGCCCATCGCTGCAGATATGAAACAAAAGTGTGAACTGCAGAGGAAAGCATACGCTTGAAGTAATTAGTGGTCTCTGTAATGGGAGGAGGGCAAGCCAGGCAGCCACAGATACAGTCTAATTGCTCAGATCCCTGCCGGCCCAGGGCAGGACACCAGAGGACATAATGGCTTTGGCAAACACTGGGAAGACATGTTAGCAATGTGGATTTTAGCGTGCGGCATGCAGTCAAGCATCTAGTCCTCTTTCAAAGCATTTCCTTTTTTTTTTTCCAAGGCATACCCTTAGAGAGGTGTGTACAAAAACAACATATTCTTGTGATTCAGACATGCCCCAGGGTAATTACAGCATAACTGTCATTTTGTCTGCGGAAGCCACAGACGGTGCCAAGGGGAACCCCAAATGTCGAGGTCGTTCGCTTCTGATCCAAGCAGCCGCAAGCACCATGCTCCAGCTGCAGCGCCACCTGGTGACAGGACAGCAAGGCTCCAGCTGCTCGTTAAAGATGAACGCCAGTCCCTTCCCATTGGGAATATTTGTAAGGAACAGACCGTGGGCAGGTGTCAGTGGATTCGCCTAATGGGAAACAACCTGGAGTAGCTCTGTAGGACCTCAACTTAAGAGACGATGCTTTGTTTGTATTGTACAGTAGCCTTACAACACTGCAATCATGTTCACTCTTGAGAATTGGAGGTAAGCTTGATGGAAAAGCCTTCCTATTTACATAAGGTCACCCGAAGGCCATATGACTCGACAGTGAACAGAATGTTTAAGTCAGACACTTTAAATACATAGAATGCACGCAATGCTACGTGTTCACATGATTCGTAGCTTCAAACAAACATACATTTTCACACCTGACAGCTGAGTTTCTCAAGCAGGATTCCCAGCTGCTTTCCAAGTTATCAGCCCAGGCCTTGGATAATCTCCCAGACGTCGTAAAAGGACTTACCTGGGGAGGGAACAGAAACAAATGAGTTTGGTTAAAAGCTGTTAAACAAGGACACAGACTCATTTTCTGTCACTGATTTCGGACGCCGTGAATCATCGCTCGGCGAGAGCTGACGCAGAAGCTCATGCAGAGATGGGAAAGCAGCAAGGGTATGGGGAGCAGGGGTGGGGTGCGAGAGTGACAGAGGTTGCCCAGACATTAGGCATGAAAATGCTGACCCCCAGCTAGGGCGTTGAGATGGGATTACCCAGCGCGGCCAATCTGGACTGGAAGGCATAATTAAATGCGAATATCTAAACCGCATGCAAAATCGCAATAAGACACCAAACATTTCATTTTTCTGCATAATATTAAACGGCGAATGCTTAATAATTTATCATCAACATACTTCTTGAAATTAAACCCTTTTTTTGTTGTTTAAGCTGGGGAGGGGGGCTGTCTTGAAGGATGGGCATGAAGTTCTGGTGCTTTATAATGACAAACACCCAGGGATTGCAATTAGGGGGCTCACATAATCTTGTTTTATTAGGTAGACGTGATGGTAATGACTAGTGCCTCACGCAGGTAATTGCGATACCAGTTAACCCAACGACGTTCAGGAAGACAACACCACCATTTTTTTGGGGGGAGGGAGGGACATTTTTAATCAAGGCAGCAATCATAGCAGTTCACCCATGGCATAAAAAGCCTGGCGTTAAATCTCTGTCAGTGCAAGTCTGTTTCTTAACCACGGGGTGAACAAGCCATAGGAGGGCCAAAGCTGCACGGGGGCCACGTTGACAGGAAATGTTAAAGTGGCGAAGGGAGGGAGATTTTCCAAAAGGAGCAGATTCAGTGACCTAAGGCCATCTGCATCCCATCAGAAGCCATGGGCTGATGTGTCACATGTCACGCATAAAGAGGCACTCAGCCTCAAACATCATGACTCCAGCCCATGTCTCCCCAAGGAAGGGTGCTTTTTTCAAGACTCCCATTTGCCTAATTGACTTTTTTGTCAGAAAGCTCAATTCACATAACATGAGTTGTTGAAAGTCCAGAATGACAATTGGTTGTGTTTGACTGCCAGTTTGTCCATCATGTAATTATTAATTTCTTTGAACTCTCTGTCCAGGGCATTTATAGCTGAAAGTTAAATGATAAAAGGGGAGAAGGACTTCTTTTTGTAATCTGAAACTTATATTACATACTACATTAAGTCTTATCTACCAGTAAGGAAAAAAATTCTCACCTGCAGTTTATCTAGTTTAACATAAAAAGGATGAAATTTACAGGAAAAAGGCCAGAACCTTAGGAATGTACGATTTTCCTGTAAATGTTTTTTAAAAATAGTAATCTCCACTAACTGTAAGCAAATGTTACTATTTACATTCAATAATCATGTTAAAAATGGTCACTTGCAACGTTTGTCAGTACAAGGTAACTGTAAACTAGGTAGGTAGATGTCGGTTACATGGTAGAAAATATTTTCTCTAAAGTCTTATAACTTCTTTCTTTCATGGTGCCATAGGAAAGGAAGAGGAGGAATAAAATACCCAGGATTTAAGCTGTTTATCCCACAGAGGAGGTATGAACCGTACTCCTTCAACTGAGCAGCACCTTCCCAGTTCTCTGTAAGCATTTGCTTCTGAACCGTGAATTTTACCTGGAGGTAGATCGCTTGATTCCTAAGCGTGCTTTCAGTTTACTGCCACCGAGAGCTGGAAGGGGGCAGCTGAAGTGTGTGCCTGGCAGACCAGAAAACTCGCCTCAATCACCATACTCGCCAGTGACAGGCAGTGCTACTCTTTTAACCTCGAGCTTCCTTTGTCAGAATTCTGGTGCCAATTAACACATATTCCAGAATTTCCAAAACAACCCGGAACTCTGGGTGATGGGGACTGGGTGTCGTGGAAACAGGGGTACCATACAGAGACCATACAGAGCCTGTAATCAAAGTGTAAGATCTTGAGTGAGGCTTGATGATCATATTGTCTGTTCACAGGTTCTCGCTGCTTTTTACTAATGTGATGCACCATTCCCCCCCCCCCCCACACACACACACACACACAGCTCCTGAATATGTATTTTCAAATGGTACTCTCCTTCCTTCCTTTCAGGCATTAACAGATTACACAGTATACATTCAACTGTATAATCAGGAATATTTTTAAGATTCATTCTACAAGTAAAACCGTCTTAACACTTATATACACAAGAAAACAATATAGAAACAAGAAACATACCTGTTATGGTCCAACAGAGTTCATTTCTAATGTCTTACAATCTCAATGAGAATCTATTTAATATTCAAGTATTATAACACATTTTCTCAATAAAACTGCACTCCCCAAGAACACAACTGTGGCGTTACAGAAGTGAGAGTATTTAAATATCCAGAATCAGCGCCGGTAATAGCGTTAACTCAGCTCTATTCAGTCACAAATGAGACTTGCCCGCGACTACACTGAATGTAAATACCGATGACATTAAACGAGCCATTATCCTATTAAAACTGAAACACTGTGCGCATATTTGCTGAGCGTCTTCCAGCTGTGTGTTTTCATTTACGTTTATTTTGGTTTTTGTCTTGAAAATGAGGGAAAAGGCCCCTTTTCACCCATGAAGGGATGAATATACCGGAATCTCCGACGGTGGCTGCTGAGGCACCGGCGGTACCGTGGAGCAGGAGACTGAGCCCGAAACTCACAGATGACCCATGTGAATTCGCCCAGCTGAATAAAACTGTCACTAAGCGAGACTTGGGGGATTCATTGCGAGAAATGGCCTTTACGAGACCGAAATACCCCCAGCCGACACTGGCCCCAATCCGAGCTGACAATGTGAGAAGCGCGTGTTTGAGTGCAAGAAATCCATTTGATAACTATAAAGCAGACAAGCATCTACCATTAAGTCACCTGACTGTTACAGCGGTTAACTGTGGCAGTCTCCATTTTCTACAATAACCAGTTAAAAATACAATAACGGTGAACCTTCACAGTTTACTCAAGACCAATACTGTATGTGAAATGAAACAGCCACATCATATTTAGGTTTGCTGACAGCACAGGCTCTTAGCCAAGCAGATTGCTGGCTAACCTTTTTGCCGGTTTGAGCCCCAGGAGGGACTGTGATGTTGTACCTTAGAACAATCAAACTGCACATACGCCGAGACTGTGTAATTTCAGACCGTTTTTGCTGTGTAAATGTTAAAAGATATTAGAAAATCCTCCATTTAATGTATGTTCTTTGTAGCAATTCCCTTGTTTTTATAGTTATTGTTAATTTTAAATTCAGTTCTACGTCTGGAATTTTAAGCAAAGGTAGAGTTAAAGATTAAAATAGCGCAATGATTTACTCCTGATTCACCTGGCTGGCACTACACATGCTCTTACAGAAATTAATCAACACCGTTCTGACCAATTAGAGTCGAGAATTCAACAGTGCCGTGGTGTAAATTAGGTTAAATTGCCCATTAATACAATCATACAGGTTCACATCCTGAAAACAAATTCACCTGTTTCCAGATGTCAATTTGGTTGATATTAAGCCCCACTACAAGTGACCCACCCGCAAGTTAAAAATCCAGTCACCCTGGGCGAAGCTTTGTTGTTGGAGAGCCTGCGGGAGCCAGCCCTTCCGTGGCGGCAGGCAGGAGAGCCGCCCTTTGATTCCTGCGTGAGAACATCTCTTTCGGGTGAGGAAGCGTCCTGATCTGCCAGCTAGGGAGCGTTTCTGGCTCAGGTCCCCGGTTTCGCATTTGCTGGCGGGCTCATGTCAGGCGAGGTGACAAAAATAAGCACCGGGCTCCTAAAACTGATAAAAGTTTGTCTTATGGTCTCAGGGAAGCAGAGAGTTGGGGGGGGGGGGGGGTCGTCCTCATGTGCACCAGTGGTTATAAATTCCGGCATGTCTTACTAGATTAAATGCATTTAATTTTTGATTATTTATGCTAGCAAAATAAATATGCCAATAAAAAATTGGCAGGACATACACCACCAGTAACTAACAGTTTTTGCACATCGCAGGTTTTTTTTTTTTTTTTACCACTTTTCAATTTATTTCATAAACTGCAATTTTTTATTCTTGTCAAGCATTGGAAAGGTGAGTGAACAATTGAAAATATAAGCTTCCTTTATAACATGGAAAGAATATACAATTGTCTGACATCTTATTCACTGGTTGTGTGGTGATGGCATAGTGAAATTCTAGGCTGTCCTTTAACTTTAAATGCACTAGTTAACTGTCTCGTCCCCTGAAAGAACAGCATTTAATGTCCCTCGTGGAAAGAATACCTCGAATTTGCTCTGCTGTTATTACTGCTAGAGAAGGTTACTTTGATGAATCAAAGATATGACATTTTCTTGCCAATAAAGGTATTCAAATGGTGAATATACTGTTAATGTATTTGTTAGCAAAGAATATTGAGTGTATTTTTAGTAAATGTTAAGTGAGTGACATGAAAATGTAGTGCATGCAAAAACTTGACTGGTAGTGCAAATGACGCATTTGTTCACAAAACCTGAAAATGAACCTCCCCCCCTCCCCCAACTGGAAATTAATGTTATCACTACCTATGACCCCCGCAGATGAACAGCCACATGCTCCAGGAATGACGGTCGCTTACTGATAGTTAGGAAAAAAAACCATGACCGACATTTGTTTTTAATAGATAGTTAGCCTCCACCAACTACATCATTTGATAATGAGTGAAACAGGACAGCCAAACTGGGTACGGTACACCATTAGGGGCTAACGATGGTTGCAGGGTTTTCGGAGAGCTTTTGACGTTAACTGTCCAAGACACCAGTGGTGACAGTAAGTAAAATGAGACAGAGAACGCACCACGGCATAGAATGTACCAGACCTTTTTCCCCGGAACATCTTCAGCCCAAATATAGAAATTAATCCCTGTAGGTCACATGCGGAAACCTGCCTGACAACAGATCTCCACCCTGCTGACCCCTCCGACATCCCTGGGGCCTTGTCCAAATTTACCTGTCACTCCTGGCAGAGGTCTGACACGTGAGTAAGGGAGGTGGGCAATCGAGGGGGGCAGGGATCAAAGATCTGTTAACAGCAGGCATGATTCACCCCGCCGACTTATCGCAAACAGGCAGGTCTCACTCCCTGCTAGCCAGACGGCCCCGCGGCTCCCACAAATGCTCCCACAAATACTCTCACAAATACTCCCACCACGCTCTGTTCTGCCTGGTCACTATGCTCTGCCCACCAGAGGTGGCGCTGTGGGCCGTTTCCCTTCATGACAATCAATGATGGCGTCGCCCCATGGCAGCACGATACAAGTTGCTCTCTCCCTGCTTTGTATATCTGTATTGCTCTTTAGTGTCTTTGCACGTGTAACTTGCTGTATTTGCGCTGTTTTTCCCTACACTGTCTTATCTTATATTGCACTACTGTTTGTACTGTTCCTCAAAGTCTGAACCTGCAGCATAAGAATTTCACGTGTACCAGCCTTCAACTTGAAAATTTAAAGTTTCACACGGAAACAACACATATTAAATAAATGAAGAGATAAAGAATAAAATTTGGCCTTAGTGCTTCTGTAAACTCAATGCATCTTTGATAATTTTTTTTGCAAGTCCATATTTACTTGTCAATTTTGCGTAACTCAAGATCTAACTGTACACATTTACGATTGGGGAAAAAAAGGACAAATGCATGCATCCATCCATCCATCCATCCATCTATCCACTGATAACATCACTATTATTATTATTATTACTTAGAAGTGGCAATTCTTGGATTTTTAAGGAGGCAGGGGGCATAAGAGAACCCATAATTTATACAGAGGGGCTAACCTTATCATTAGCCAATGACACGTTTTGAATCAGTGAGCGACAGGGAAGTGGGCACTTCGGGGGCCAATCAGCTTTCAGTTGGGGGCAGTGCCCCTGTATGCACCCATGATAATAATGTGCTTATTTATATAACAGTTGTTGGAATTTTGAAGTAATTAGGATCCCATGGATGACTTACCCACACCTACCTTAACACGCAGGAGTTTGGAAAATCCCGTTATCTGCACAACGCACGTTCTGGTGGCCCAGTTCCGAACTCAATTCCCAATCAATATCAACCCCTCCTCCCACCAAAGTCAAGTCAGACCTCCTGTCAGCGGTGCTAGAAGGCAGGGAGATTTAATTATCTGGGCTCATGCGCTTGTACTCACAAAAGCTCGGATCAGGTCGGGATTTACTGAGTGATCAACACTTTCCGGCTTCCCTGCTGATCGATCGCCTCCCCCACTGCTGCTGCTCCCCAGTATTCCCGTCCCAGCTGGTCAAACATCTTAGAGGGCCAATAACTCCATGTAAGCGGCATGCGATAGTGTCACTGTCAGACACAAGCTAGACGAACCTTGGTTTGCCGGGCTAGGGTAAAGCCCGGGATGGATTTTTCACCTGGTAATTACGATTCATCCCAGGGGAAGTCACTTTTTCCATAAAAACAGACTACAAATGTGTAAGGAGATGGAATGGTTTGAAACTATGGTTTGTCAATGGTTTGACTATTTTATCAAGTTTTCTTGAAAAGCTGATGGTCATGCTAAAGAGAAATCTGTTTTTGAACACAACTCAGCCCTTGATGCTCATGATCTGACAAATAATATGTTGTTTACTTTGCAGGATTATGCCGACAGCCACACCCGACCGATATCAAACACACATACAAAGAAAGTCTCTGCTGAAAATTAGCTGAAGAGTGCTACAGTTAAGAGATGGATCTCTACCGCGCACGAATAAACGTTATAAGACGTAAATAAAACACACAAGACCGACTTCTCCACTGTGAGAGACGGGCTGAATTAATCCACGAGATGTGACGGTCTTACGTGTCATACAGCTTGTCAGGCTAACATATGACATTTTGCAGCGAGTAGCCTGGCCTTTAGCTATATCAGGATAACTGGCTAACCCAGGCGGTGGTTTAACATGAGGCCTCTACGCCCTTTCGAAGTGCCAAAGAGCTTCTGTTTCTGTTACCCAGGGAGCGGGAAGAAGATCGATGAGGGTTGGTTTTAAGGACACCCGTCCCCGCCCTCACACAGCACAGTGCCACATCGCTACAGAGGCGTTAAGTGACGTCTCACACATACAGAGCTAAGGCTGCGTTAAAGGGAGAACACAAGTGTTCTGCTTAAGTACACGTACGCTGTATGTATAGCTTAGAATGCATTATGCTGCGTATATACTATTAGTGCCTGTCGAATTCAGTGCTATTAGATTCATAGTTTCATGAGACATTTTAAACTACAAATAATTACGAAAAGCACAAACTTCACAACAACCAGATTCTTTTCTACTTGTTCCAGGGGCAATTCTTTAATTTATACAGAGGGAGCAAGCTTATCATTGGCTAATGATATATTTCAAATATGTGAGTGACAGGGGAGTGGGCACTCTGGGGACCAATCAGTTTTCAGTGGGGAGTCAGTGCCCTTGAGGCTCCACCCCTGACTTGTGCCCAGGCCCCTGGCATTTCCCAGCTGTGTGGACCTTGGTTCTTCTCAGATTAATGGACCTCGTCATACTCCAATCCAACCACAATTACACCCCCTTACTGCTACCGATAACCCACTCAGGGTATTTTGATAGGGGGGGTGTAGGCACTGTGGATGTTTTTAACAGAGAAAACTGACCTCTGTGAAAGTCTTCTCTGAGGCAGGAGTAGGAGAATCTGCTTGAGAGAGAGCCAGTTGCATTAACAGCTGCCACGTTTCACGGGAGAGTGAGAGCTTGGATAAGAGGCATCTGACGACTGTGTGTTTGTGTGTGTGTCGGGGGGGGGGGGGGGGGGGGGCATGCACAGATATAAGATAGGACATCACGTTCTGCCACATCAACACTATCTACTTAAAGGAGAACAAAGTTCTCTAATGAAAACTAATGGGATTAGATTGCAAATCCAACACAACCCAAGAAGTTTACCTATTCCAAGGTACCTTCAGGCTAACAATTTTTTTTTGGTTATCATTTTAAGTTGAGGCCTTACAAGCATGTGACCAAACACGTGACCCAGTCGATGGTGATCTGGATCCGGACCCCGCGTTTTTCCATATAACTGAGCTTCACCGGGGAATTACATCGTGTGTGTTTAAGCGGCTCAGCCTCTGCCTCGAATTCCAGTCCACAACTCCCATGAGTCAACTGCGTTATGAATTTATTCAATACAAACAGCTCTCGCTGTTTCGTCCGACGAAAAAAATAGCTGCCAAATATTAATTCTACAAGAAAAAAAACCCTAAAGTCTATTAATAGTATTATTATTTGGGGCCATTATTTATTAATGACAATCTCCGAGTGGCTGTCAATTATTAACAGAATCTTTTATCCGTCTAAACACGCGTTCAGGTTAAGCACCCGGCAGAGGTTTACAACATCGATTATCACCTGGGACTGAAGCACGTGTAAGGTAATAAGGTCAAGTCTTCATCCCTCACTCTGTCACAACCTTGCAGGGAGATTAAAAAAATAAATAAATCAGAAATAAATGAACAGATCCCAGCAGCGATCGCACGAGGACGGCACGCCCACGCGGCACATGAGCGCGTTACGCACGCGCAGCTGACTGCCTCTCGACGAGCAACTGGTGCGAGGAGCGGTGATGGCAAGCACGACACTGCCGACAGCCACAATGAAACAGACAGAATAGCAGACAGACGCATGCAAATGACAAC
The DNA here is from genome assembly GCA_026776725.1 of Gnathonemus echidnorhynchus. Lineage (NCBI taxonomy): Eukaryota > Metazoa > Chordata > Actinopteri > Osteoglossiformes > Mormyridae > Gnathonemus > Gnathonemus echidnorhynchus. Next base: position 19,841,269 of record JAODJU010000038.1, on the reverse strand, counting down.
AATTCCCCCAGTGTAATAAATAAACAAACAGTTAAAATCTAATAACGGGCAACGGCTGAGAAATCGATTAATCCGGAAACCGGGCGGGGGACCAGCTACACGCGGAAGGGGGCGCCACCATCGTATCGGTGTAGTCGCCCCACCCACCTACCTACCTCCTAACTGGGACTGAGGGCCAAGCTCCCTGCAACCTGCACCTTTTTACCGTCACAAGCCGCCAGTGACGAACTCAGCCGCTCAGGCTAATTAACACTTTTAAGCTTCCCCCAGGTAAGACGGAGGATCGGCGAGGCAGCGCACGCAAACAAACGCACAGCGAACAGCTGGCACCGTCTTCCTTTCGCAACAGAAGTGATCTCGGGCGGCCGACCCGCGCCGGCGCCAAATATGGCAATATGTTGGCTGTCAGTGCGCGGGACGCGGGATCGCAGGGAGAGCGGTCCCGGAGCCACCCCCTCAGCTGACAAGCGTCAGGTGGCTACTTTGTCTTTATTCCGGAGGAAATAAAATAAATTAAAGAACTCATTTTCGCAGTGTGGCTGCCAGGAGAAGGACCGTCTCTGTTGCTCATGCTCAGCTCTGACATGGTGGGGGTTTCCCCGCGATGGAGATCTTTCTCTGATCAAGACCACTCTGCCTAGCTATTGCTAAACCCCGTCAGTGGTCCATCCCACCTTCAAATGCTCCCTTACTTGCACATCTGACTGCTATAACAGTGTTCTTTTGGACAGGAGTGAAATGGCAAAAGGAACTGTGGTTCCAAGGGGAGGGGGAGGGGGAGGGGGGCGGGGGCAAGGGTAAGCTTCAGTTCACGGGCAGACTGGATCATATGGGGGAGTGCAGCAGTGCTAGTGTATTACGTGTGAGGATTATACTCTGACAATACGCGTCTCCCCCGATTCAAACCAGGGGCAATCACATGCTTGCAGAGAACCAGGTGACCCATCCATTTTGTGGAAGGTCTCAGAAGCATGTGATCATTCAGCCTTGATACTGGTAAATAGGAGGGTGGTTTTCAGAAAACACAGAGGAATCCCAGCCCCCCAGAGATGAAGGAGTAAAAGGGATTCATAATATGATCTAGATAGAGCCAAAGGGGAAACCGTCTCCTTCCACTCACTTAGCCCCCACCCCTCTGAGCCTGTCAGGGGGCTGAAACAGGTTAAACTGGGTGACGTGTAGCACAGTACCTCCCACTGTCAGCTGTCTCCTTGACAGCGGGCATATCCCGAGGTACTGAGAGCACCCGAAGACCAACCCCCCCCCCACCCGAAACATTCTGGATCCCTGTCAGCAAGCATCTCATCACATGTCGATATTTACAAAGACAGTGCTCGTGGAAGGGCTTGCTGGGTCAAAGGACAGTGGAAACCCAGAATTCCCCACCTTCGTGAACACCCTCTAATCTCAGTCAATTACATTCTTGCTTCCCCCCCCGCCCCCCATCCCTCCCCACCACATGAAAAAAATCCAAAAGATGATGGAAGCTTGATTAAAACCATTTATCACTCTGATTTTGGCTGAAAGATTCGGCTGGTAATTAACGTCTCCGTTCCGTTATCTCTCCCGTTCGTTTCGACTGGATAAAGGTGACTTTCTCTGGGGGTGGGGGCTGTCTGTGCCTACAGGGAGGCGGATGGCCACAGAGAGCCAGGGATGGCAGAATAACCTCACCTCCCCCCTTCACCGCACACGGCATTGATGGTTCTGGTTCATCATCTGACGATGACCTCGTTCAGATGATCATAGAGCCACAAGCATGCCCTCTCAGCCTCGCTACCGCCAGGAAAAATTTATTATGATTGCCAAAACAAGCATTACAGTAACACTATCTCCACTACCCTATCTAGACGGGGCATCTATATCTGTAGAGATTTATCTCGACACACATCTTTTTATCGGTCTTCCTTTATTCTTTATATCCTTATACCCTTCCTGCATGCTATCTATCTTAGCCCTAGAGCACGCTATCGTTTGCGTCACCGCAAGACAAACAAAAGCTGTCCGAAATTACAGGGAGTACATCACAGCCTAACGGGCAGGGTCTGGCACAGGAAATAAATAGGCGGATCAGACCGGCCCGTTGCAGACGGTGCCCTTGTTCTGAGTAGACTTGAGGTGAAAGATCGACCGCAGCGTGAGTGTGACTTTTTTTGATCTGTTGGCGACCGATCGATATTCCTGTGGAGGACACGGATGGACGAGGCACTAAGAAGGAGACGGAGGAAGAGGGGGACACCCCCACACTCACTGACCCCTGGAAGCCTGACGAGCTGCAAGAGAGTATAAAGGATGGGACGAGGGCGGTCCCAGCTGAAAGCTGATTGGCTCTCGTAGTGCCCCTGCCCTGTCACTCACCAATTCAAAACATATGATAAGGTTGGCCAGAATTTTGACCCCACTTAAAAAAAAAATTAAAACCAAAAAAACACTTCTTTCTGCATCAGTCTGAAGCCCATTTCAAACTGGCTTTTATCCAAACAGACTCCCTGAGTTTATAATTTAACCATTTACACTGCAAGACATTTATTACAACATTTCGGGTTAAATATCTTGCTTAAGGGCACGATAGCAATTTCTGCCCAAGTCCTCACGGTGATAAATCCCACTTCCGCCACAACACCGCCGTTTCCCAGCTTTACGGCACAGTGGCGGTTCCTTTATAACACTTTACTATTTTAATCTGTCAGCAACACCTGCAGTCAGTCATTTCACTTTTTTGATATTCATTTCACAATAATTTCAGTGCCACTTTGCCACCAGGCTGCTTCACAGTGGCGACCGCTTCACTAAATCTGATATTATCGTCACGTTGATTCCGCTAACTGTCCTTTCAAGGCGGACTACAAAACATGCCAGTTTCCTCACGTCGGTGTTTTGCAAAAAAATTGCATTTCGGAGACTAACAAAATCATTATTGAGTGATGGGAAATTGGACCGTTATGTTGTGATTAGCTCGGGCTTTATTGGTTTCAATATTAATTATCATAATAATTTAGATTAGATTAACTTTATTGATCCCAGGGGAAATTTCTTGCTTACAGCTGTAGCATATATGTGGTGTTCAATATATGTCCAATTTAAAAATAATAATAATATGAAAGGTTCTCCAAGAAGAACCATGTTCAGCCGACTTAGGGCAAGATCCTGGAACTCATTTCTCCGAAGCGGGGAGATTCACACCTCCCCCAGTTATGCACTCTATCGCCCGCCTGCCCAACCCCTTTGTTTATTTAACCTTTGGGAAGTCCTCATTATCTGCCTCACTCCAGAGACCATATTGGATTGTCAAGAGAGTGCTGAATTAACAGCGAGAGCATGTCCAAAGCCTTGAGCAGGGATCATGTTGGTCAGTGTGCTTGCCGTAATTACTTCATGGGCAGGAGCTGGTTTTCTTAAGTGATTCATCGTGCCAAAGCCGGCCGCCCACCTGCCCCAGTGCCCACCCAGCGAACCCCTTAGTCAACCCTTCAGCATGAGGGGAAAAAAGTTTTAATCCAGCATTATACCTGTACTCCAAAGGTGGGTAACTCTTTGAAGGTGGAGCCGCCTCGCGCACTCGGTACACTAATGGATTAATGGACTCCAGTCAGCCGAGTTCATGTATTTTCTTCTTTAATGAGTTAGTGAAGTAGAAAAGGAGGAAAAAGAAAATCTAAAATAAAAAACACCCACGCACATAAACTATTTTGGACATGGATGGAAAACAGAAGTATGTAATTAAGTAAGTAATTAATTAGGCATGACGACGACGAAGATGAGGATGAGCATCCGGGGACGGGTAATGGTCTGCTTTGAATGAGGAGGCCAGATCTGTAGCTGAGGGCGACGTAGGAAAAACAGCGCGTTCGCCTTAGCGATCGCTCGAAGGAGTAGGCGTCACAACACCGTTCTGCGGCTGCGCAGAAGCCGTGATGGTGGCTGTCACCTCGGCCCCCTTCACTCCACCACCTGGCTGCCCCGCGCCTGATCAAAGGTGTCAAAGCGACAGCACTGGTCAGGCTGAGACTTGCCAGTGACGACAGTGAGCCCCCACAAGCAGGGAGGACCGATCCCTCATAAACAGACAGCCCGGTAGCTTGGAGGCAGGTAATGAATCCCAGCAATGGGAGGGAGGGAGGAAAAAATAAAAAATAAAAAATCGGGCAGTGACACGGACGCCCAGGAGCACAGTGTTTCAGGGGAAGGACCCGTCGTGGGGCTACAAGCCGAGAGCCAGGGAGAGGGGTACAAGATGGCTGAAATGGGCCCCGAAGCACTAATTGACAGGTAGATCTTGCAGGATGTGGTCGTCACTGCTGGCATCGCTTCCCGTGGCCCCCAGTTCGCATCTAGTAATTGGGCAGTGGTGGCCTGTGCACTTTTCCCCGACACTGGCTCTCCTCTGCCTCACTCTCTCTCTCTCTCTCCTGCTCCCTCACAGGAGTGCGCCTGACAGTTGCTGGAGAGATCGTGGGAGTAAGCAGCGCCCCGAACGATCTCCGTCGACAAGCGGGCCCTTCATTTAGCCGCTCTATAAATACCTCCGGCGAGGATCCCAGTGCGCTCTGATTACGCTTTTACAAGCCGAGCTTTTCCGTCAGCATCTGCGTGCTGCTATGAGCCACTAGAAACAGGAGCGACTGTACGGAGAAACAGCACTGTGACATGCTAAAGTTACATGAACGACAAGCTGAGCTTAGCGCACACAAAGCGACACTGCTTTGCGGATCTTTTTGGGGCCGTTTCCTCGCAAATAGCGGAGTTGCTAAAACACTGACAAAAGAACCTTCATCACATTGGCTACTGCAATTAGCAATCGTACTATTTATTTTTTATGACGCCACAGTGTATCCACAAGTTTATTTTCTTGCAACACTCGTTCCCATCCACCCATTTTTTTAAATGGCGGAATTGATTATCTTATTATACAGAACGGGCCGCTTTTCACCACTGCGCTACGAGGCTCCGTGAGCGCAGATTGCTTATTTTTCCATTTTGCACATGTCCAGTTCTGATTTGCATTTAGAGGAGGAATCGGAGAAGATGAGTGATGAATATTTCAGGCCCTTACAGGAGCGCTCACCCACTCCAAATGCTCTTTGTTCAGAAGAGAAAGCACAAACATCCCTCCTGTAGCGTCTGAGCACGCCTTCATAGACCAACTAACCCCCCCAGCCCCCCATGTGATTTTACATTTCCCTTTCCTCCGCATTACCAAAGCCCTCATCCCCACTCGGGGCAGTGAGGTAATGCATTCAAGCCATCTTCTCTGTTGTTTAATGGCCTCCAGCCAAGTGACAAACAGGAATTTGCTTTTTCCCAGTCTATCAAACTTTAAAGCCTCCTCCGTTTAATTTGCAGCGAGGAATGATTCCCCAATCGCCCCGAACCTTCGTTAATGAGACCAAGGTGTATTCCAGGAGGTATCTTTCATTACTATTATTGATGTTTCCTGAAGTGCAGTAGGACCATCAGACAAGGCTGTCCATCACAGAGAAGGACCGACATCCACTGAGCGGAAAACACCCCCCCCCCCCACGCATTCCATCAATCAGAAATCTTCACGCCCAAAATCAGGCTCTCTCCCACAGCCGTCACAACTCACCAGGATTTTCCAAACGCCTCTCCAGCATTTTGGGGAGTGTTTACGAGTGCCAAGCCCATCCAGACAGAGGAGCTGGGTATCGACTTGTCCGCCGGTCCGCGGTCATTACCGCTCGCTCTCTTCGCTTATCCGAGAAGCTCGGCCCATTACTCCTCCCGCTAGCCGGCTCTTTCTGCTCGCCGAAATGTCACGCCTGCCTTGCGGAAGGCATCGCGGTCCCATCACGGGAACGTGCCCTTTCCGTCACGTGCTCCGCGAGATATATGTCTCCCGTTTTTTTTTTTTTTTTAAAGTATACAGCATAAAGCCAGCGCAGCTAACCCATAAATTAAAGATGGCCGCCGTTAAGTTTGACTGAAGCGACAGCTCCCCCCCCCCCCACCCCGTGCCAGCGACTGCAGAGGAAATCCGTTACCTGAGTCCCATCGTCATATACTCCAAACCGTGAAGTGGCTACAGTAGACAGCCATTAGGGGCTCAAGTGAGCTGCTGTCGCAGTGCCTCATGCAAAATCATCCTCAGACGGAACCTACTCTATCGGTTAAAGTCCACTGACATCTGGGGGATCCTGCTGTTGAACCCTTTGTGGTTAATTTAAAACAACTACATTATAAATATCCCACTGTGTATAAAAACACAAACCGTCTTAAAAACATGTGTTAAGTGTCTGGCAAAGACTGGCTAATATAATGAGCCTTCAAATAGGAGTTGAACACCACAACATGATTAGGGTACCATTTTAAAATATTACAACTTGGAAACCCAAACTCAGGACGCACTGGGAACATCGAGGCATCCCCCAGAAGGAGCTAGAGTTCGAGGCCTTGAAAGAGAGGTCTGCCCAGACCCGCCGCCTCCAAGACCAGGAGGAACAGTGTGAAGAAGATGACTATGTTGATGACGACAACCTGTACCAAAATATAAAATCCTTAACTTCTGTAATTCATCCTTGCCATTACATACGCACAAGTGGAACAGACAGCGAAAGATCCCTTTTGTTTGGTGAGGAGTTGGGCTAGCAGGCCACACTCTGCAGTGAAACGCACTTGTATGAGGAACAAGAAGGCTCCAGCGGAGAGAGAGCCCTGAAGACTGTGAGATTGAGGGCCATGTCGAGGATATTACCAGCTTTTCTATTTAACTTCCACAATCTCCCCCATTCAGAGCAATATCCTGTTCTCTCATACACAATGATCGCTATTGTGCCGTTCCACTGCGAACAAATGGTTTCTTTCAAACCAAATGGGCACACTCGATTTTTCTTCCCTTGTATCTTTTTTTGTTCCTTTAAAACCATTCAATACCAAATGAAGACAATCTAGACTTATGGCATACGTGGGATAGGAATGGCGGGAACAGATTTTTTGCACAAACACTTTTGGGCAGGGAGGGGGGGCTTTCTGCATGTCTGGTGAGATATATGTTGATTTGATTAGTCTTCAAAACCAAACTTGAAAGGACGTCCACCCCCCCCACCCAGTGACACACAATTAGATCCGAAAAGCTGTGACCTATTAACCCAGCCCAGCGCCACATCCTGCTGGGGGGGGCGGGGGGGTGTACTTCCTCACAACTCTAAAGGTCCACCACGATCGCGTGGCAAATTGAGATGAAAATCGACCACGAGAGTCAGATTCAAGGGGCCTGAGTCGATATTCCGGGCGCAATGACCACCTCAGGAG
>JAODJU010000038.1:19812052-19832868 GCA_026776725.1 Gnathonemus echidnorhynchus | reverse complement strand
TATAAAACTTTACTTTTGCATGTTTCCAAACCTACAGAACTGTTCAAAAATAGAAAAAAATACAATGCACATGGAGGGAAAGACAAAGGGAAAATGCACCATACTTAATGATTCGGGCTAAGAGGCATCTGGAAAAAGGGTTTAAAAATAGAAAGGAAAAACTGATCGAAATTAAAGCAGACATTCCTTAACAATGTCATTCAAATTGAGTTTGTTTCACTGAAATTAAATCAATAGATTTCAGCTTGTGTTACCAGATGCCCACGTCACGGCGATATCAAACTACCTAAAGCATTCTAAGAAACACGATTTTTCATCAGAGAAGAGAGTTAATCTAATTGATTTAAAGCACACAAATACATGCATGCAGTATGTGAATGTTTAAATAAATTAAAGAAAATCATTAAATACCCCACCTGATTAAAAAAAAGATACAGGCTGTACCAAACGATGGTGACATGTTACCATGACATTGATTAGGTAACACTCTGACTCAAAGTGACATTTTATCCGTATATATATGGACACTAATCGGGGATATTTTATGTAAGTTAAATATGTTTAGGGGCATTTTCATTGTTCCTGCTGCATGCACAAGGGTATGACCATATAAATCTCTTGGATAAAAGACATTTATCAATAAAAATTCTGTTCTATTCACATTTCCTAAAATGTTTCCAGACTGAAGCTCAGGAAGAACTTTTGGCTTAGCAACTGATTAACTTCCAGGAAGAATATGACAGTTGAGTTACAAAAAAAATAAAAAATAAAACCAAAACCGGACCATTAAATTGGTGTTACCTTCACAACATGGGTAATAAGGTCGAGCTGTCAAGATGGCGGCACTGTGGAGTGCTCTCCGGCTCAGCGTCAAGGGCCCTCCAAGCTGCCGTCGACTACCTCCTGAAATTGAGCTCCCTTTCTCCTCTTTCGCTCGGCTGGCTTCGTCTGAGTACGGCCTGCAGATCTGCCACAGACCGCATGCATGCGCGCAAACACAGAGCAGCCCACCGCTGGCCTTTTCCTGCGAGTAATCCACAAGGCCATCTCAAAGGTTATTGTTCAGAGGAGCCCTCATTAAATCCGGGAGATCTTCGCCTGTTAAGATGACCTTAATTCATGGCTTCCTTTGGCGACACAAATGAGTCGAGCGTAAAACACACTCACCCGCTCCGCTCCCGCGGCTAAGGGCCAAACTTGACTGTGGTTCAGAGCCGAAGTCATTATAGTGGGAGATGCGGGACGAAGGGTTAGCATAACGCTAATGAGTGACACCTCTGGAACATGGAGCAGACCACTGTAACTGGCATTCACACCATGACTCATTTGTGCCTGGTACACCCCAATCTCCCCTCCGACACTGCCAGAGCAGAGCGAGGGCCTGCGTGTGCTTGCAATAGTCTCTGTGCCAATGAAGGCCTTCTGGATCCTACTAAATCGCCACTTTTGTGTTTTGAAATTGAAACAATGCTTTTGTTATTTGCACAAGTACAAGTTCATCAGAATGCTGCTTTTCTCATATCCCATCATGCTCCCTTCTGAGATGCATACAGTTGACAGCAAAGCTTGGGGTCCAAGCGCAAGGCAGCCAGTCCAATAGCACCGCAGCTGTTAATCTGATCATCCGGCGCCAAGCGAGGTCACATCTGACAACCAGGACTGTCATTTTGCCTCAAACCTCTCTGAGGCCGAAAATAACAATCCTTAGTCCAAATGAGAGGTGACGGAATCTGGCATTGGAACAAATCAAGTAAACTGAAATTAGTGGAGATAATTGCATTTTGGGGAGAGGAATTTTTAGACCACCCCCTTCTTCTTGTAGTGAAAAGTTTATCAAAAAGTTGGATACTGAAGTGAGAGCCGTGAATCTCCTGGTTCAGGTCCTCCTTGCGATCATTCCAATACCTCTGTACTGTATGTTTACGATGGCCCGAATGCGCAATGTCCCAATGGCGTGATCCATTCATGAAAGGGCAAGTTGAAAGACATTATCGTGCGGACAAGTAGCATGAGGTCTTAAAATCATACAAATTTACAAGATATAGAAATGACTCCATTTTGTTCAGTGGTGTTACCATCCTGGGGGGGCTTTTGGTATCCTGGGTCGGTACCAGTCTTCAAACTGTGTCAGAGGTCTTGGGGGAGTGGTGATTTGTGGAATTGAGAAGATCATCCGTTTGGAAGGGTGCTGTTTACTACCTGCCCAACCACAGCTACTCATAGCCCACCCCATCAAGACAGAACGACGTTTGGGTCATCCAAAATGGGCAATTTACATCTGTAAATTCCTTTGATGCTTTATCAGTACCTCTACTGCAAACCTGTATGATTAAAAAATGGAAATTTGGTCTATGGCCTTCACTTTGACACGATGTGATAGGTCAGGACCTCGTTAAAGTGGTCTGTTCACCATGTAGAAGGCCAACCTTACATCTCTTCCAGTAGACTTTTCAATCCATCACTAATAATGCCTTAAGACAGCAAACCTAATAAAACAAAGAAAAACTTACACAAGGGACACAACCCTGGCGATTTGCATAAAGGTTACAATGAATTGCAGATTTCTGGAAAAACCTGCTTGTGTTAGAAGTTCAGGCCTTGAACAACATTTAATAAGTCTTTGAAAAAAAAAAACATCTTTAAGGACAGAATACTAATTATCCATTTTGTCACCAAGTAATTAGTTTTGAAAGTTCAACGAAAAATTCTGAACATGGCAGCTTGATAACCATGGGCGGCTTAAGTATTTGATTTCTGTTTGTTTTCTTTTTAAAATTCTAACAAAATGTAGTTTTTCCCTCCAATATAAAGAATAAACTGAGGGATAAAATGGTTGCCAGAAACATGAGCTTCCATTTCATCCATCATTAACTCCAATGGCGCCTCAGTGCTGATGGTGTTGGTCCCATGACGGGGCGCCAACACGGAGCTTGTGGTCAGGACTCTTCTGCAGCTGACTAACCCTACCAGAAGCCCTGGCCCCTCCTGGATCCTCATCTTGGTCTGGCAAGGCAGAGGTATAAATGAGACCTGACAACAGAACACGCAGACCCAGCCACGTAAAGCGGTTCTGACAGGACAAAACAGAACCAGGCCTAGAAAAAAGACTGAACGCTGTGTAGGTGAGTTGGGAATTCCCCCTCCCCCCCAAAAAAAATAAAAGGCCAGGCTGGGACATATTAGCTAAACGGGGTCCAACGTCCGTCATTTAAGACAGTAGCTGAACCAAAACACAAGAACACTCGGAGCCATTTAAATTTTGATTGCAATCGTTGTTTTTATTTCTTCCTAATCCCCGTTTCTTCAAAGTCCAGCCACTTCTCCCACCTCTGTAATAGGTGATGGATTGTTGAATTACCCCGTTTGGCTGAATGGAAAAGCCACAAACTGAGATAATCGATATTATATTTACACAGAGGCGTAGGTGCTGCTTTGAGCGGCTGTCCGCAATTCGCCGGCACGGCAAACATTCGTTTTATACTGCGGTTTTTTTTTTTTTTATTTATTTATTTTTAAACACATCTCCGAAAAGAGTTAATCCTCAGCGGCACGCATTCCCTCCACGAAAAGGATTTATCCCGTCACGTCAGGGGGAAGATTATCTTAAGGATATTCATTTCAATCAGCTCAATCATCGCTAAAGAAGATGTAAATACGCAATCTATTAACTCAGCCCTTAATTAAAACTAAAAATGCATCTCGACTCTGGTCTTAACTGCTGAGCAAATACAGCTGAGACCATTTAATGGCAAAACAAATGAGTTTATTAACTAGTTAATGTACGAGCGAATGCCTAACAGTCGGGGAGAAAAAAGGCGCCGAACTGAACCGGCAGTATGAGGCCGGCCTTGCCGTTTATAAACCAGACCACAGCTCTCTGTAGCGCCAGAACACCAAACCTTCAAACCTCCAGACCTCCAGGGTTTTTCGGTTTCAATCCGTCCCCCTGGCTGCGCGTGCAAATTTTGCACATTCTTCCAAAAATATGCAGTCAAACACACTGTGTTTGAGCATCTGCTCTTTATAGTCACCTATAACTGCAGTACTCAGCATTATAAGGCTCCTGATAGAATCTCAGTTCTATACGTGAGTTTCAAATACGCCATACAACCTCGATGACGTTTTTCGTTCAATTACCACCATGAGTCAAAATATTAAAAATTGACTAGCGAACCCGGAACTGATCCTGGATCTGTTCTTATGGAAGACTGATGGGCGGGTACTGAATATGAAGCTAATGTATAGAAGGATCGAGACGCCGTGTGGCGTCAAAGGCAGCATCACCGACATTCTGTACTTTTGGTAGCTAAATAGCTAAGAGCGTATCGCAGAGCCACAGCCTCACCGCCACCAGGGGGGGCCGTACCTAGAAACATAGTATGCTCAGCATGATTCTACTGGGCCCAGAATCGGCTGGTTAGTGGCAGGCCGCTAAGCATGAGCATTAAATAACTGTACAGAGAGAGAAATATCTTTAAAATGTTTTTTTTCCCAATAGCCCTCCCCCCCCCCCCCCCCCCCCCATTTGTTTTATACCACGCCTCCATTCCATAACATCCGCTGGGCGACTTGTCACGGGCGAGGGTGTGCTTGGAGATTAAACGGGAAATACCCGAAGGTTTGCTTCTCCAGCTTTTATTAAATCTGACCCCGAGACAGTAAATCCTTGTCTATTAGCTATAAAGTTGCACGGAAATCTGGCCGTTGCTTCTGTCAGCCGAGGAGGGAACGGCCTTAATGACTGACTGGATGTAGCGCCAGTCGGCTCATAGGTGTCAGATTTAGTCTAACCAATCTCCCCGACGCCGGCTCCCCGGGCCCCGGTGCTGTGGAAGAATGGTGCCTCCCTGCACAAAGTAGCGCGTTCGTTAAAATTAAAGCGGAACTGCAGCATATCCGACTACCTTGACAGTTTTACCAGGATTTTCGTGTAAAGCTACAACTAGGGGCGAAGTGAAGAGAGCTCATGAACAAGCTATACCCGGAAACAAATTACTTTAAGGTAAAGGCCAAAACTAGCAATTTTTTTTAAAGAACAGTATCTATAACCAAAAACAGCCAAAAATAGTCAAATCAGAAAGCTAAAACTCAAATTCAACACAGAATCAATTAATAATATTCATGACTTTTAACACTCTTTCAACAATAAACCTACACTATATAAATAATTTCCCTGCTCAAATAGCGGGAACAAATAAGACATAAACGATAAATGTTGTGACTGTATGCTAGTCTATACCACATAGTCACAACGCCGACGAATAACTGAAGCACAGACGACAATAGCGTGCCTGGCATCACGTTAACTTCCGCATAGTTTGCGCCATCTGCGCATTGTATATTTTTATAGCTACCATTTTGTTTGTAGCACAAAAAAAAGGAAAAATGTCCAAGACTACAGAAGATGAAGAAATGAAGATCTGAACTAGTCGCCAATGCATAAGATCGAAAGTTCAGCTAAAGTTCCCTAAATGGTACATCAGGCACCTTGGATCCACAGAATGCATCAGTTTCTGGCATCAGGGTAATGACCCAGCGCAGATCTACAAACAGAGCACACCATCTGCTGAATTTGCTACACTTTGAAATTTGGCTTTATTTCACGTGACTCTACTGTAACAGATCCCTGTAGTTGCCTTTTTCTTGTATTTTGTATATTAAACATAAAGATAAAGACAATAGCATTCGAATTGCATAACCCACAGTAGCAGGGATGTACTCAAATGTGGTCCTGTGTACATAGTATCAAGGGTATCTACAACTGAAAGCTGATTGGCTCCCGGAGTGCCCCCTCCCCGTCACAAAACACATCATTGGTTAATCAAGAGATTGGCCTCTCTGTATAAATTATGGCCTTAAAAAAAATCCTAGAATTACACCAAAATATGAAACCATTCAAGCCAATTTTTCATCTGTGTGTTTGATTTTAAGGGAAATATATAGCTACATATCTGTGTTATAATGCTTAGCCACACACTGAAGCCTCATAGGCTTATGCTTACGTAACAGAAGGAAGATTGCTTAAAAATTATGGCACCTTACTAAGTAAACACAGTTACACCATCTCCATTTTGCTGCCCCAGACATAAAATACTAGTTTTTTTTCCCCTCTCAAATTTGTCAAAATCCTTTAAAAGATGCGTGCATGCGTGCGTGTGCGAAAGAGAGTGAGTCATTGACTCAGTCTATCATACTACTTTTAATATCTTTTTTTTTTTTTTTTAGAAAGTCACTAAACACTCTCACAGGGCAATTTAACTGTGCTACTTCAAAGCTAATTTAGCATGGACAACTCTGTCGCAAATGCCTTTTTATGACAAAAGTGGGGGGGAAAAAAAAAAAAACATTAACAGATGACTAAAGCGAGCACAATGAAGACATTCTTAATATGCAGCACAGTGCCACCAAACCACACAATTCCTTTACGGCATTCAGCATGAGGGAGTTCACTGTTCAGCCGACAAAAACCAGAGGACCCGCGCAACGAGAAAATTGCTTGCATTAATGAGCCAACACATAAATTACCTCTCCTGCCACAATACACTGATTGTTCTGTTATTTAAAAAAAAATTAATTCTGAAGAGAACAGTGCCGCATCACTCGAAAACCCCAAGCGTGAGAGCCTGACCTTGCGCTCTGAAATGCCCCGACTGATACTTAGTGCTGGCCCTGACATCACTGCGGTCATCAGAACGGTGCAGGATGACGACATTCGCTAAATGCTAGGAAGTGTCACTGCGGTTAAATAAATGCTAGACACACCATTCAAGAGTCCATATAAATGAATCTGGGCATAATGTACTGAAAAAGCTACATTTTCTACCCAGCTTACAGACAAAAATAAGTTTAAAATTCACCATTCACAGAGTCCTGGATATTTGTCAGCTATGCAGCTAAAGCTAAACTAAGATAAATGCATATAAATCCAAAAGGCATAAAGGGCAATTCTAGGATTTTTTTTTAATTTGGGGTGCACAAGAGGTGCCATAATTCATACAGAGGGGCCAACCTTATCATTACCCAATGATATAATTTGAATATGTGAGTGATGGGGAGGGGGGGAACTTGAGGGGTCAGTTAGCTTATAGGGGCCAGCGCCCCTGTGACCCCACCCTTGAACCTGCCCAATATGGTCATACATCAGCCAGTTGTACTTTTAACCACAGAATATTCCAGAAATGGGACTAAGGATGTTGCGATCATTTTTCGATCAAATGCAGGAGCCGGGCAGACAAATTCAAAAACTCCATACGGATAACATTATAAGATTGGGAAGCCATCCGTAAACAGAAAACCTGGAGTGGTTGGAGGCGGCGTACGATCCTCTGTTTGTTCGCGTTCCTGCAGCACGATCCCCTCACACGACCATAAATCACAAAGGAAAAAATAGGTTGAATTCCAAAGCAGAAGCCCCCGGTTCACATGCCACCAACGCATGGCAGCAGAGCAGCCCAAACGATCTGGAACAAGGGGCTGAAGACCTTCTGGCAGCCACACGCTCACACTGCTGATAAATAAATGAGGAAGACGCCTCGTTCCAAAGCTGACATGAAACATTTATCCATTAACCATGATTTCCATGTGAAGATATTCAACTGAACCGCCTCCGGCTCAAGCTACCATCAAGAAACGGCAGTAGCTAAATCAAACCTCACCGCCCGGTGGGCTGGGAATGGTAGAATGGTACGCGTTGGCCAATGTCGTCCGACGTTCTCCTCCTAATCTGATTCCCTGGCACCTCCATTGACGGAGAGGGACGTTCCCCCGGGGAGAGTCGCGGACCAACCTGATTCGGTCTCCGTCGGCTTGCGGTCGGCGCCATTTTACCATCACTCCTGTACACAATGGAAGCTCATCGCTATGCTAATGAGGGGAGATTCACTTTGCCTTTCCCTTGCTGATGTCATTTAGATAAGATGTGTGCGTGTAGCAGGGGGTGGGGGGAGGGATTAATAAGCTTGTCCGCTGACCTCCACACAGACTGCATGAGAAGGAAACTCCAATTCTCTGAAGCTTGGGGGCCGGAAGCCCCAACTGCTACAAACACTGCCGGCCCAATCCTCCGAATCCTCCTGGTATCTTGCGCCCCTAATCTCTTCACCCAAAGAGACTCCAAGTTCTTTGAGAAGTAGGCCCCACCAGCCGTGCTAATGCATTATAAATCGCGTCGTGCTAGATTTTAATATGCCATATAGGCGATTAAATAATTCGGTAAGGGAAAAGCTGAGAACCCTAACCATTTGTCCTGCCTCTAACCACTAGCTCAACCAAACAGATGGGATTTACTGCAACCACGGGTAATGAGCTCACACTACAATGTGCATTCTGTGCACAGGCAGAACTTGCATTAAACAGAAATTCTTTTTTGTTTATACAAGATTAATAACATTTAACTCCAAACTAAAACAGTCTAGCGTCACACTTAGCCCTTCCATACCTTTCCAAAGGAATGTCTTGAATGGCATAATTTATTCCCGTTTCAACTGGTCACATGACCTTACATCAGCAACAACACACCGATATCAGAAAAGCAGAAATATGAGGACGGAAAGGCGGCCAAAATTCAGTCTGCTGCAGTGCCAAGCGGTCCGTAAATCCAGTTTAAATACAACCCTTTACCATCTCATGGTCATGGATGATTTTAGGGAATCTGGATTCGGCAAAATCTACCAAGGGGGAGCTATCGGTAGGGTTGCCAAACACGCCATAACATTTCTGGTTATGGGCCTAGTAACAGGATGCTTGAAAACGTGCATGTGCCGTTTCCACCCCCCAGGCCGATACTCATATTAGTTCATTCTCCAAAATCCCCCACGACACCTGAGGAGGGGGGCGGGGACCCCAGGAAAGGGCAAACGAGTAGCAGGTTCGCGGGGATGCGGTCGGCCTTAATGCCTCACGGTTTTTCTGCGGCGGCTGGCAGTCCGTTGGGGAAGCGTAGCCTGCCGCAGGGCGCGTGGCTGTTTACTCGCGAGTCGCAGGTGTGCGCCAGCAGGCGAGCGCAGAGTCTAACCTTTTAGTTCCTGGCAAGTCGCCTTTCTTCAATATCGCAAGGAGCAGAAAATAGCGACCGGTACAAAGAAACGGCTAACAATCGTGTAGTATTGTTATAAAACGACAGCATTTGGCCTTACACACCACGCCATCTGCTCTGAGAGCTTAAATTCACTCCTGTAGTTAAAACACGACCGCCTTCTGAACTAACCTCTTAATAAAACGATGCTTTATTTGCTATTTACACATATCCCATAATGCTCTCCTTTGAGACATTCACACACAGCTTGGGGTCCAAGCGCAAATTCAGCCATTTATCTGGCTCCCCTGGAGCATTTTAGGGGGTGGGATTCAAACCGACGACCTTCTGATCACAGCAATCCTCCATGACAACAATACTCCCTCACATCATTCTCCAACTGCGAACAAATAGGTACAGGCTCACATTCTTGAGGCATCTTGCTTAGGTCCAGATTTTACCCCAAAAACCCCAGGCTCCCACTCAAACGCCTTTCCTCGGCTGACGTCCCAATACAGGAGACACATCCAAACCCTACACAGGCTTAAATCCCTTTAGTCCCAAACCGCCATAAACAGGATTCACTCACTAAAAGCTTTGCCCCAAATCTATAACCGTGGTTTTCTTCCAGACGCCATTTCCCCTTCTTTATGGGAATCCCAACCGTTCGATCCATTCAATTCCACGTTTGATGTTTGCCACTAGGGGGCAATCTTCACGTCTTTAGAGGAAGGGGCCGCCCTGACCAGTGGACTGACTTCATCCTTCTGGAAGATGGGGTGGGGGGTGGGTGGTGGTTTCATTCAGATTTGTGCTGAAAGTCGATGGAGAGTGAAATGTAAGCAGTCCGCAAAATGTCACGGAGATTTAGAAAAATGGCGCTGACCCCGGAGACTTCCACTCCCGATGGTCTTCAGCCAATTGATTTACTCAACATTTATTTTAAAAACATTTCATATATATTTAGATGAGAAGCGACGGCCCTCCGTTCCACTTTCTGGTCAGTATCCCTCATATTCCCGTGAGTCCTTAGTCCTAATGAGGGAATTAAGACTGCGGTAGAGGAGTTCAGGACAAACTCGGTAGAAATTGGATGAATCCGTTGACCGCTGGTTATGATCCACGCGGCGCGAAATAACGAAAACTTTATTGCATTTCATTATTTAATAATGGCCATTTGGTGCGCAGATCCACCACAGACACGAGCAGAGCCATATTAAATGAGCACATTTCGGCTGCACTGGCCTCGGACGCTTGTGCCCTGCATGTAATTAAAGCCCTCTGTGCTCCTCAGAAATACTGCTTGTCTAAGGGCAGCCCTTCATTTAGCAAATGGGGGAGGGTTTGATTTTCATCAATCCGAGTCTCAAGTGATTCGGCAATGATCCTCTCCTTTGCTAAAACAGTCATGTAGAACATCCCCATCAGCCCCAGCAGGTGACCTCTGATCCTGACACGGCAACTCCATTTTCCATACCCGTTGGATTTCCCACCTGCAATGACACATAATCCCATAATATCGTGACCAAAGCCACCTCTTCATTCTAAGCCTACTGTACTTTTTTGCATTTACTTGTTATATATCCAGCTTTTTGTTGTATATTTCAGCATCATTAGTTTTTCTTTAGCAGTATTTCTTCAAACACATGGAAAAAGCCATTACTACTCCACAAAAAAAAAATACACAAAAACAAACTTTTTTTTTTTTATCATTTCTTCTCTGATCAATAACGCTTTAAACTTAAATGATATTGCCAAATTAAATCAGAGTAATGTGCATTTAGCCACGGCAAGGCAATGGTGGCAAACAGTGGAGTCACGTGACTACTGGAGGTCACCGTGACTTTTTAATTAACTGGACTTCCCCAGGGTTATAAGGACGTCGACTAATAACTATTTATCTATGGTGCTAATCCACAGAACATATTATAGGCTTTACTTGGGAGACCCGTACCAGGATGATGAATGCAACAGAAATCACACGCAATCGGAGTATCGGCAGGAATCCGTCAAAGACTGCAGACGAAATAAAATTTGACACCTCGCTCATGGGGAGGCTAAGAATCACCCATCACCACCACCTGCCTGCAAATAAAGGAGACGAATCGCTTTAGACGTGACTCATCCATTGGGGTGGGGAACGGGGGGGGCGACTCCCAAGAAGAAAGGTGAGGTGTCACGGAGTGGGCGCGGGGGTGAGCTGGGCACTGCAAAGTTCCAGCTGTTCCTTATTGTTCCTTATAGGCTATCAATGAGTGAGGTCATGGCCTCTCGGTGCCGCTGGCCTGTATCTGCCAGAACCTGCCACGACGTTCCCCCGCGCTCGAATTACCGCCGTCGAAGACGCCGGCCGGGCAGAGTCGCGTCCGATTGGTTCTTTTTGCCAGCCCACAGAGAAGGATAGCTGGACATGAAGTCACCACCCCTCGGCTATGTAAAGAAGCCTCAACGGGACAGATGCTCCGCCAGGCCACGTACATCTCGCCGCACGTTGTCCAAGTTGTTTTTAAGAAGTTACGCTCCCTCTTTCATTCGGATGAGCTATATGGGCCCGGCAGGAAGTAGTAAACAATAGCTACAAGATCCCGCAGGAAGAGAATTCCAGTACTCAGTCTGTCAGGCCGGCGATCATCCTTTCTTCTGTACCATTAAGGAAATCTGTCTTTCGGATCTCTAGGGCAAAACAAAAAACGCCACAGCACACTGTCAGTGTCTCACAAAGCTCACAGCATTTCATAACAAACAAACGTAACGGGCCAGTTACTCAGCTTTACCAAAAGACCTGCATGACTGTCATGCATTATACATACAAAATAAATGGTAACACTTTACTTAAAGCTGTCATCATAATGCATTAAAGATACCGTCATAAACCATAACAATTCGATTTATTATAAACACTGCTATACCTATTCATAAAAAGGCATAGCATATTTATAACAGTGTTTATTAAGCATTATGATTGCTCTGTGAAGCTGTCACCTACATTGCAATATAGATGCCTTTATAATGCATTATGAAGGTCAGTATAATGGTCATTATAATGGATCATGAAGGTAACTAATGTATTTTACAGGGCTGCTTTAAGAAAAGTGGTACCAGATTTATAATTTGCATTGTAGTATAATATTTATAGGTAATTTGTTTGTATTTATTGTATATATTTCTCAGCAAGCCATTAATTAAAATACTTTTAGGTCAACACCAGTTACCACCATATAAAATAAAAGGCTCCATTTAAGTCATTAAAAGATGCTAAATTGGTTTCACTCCCGTGATGAAGCACACTTAGAGAGGTAGAGGAAGCCCCTGTAAAGACACTTTGGCATATGTCCCTATTTGTGTTTCAAAGAAAAATGATGGGGGGGGGGGGGGGGTCATCACTGCTTCCATGGCAACCAGACGCCACCAAAGTTTCCGTCACTTCATATTCGATCCCTCTGCTACGACGCCGTGGTCTGGCCATCGCCCCAGAAACGTTTCAGGGGATCAGCTATCACGTCGCAGTATCGCGGCGACGCATCTGTCGCCGTCCTCCCCGAATTTGTCATTTTGGCATGATGGATCTCTTCCAATACGGCAGATGTATCTATGTTTGCTTCCCCTTTGAATTCCCTCCAACCTAAAGTAAATGCCCCACAAGAGACGGCAAGATAATTTGCTTTCCTTGAATGACAACATATACATATTACACACACACACACACACACACACATTAATAAAAAAATTAAAATGTCTGAAGTCAGGACATTTCCTTTTCATGAAGGTACAAGGTTTGTCCAGCAAGAATTTAAAATAAAACTAAAAACAAAGATACATTTAGAAGTCTTAACTCAATTAAAACGACGACACCGACAATGAAATAAATCATCCCCAAAATAACAAATGTTCATAACATCAGTACCCCATACGAGACTGACAAATACGAATACTACAGAGCTTCTGGAAGCCTTTCTGGAGCAACCGATAGTGATGGGAATGTCAAGCACAAATCATCGCAATGCATTTTATGGTAATACAACAGCTGTTATGAAGAATCCACAAGGCAAACAGAGAATGACATTTGCTGCGAGCTTTATTGAGTCTGAAAGGGAAAATGACGAGCTGCTTCATCAGCGGTGCAGTTTAAAAGAAGGGGGGGAGGGTGGTAAATAAATAACAAGCTTCATTACAGGCACCCAGAGACAGAGCCCAGCCTTGAAACAAAAGGCCTGTTTCCAGTTTTGACAGACACAGGCCAGCAAGAGCATTGGGCCAGTCCATCAGAGTGGACATCATTGTTGATCTGTAAACAATGCAAGCTTATGGGCATGGAAATTAATAGAGAGAGAGAGAAAGAAAGAGAAAAATAACGATGTGACCACGATTTGAACCGCAGTCTAATCAAATCTTCTGGGCAATCAAAAACAACTTAAGTTGCAGTCAGCGAGAAAGGATATATATTATATGTATAGTACTGCAAGTTCCAGGGACCTTATGAATCTGGCCTTGGGAAAATGAGATTTAAATTCAATTAGCTGTGCAACCAAGACAAAAATTAATATGTTTCTAAAAAGGGGGGGGGGGGGGGAACATGCTGTGTCATCAGTTTATCAAGGAGGCTGAAGCACGTGGCAGGTTTTTCCAAACCATTTCCAGGAGGAGATACGACACAGGGAGAGGTACATGCCCAGCAGATCTGGATGTGCGCTGACAGCACTGCGGGCAGGTATGGGAATGCAAGGCGACGAAAAAAAGCGATCAAGATCTGTAAACCCCCTAATCACTGCAGTCATTGCAGAGACAGCTGAAAGGTAAAAACAAACAAAAAAACACGCACTGTGTCTGTAAGGAAGATAAGCATCTATTCGCATTTTTGATCTCTGAGAGAAAAACACGCCAACAAAATACTCCAGTGTTTCTCAACCCAGGTCTCAGGATACCTAGACAGTCCACATTTTTGCTCCCTCCCACCTCCTAGCATACCAAGTATTCAGTGTTTTTTGATTGTTTGGCTTGTTCTTGATTGTTTGTTTGTTTTTCATTACTTTGTTCATTCTTGCTTGTTTGCTATTTTTTTTATTGTTTGGTTCAGGTTCCACTCTGGATTAAAATGACGTTCCAATCAAAGTTTATGAGCTGAACAGGCCAGAAAATGCAAAGAACTCTATAACAGATATGGGGCCCGCTTCCTGAGGAACCTAGCATCATTCCACCAGCAGGGCAATCAGAACCTGCCCTCCCAGACAACGGAACCTCAACGAAGGCTGCAGTCGATTAGAATGCAGTTCAGATCATAGCTTCTATCAAAAGCCCACCATCTAATGGAAGAGTGCTCCGTTCCACCCGCCCCCCCACCAACCCACCCCACACGCCCACACACACGTCCTACAGAAACATTTCTAGGGCCAATCCATCATCGGGGAATGATGACCAGCTTGAATACCTGTTCCAAGGCAACAAGCGGCCAGATGAGTAAGAATCATGATTTTTGTTTCGGGAACCAAGAAGAAACCGCCTCAATCGACAGGCTGTCCCACGGCATTTACATTGGTGGTGTTCAAACGTGGCATTTCACTTTACATTTCCCCCCAGCGCAGAGGCAGCGCTCTTGAAGAACCCTCATAATTTGCCCGGTGGGGAGCTGAAGAAGGTAGCGATATTCAGATTCATAACCGACAGCCCCTGCCCCCCCACCACCATTTTCATTTTTGTAAGCGAGTCCGAGAAATATGAAGGCAATCCGGCGGATGTCAGCGGCGCACGGAGTGATTTTTTCACATTAGACAGGAGAGAAATTATAGGCAGTTAGCGAGAGCTTAACTGAACTCTGCAAAACTATTCCCATTAAACGGAGGCACTGGGCAGTGAGTTACGGGCCCAGATTGTAGTAGGAGGAATCATTTGCCTCCCGCAATTCGACACCATCTGCTCTCAAGGTCCTGGAAAAAGAGTCTCTCTCATTAAGTTAGAGAATGGACAATAGCCTGGCCACACTGTGCCAAACACACTTAGATTTTTTTTTTATTTTTATAAGAACCAGCCAGTAATCACACACACACACACGCGCACACACACAGATACACCTTTTAACGGATAAAGGCTCTGGTTGGATCCAGAGCCCACCTGAAAGGCTAAGTTGTCAAGATGGTGTTCTCATGTTGGACTGAAACGTGAGAAACCCAGCTGCGGATGGGGAGGGGTCCGTTTAGGGGTTTTCTGAGGGACGTTGGACGGTGTCCACCTCCCGGGCTGTCTGCTCCACGGCTATGCAACACGTTCCGTGGGTTAGGGCTGCTTTTGTTCCAAGGCGGCAGGTGTCAGACACTCCCAGCTCCACCTCCGCGCACCCCCTCCCTGCCAATTCAGCGGCCGTCTGAGGCCTACTCGCCATGAGGGGTGCCCCCAGCATGCGGTACATCACCTTCATCAGGAACCGCATGCATCACGGAGAACAATGGGGACCCGGCAGTCAAAGAACCGCCCCCCCCCCCCCAACATCATTACCAGAGAGCCAGGAAGAAAGTGCTTACCTACAAGGAAACAGGGGGAGGGTGGGGTCTGTTAATCCCCCGCGTTATATTACACTCAGCAGTCCACGAGTGTGCTTTTCAGAATTACCCAGTAGCTCAGGGAAAACCGCAAGCTGCCGCATTGGGGCCTTTTTCCCCTTTTTCCCTCTGCATTTTAAATGAATCCTCTGCATTCTCATGCACCCCCCCCCCCCACCGCATTAATTACTGTAACTTTTTAATTGCGACTCTGCTGGCATGGGCTCTGCGGCTCTGCAGCCCGTCAGTGGGGCGCGTAGGCGGGACGCCAACGTTTCGTGTTGCCCGCTTTGTGAGCTGGAGACACTAAGTGCATCGCATTGCAAATTAATCTACATCTTAGTCCGCAGAATGGAATGTAAATTGGATTTTTTTATACCCTTTTTTCCACATGGGGGTTTAAAAGACATCTGATCTAAACGGTGTGTGCCTTTTTGTGTGAGTGTGTGCATGCATGCAGATTGACTAGAGAATGCGGCTGACTTGCTGCCATCTAGTGCTTCAGTTGGGAAAAGACGTGCTTGTTATTATCCAGTCAATATCGGCAGTCTGTAGAGAGCAGCTGAAACAGAACATGGGTGCAGTCACTCTAAACCGAGACATGCCGGCTGAACAGGGTCCTAGGGGCTGGGTTGGGGGAGCTGATTTGAGGTTGGGGGGGTGGGGGGGAGGCAGGGCAGGGTTAGACTTGGGGGAGCTGATCTGAGGTTCGAGGGGGCCAGGCCAAGCCTGGGGAGCTTATCTGAGGTTTGCTGGTGCAGAGCCAGGCCTGGGGGAGCTGATCTGAGGTTCGAGGGGGCTGGGACCGGGCCGTGAAGGAGCGGATCTGAGGTTCAAGGAGGCTGGCCGGGGTGGGAAGGGGCTGCTACAAGGTTTGAGAGGATCAGGCTAGGGGTAGCTGATATGTGGTTCGAAGGCGCCGACCCGGGCTGGTTTGAGGGGGCCTGGGGGCACTGAGCCAGGGGCGATGATCTGAGGTTCAAGGGGACTAGGCTGGGCTGTAGAGAGCTTGATCTGAGGTTCGAAGGGATCGGGCCAAGTCAAAGGGGAGCTGATCTAAGGTTCAAAGAGTCCAGCCAATGCCACAACTCTATGGCACACTAATGTGTTTAGCTCGGATCCCCATAGAAGCAAATGGGCCGAGTTAGTGACACCGTCTGTATGTTTGCTTGGATGTGTGAGCTTTCCATGCTCATCTTAACTGCTGTCTGTGTTTGTCTGTCTGTGTCAGAGAATTTGTGTGTGTGTGTGTGTGTGTCAGTCTGTGTCAGTTTGTCTGTGTGAGTATGTCTGTGTCGGTCTGCGTGTATGTGTCAGTGTCAGTCTGTGTGTGTGGAGCTGGTCTCCCCTATGCGGCAGAGTCAGCAGTACCTGTGAGTGAGTCTCTCTCTCGGGGCTTACACAGCTCAGTGCGCTAATGGCATCCAGTGTGCTGAACATTAGAGAGCTTCCCATATGTAGGTCCATGATCACTCCCCTGGGGGGTTAACAGAATTCCGAGAAGCAGGATAAGGGAGAGCAGAAAAGGGAAAGCCGACTGGGTTTACAATACTTAACCTCTGGTGGGGAGTTACATGAAGGGTTTATGTCATGTACACTTGTACAGGATAGGGGAGTTACACAAATGGTTTATATTTTGTACAGGATAGGGGAGTTACACAAATGGTTTATGTCATATACAGGATAGGGGAGTTACACGAAGAGTTTATATTTTGTATAGGATAGGGGAGTTACACGAAGAGTTTATATTTTGTATAGGATAGGGGAGTTACACAAATGGTTTATGTCCTGTACAGGATAGGGGAGTTGCACGAAGGGTTTATGTCTTGTACAGGATAGGGGAGTTACACGAAGGGTTTATGTCGTGTACAGGATAGGGGAGTTACATGAATGGTTTATGTCCTGTACAGGATAGGGGAGTTACACGAATGGTTTATGTCGTGTACAGGATAGGGGAGTTACACGAAGGGTTTATGTCGTGCACAGGATAGGGGAGTTACACAAAGGGTTTATGTCATGTATAGGATAGGGGAGTTACACAAAGGGTTTATATTATGTACAGGATAGGGGAGTTACACAAAGGGTTTATATATTGTACAGGATAGGGGAGTTACACAAATGGTTTATGTTATGTACAGGATAGGGGAGTTACACAAATGGTTTATGTTATGTACAGGATAGGGGAGTTACACAAAGGGTTTATATTATGTACAGGATAGGTGAGTTACACAAATGGTTTATTTTGTACAGGATAGAGGAGTTACACAAAGGGTTTATATCATATACAGGATAGGGGAGTTACACGAAGGGTTTTGTCTGTGAGCATCTGAGAGCAACATACCTGTCCCTCTATGTACCTTTTCCCGTGTACCTCTACCGAGGAACCTGTGCCCTTATCCCTGTCCCTGTCTATACCTGTGCTTGTGTCCCTATCCCTGTGTGTACCTGTACCCGTGTCCCTGTCCCTACATCTGCCTGTATCCATGTACCTGTACCTGTGCCTGTATCCCTGTCCCTGTATGTACCTGTACCTGTGTTCCCTCTCCTTGTGTCCCTATCCCTGTATATACCTGTAGCCATGTTCCTGTACCTGTATGAACTTGCACCTGTGTCCCTGTATGTGCCTGCACTTGTACCTGCACCTGTTTCTGTGTCCCTGTACCTGTATGTTCCCATGTCCATGTCCGTCAGCATGCAGAAAGGCATCTCCTGTGTTGGGTACAGATTAGCTCACGGCCGCCCCTCTTTGGGCACTGGCAGACACGGGGGTGGTGGTGGGGGGGGGTATGCTGCCGCCCCCAGAGGCTGCCATCTGCTTTCTAATGATGCGTAATTAGACGGCGTCTAGCACGATCAGCAGCAGTCGGCAGTAACGAAGCGTGACTGTGTGTGAGTGGGAGAGCTGTGCAGGGCCTGAGTCCTGGGCCGGGCGGGCGTGCGCACACATGCACGGGCACACAGTCACACGCACACGTCCTCACACCCGCCGCCACTGAGCTTCCTCCTCACCCACCATCGCTGATCCCAAGCCACCAAAACGACAGGCCGTAATCACAAACCTAAATTCTTGCTCTTCGCCTTTCTCGGCCAGGTGATGCTGGCAACAGGTCAGTGCCCACATGGAGCCCGTGACGTGCCGGGTGTCTCTACGACAGCCCGCTCATCGCCCGTCAGGCCCGTCAGCCGCTGGAGGAATGCAGATTGCCGCTTGATGAATGATTCCAGCTGCCGTTTAGCTGGATCACAGCGCCACCTTGTTGTAATTCCCTCTCCCCAGTACAACGCAAAAGGGAATCCGCTCTAATTATCTGTCATAATCCCCTGATTAACGACTCGTTATGTCTGCCTGCTCCTCCGCCTGGTCTGCGGGGTCTTGGCCGGCCCCGGAGACGGTTGCCGTGTGACGGTCGCCGGGTCTCCCGTAAGGTAGATTTAGGGTGTTATTAATTAGGACTTCAGACACAGGGAGGTGCACATCTCGCTGTCACCATGGCTCCCCGTGGCCACGTCGTTCGCCCCGCGGTGCCCTCATGGCTCTGTTTGCTGATAACCTGGGATGGGGGGCATCTAATTAAGCACATGGCTGAGCCCCCCTGCCAAGCCCGTCAGACCGTTCTCCCCTCCTCCCTTCCTCGTGTCTTTTTTGGCATGCGGAGTCGCCCCTCTTCCTCTGAGTGGTGGCCTTGCCGCCGCGAGGAGACTTCAAAAGTGTCCGTGTGCACCATATGTTTGGGTCGTGTTAACGGTTTTCCCGTCAGACGTGACCCGTCCGCAGGACGCTCCTGGCACGTCTCCTCTCTCGCTGCCCGGGTGATGTGCCTCTTTTCTGACTGGAACATGCTGGAATAGGAGGCGGAGTCGTCATTGCTGTGTGTAAACCCTGCCCTTTGCGGCTATTTTAAAAGGTGGCGACGTCTCCAGAAGTTTCTGTGTGACCGGGAGGAGCCCAGGTTTGTCCGCTGGCACTGCAAGGGCTTCGGCCTCGTCCCAGAGGACGGCAGATCTGTGCCCCCCCACCCCTCCCCGCAGTTCGCTCCCTTCAGCCCTCCTTTCACACCTCACAGATAAACCCCTTTCACGCTCAGAGTCCCTACAGCCCATCAGGTTTGCTTTAATCCTTTCCTGGTGAGATCCTGCTCGCCGTGACGTCCCCCAAAGAGAAGACCATCTGGTCATTGCCCGAGCAGGTCCTGCGGTAACGGCCGTCCTGAGAGGAGCCAGCGCGGACCGGGCCGGCCTGACTTTTGGATGGCGATCGTCACACCGCCGCCTGCAAAATACATGATGGTTTTTCAGCTGTGTGACGACGGAGAGCCATGAAATTAATAAGACAGGGAAAGTATTTATTACCTTAGAAATGGAGCCATTGGATTAATAGAGGGAAATGCAGCGTTAAATATAAATGCTGTCTTAAATGGTAATTCTTCATCCTAACATCTGCCATATTTTCTGTATTAATTCTTGATGCTTGTATATATTAACTAAAGCTTACAAGTCATTAAGCAATGAATTAAGGTGATTTTTGTGATATTTGCGAGTATCTAATGCTGTGGTTGTCACTGGTGTCATTTGCTCACTGTATAGAACGGGGAGGTCGCTCACCAAACCGTATCAAGCTCCGTTCACGTATCACGATGGGATGGTCCCTTCTCTGTTCACCATGGTTTCCTGTTGTTCTGGAGTGATCAATGGAAACTCCACCAAGCCAGCTGATTGAGGAGGACTGGGTCTCGCTGGCCTCCCACCAGCGACAGGAGGCACTTCGTGAGCTGTCAGCAGCAGTTAGGGAAGGTCACCTTGAAGCCACTTATCAAAACAGGGCCTCTGTGCCCCTCTTCCCAACACTCAATAGCTTTCCTGTCCTGGTTCTTCAGCATGATCAAGTTGAACATAAGCTGCTCTCAGACCCCTGTGCTACTTCCAGCCCTTGGAGGTGACCCTCGCTTGCTGTTGTCTCCAGGTTCATCCAGGAGATCGAGCTGAGCATGGGGCCGGGCCAGGCCAAACAGTGTCAGCTGCGAACCTTCCTCACCTACTACATCAACGACCTCTTCCTCAACCAAGTGCGGACGGAGATCAACAAGGAGATCGAGGCCGTGACCAAGGTGTCTGACCCCCTCAAGATCCTGGCCAGTCCAGACACCATGAAGGTGCTCGGTGTGCAGCGCCCCCTGCTGCAGGTAAAGACGCTTTGCACCTTTTGGTTTATTTGGCTTCCTCACCTGACGCCAGAGCTCTTGCGATTGTTAGTAACATCGATTTATTTACGCTTT
>JAODJU010000038.1:19786622-19801696 GCA_026776725.1 Gnathonemus echidnorhynchus | reverse complement strand
CCCCCCCCCCCCCCCCCCCCCACTGGAGCCAGGATTCCCCAGTGAAAATCCCCAGCCTCCTAGTCGGAATCCTGACAGACACTCGTCCCCCCGAAATTACGAGCCGGGATTCCGGCAGCGACGGGCGACGCCGATTCCTAAAGAAACGGCATCAGTCAAGATGCTCCTGGCTAAGGAATCGCTCCATCTGCTCGGCGAGATGCTGAAACGGCCCGATCCAGATCGAGCCCCACTTCCGGAGGAGTTAAACGGGTTAATTAGCATCCATTTATCAATTCCGGCATGCGATTCCAAGATACGTCGCTCGCAGTTTTTCAAATTATATCACGCCAAAGTTATGTTGATTCAAGGAAAACCCACGTCCGTATCCAATTTAATGCACATTTGAAGGTTCTCTCCCCCCTTATCTGAGTCTAGGGCACCAATCACACAATCTGCAAGCAATAAGAATCATAATTACATATCAAAAGGTTGGTATTGGGGGGGGGGGGATGAAACATAAAAGTTTAAGCTTGTTACTTTTCACAGGTCACTGGACTGACCTCAAAAACCCCAGTAATAAATATCTCCATAATGAGATGAGGAAATGGATCCATAACGATAAGAGACATTTCATTCCACTTTAGCCCCAGCAAGTTGGGGCATTTAAAGGAAGAAAAGGTACCATTTCATCATCATTACCATATACAAGGGCGGGCGGGGAGGCTTGGGTGGGGCTGCTCTCCACCACTGCATCCATTTTCACGGGGAGCTACAGTCCACGCTCCAAGAAAGGGCCGGCTTATAGGAGCGACCGGCGGGGGGTTTACAGAAAACCTGATTCGGTGGCGATGGTGATCCCAGTGTTGCATCCTGTCAAATGCGGTAAAAACAATTCATTTATTTATTATGCATAAGTGACATAAAATTGAGAAAGTGGGGTCAACCAGCTCCCGGAGCAACTAAGAAAGTGACATCATCTGCCAACCCTGGGATTTGAATCGATGACCTTCTGATGACAAACGTAGTGTCCTAACCCACTCAGCCACACACAACATCCGCCCCCTCCCCAACTGCTTTCCATTTCCCTCAGACTCCCCATGTTAATGCCTCCCCCCCAATCGCCCCAGTCAGGCTGATAAAACGCCAGGGACTGAATTAGGTTTTACAAATAATCCAGCTTCCAAGCAGGCAAACCCATTACCATGACGAAGATAACCACCTCTCCATTGGTGGGAATTAACCATTGTTCCAGAAGCATCTCTCCTGTAGGACGACACCAAGCTCCTCAAAGTCGCCTTACTGTGCGGCTCCCCGGGTTCGAGTCGAGCAGATGACTGACGTCCCTTACCATGTCTTATTTACATCTCCTCGTAAGACTATAAATTGATGACTGTCGTTCCTGTGCCTCGAGGTCATTACTCAGCCTGGCTTCGCAATAAACAGCTGTCAACGTTTTAATTTTATTTTTTTTTTCTTCGTGCAGTAGGCTTTCGCTTCAGGTTGAGGGATTTGATTTATTTCCGTTACAGCTCTTCGGTGAACCTCTAAATGCTTTGTTTGGAGTACTTTACAAGCTTGACTCATTCTTAAAAATGGGCTTCGAGTGTCAGGGTGGGGTGGGGGGATGATGGGGGATTAAAATCCTAAAGGAAAAACTGGTTTTGCGGGAAATACAAGTGCAACACAGGGAAACGTCAGAGATCTTCATCTGGAAGAACAGCGCAACACAGAAATAAATGTTATTTTCCTCGTACGTTCGATTCACGGGTGCAGAGCGAAATCAGTTGTGCAGCCTCCAATTCCAGACGCTTCTTCGCCCGAGCAAAACCACAGTCAATAGCAAACCCCTGAAATACGTTTATGAATCGTTCAGTGGCTGCATCACCACACTGCACCCCTAAATAAATAACAAAACATAAAATAAGTGCTTTAAATAAAAGCTGCAGCAGACAACTAGCGTCAACAATACAGAATGAAATTACAAGCAGCTTGAAATAATCGGTTCAATTAGGGACGTCCGCTGAGAATCCGTAGGGTAGCTGTGGTTGCATGTGACAGTAAGCTAGCACTCAAGGATAAATACACGCTTGGTATGGAAATACATATGAATGCAAATACCAATAAAAAAAAAGTGTGTTAATTGCCCCAAAAAAGCATATGTATCCAAGAACAGAAGCAGAGGACATTACGTTTCATTTACAAACTTAGCGTACAAATTTGTTTATGGATTTTTTTGCAAACACAGGGCCATACAGGCCCTGGAGCAATTGGAGATTAAGGTGAAATCACTCTGCTGACCCGGGGATTTGAACCGGTGACCCTCTGATTACAGACACAGCATCTTATCCCACAGAGCCACTCACCATCTGACAGAGAACAGACAAACTAGAAAGCTGCTGCCTGGAAGAGCTGACAGCAAACATTGCCACCCAAAATGCAGGAAATTAATCATAAAATAACGATTAGAAGTCCCAATTCTCCAGAGGACAAGGAGAAAATCCCCGGGAACACACAGACACACACACACACACACACACACACACACACACACACACACACAGGTAAAGCCAACAGTGTTACTCAGCGAACCACGCGTATAGACAGATTAAACAGTATGGTAGTTACATAAACTTATTAAATCAAATTACAATGGTTTATCACAACAAATTGCTCAAGATGTTATATGAAAAGATACTGATTTTCTGGACACAGGAACATGCCAATTACCACCTCATTGAAAGTTATGGGAAGTGTTTGTCTCACAAACTTTTGCCTTTACAAAGACCTTGAGAAAAATATTGCATTCATAAACCAACATACGGCTGTATCTCTTATTAAAAGTGCAATTTCCATCGACCGCTGGTCGGAACAGGAGGTGACCGGCAGAAGGGCACGTCTCTGAACAGCAGTATGGCGTTTGAGATTTCCACAGTGACACCAGGCTGTCCAAAAGCCCATCCGCGAGAGGTGCTCTCCTTTACCGGAGTCCAGCTAACATGGCTTCTGGGATCCCTCCCCCACTTTCACCTTTCTCACTGCGGTATCCGATAACAGCCTCTCAAGGTTAAACACGCCCGAATCTCAATAAGAGCTGTAGGCACATAGCCAGGAGTTGTAGATAAATAGAGCTGGACCAGATATGTAAACTCATCTGTCTTTGCAGAATTTTCATGGCTGCTGGTTTGCTCGTTGCGGGAGTTCTGATCTTTACTTGGCGTGTGTCCAAAGTCATGACGTAGTGCAGTTAAATAAATAAATAAATAAATAAATAAATAAGCAGTCAACCTTTATACCAAATCGATAAGACAATCTCAAACCTTAGCTAGCCTTGCACCACCCTTTGTCCTTCAAAGCAAAACTAACCTGCCCCAAATACTGTGCTGGTTATCAACGGTGTCTGTTTGGTCAGGCAAACAAAATTCAAGGTTTTTAAGTGTTTCGCGCCATTGGGCTAAACTAAGGCAAACGTAGCCTCTGTGCAGCTTTTAAACACTGAGGCACAGCACCACCCCCCCCCCCAGATAAGTATTCTGGGCCAAAACTGGCACAATATAACCTATCAATCCTTACAGATGGGTAAATTAACGAAAAAGGCTGCAGAGAATGTGGCACACACTTTGCGACAAAACCTCCCCCCCTCCCCCCACCACTTGGTACTTTCTAGATTGAAGAATGTTTCATTCACACATGGAACAAAAGCTGTATTGTTCCATGGTAATTTGAGGAGGAGGGGTGGAGGAACCAGAGACAACATATGCTTAAAGTTCACTTCAATTTAAATTTTGAAACAGCCACTGGGTATGTGTATATAGTGTATGACCTCCATAACATTATCGAGATTGGGTTCTTTTTGTGTAATGAAAGACCAATACTAAACACGCAGCCTCCTCAACAGAACCTAGGCCACGAGGGAAGTATCAAAGGGTTATTTTGAGATCCAATGACCTGCTCCATTGATAACTTTGGATGCCATGATTTCCAGTTATAGATTAGGTAGACATCACTAAAAACACAATACAACATCAAAGTCCGGATCCAGACAGGGTGACATATAGTGTGGGAAGACCTTAAACCACCATCACCAAAAACAAGTGACTGCCTAAAACATCCAACAACTCCATAATATCACCCGTGAGTACAGTCCAGGGTTGTGCGATTTGATGATATTAAACTGTGAACCATTAAAATGTCTCAATGATCTGCCTTCCTGGAGAGATCCTTTGTGTCGTGCTACGGTGCACATGCTATAACTTCTATAGCTTGTACACCAATCTAAAGTTGTTCTGTCAGCCAAATCCTTTCTGACACACCAATAAACTGGTAACAGCTAACAGTAAGTAGTGCCTTGGATTTCTTCCTCTCTCCCTTTCGCGCCCTCGTCCCAACATGCAATACATGCCCTATTCGGGAACCTAGCGGCATGGACGACATAGAGGAGTTGATCCCTAAAAGGACCATGACATCAATAATATGTAACCAGTTTGGATTTTTCCAAATCTGACCCGGCAAAACCAAGTGCAAAAATAAGGTTGGCATGTCGGCTGACAACGAGATGAACCTTTTTAACGCCTCAAAAATAAACAACCAAAAGAGTAGGCTGAGCAAGTTTGTCCTTTTAGGTTTCATTGCCTTAAGGGATAATTTTTGTTAAAAACGAGAATTAATTTGGTTGTACTATTCAGTAAGTTGCAAAATAGTTCTAAAAACACACACGAGAGAGAGTCGTGATAAGATCGTGAATCGTGATCCAGCCTAAGAAAAAAAAAAGTGATGTTTTCGCTATATCGCCCACCTCTAGCCCAGTCATCCCTAAATCTCTTCACATTTTGCTTCGGTTGATATACGTAGAGCACTGTTGTCTTTTGCTATGCATTCAACACCCCCCACCCCCATGCTGCCTAATATATGTCAGAGCGTGAGATGATCGAACTCATATTAGACATCTTTGCTTTTGCTCCCCAGCAACAAACATGCTTATTACATACGCTACAGACGGCAACCCCTGGCATCTTCTCCCGACACTGTGAAACCACCACGCTGCTGACATTTGAAGGTGCTGACGGGTCGTTAGCATCTCTTCTGGCTTGCATCTCTGTCGCCATGCGAGTAGCCTTGAAGATCTGTTTTGATGAATGTTAAACTGGGAGTCAACATTCCTTTTTCGAGCCGTCACAACCCAGTGACGAGTCATCTGAGAACTCCTACAATGAGGGCCAAGGATTTAGCAAAACTGTCAAAGCAAGGAAATAAATAAGGGAACAATCCAGGCAGAGGGAATGAGTATAAAATGACTGGGATTACAGGCCAGAATTACAGAAGGCATAGGATTAAGGATGCAAGTCGACAGGGCTGTTGGGGGGGGGCATGAAGACCCTGGCAGATTCCGAGGGCTCAGTGGTTCATGGGGGCCCTAAAATGTACCACAGAAGATCCCAGCAAGGGGTCCAAGGTGACATTCTACCGAGGGGTCCAGACTTTGCAGCTACGCCCCTACCACTACTCAGGCCTATTTTTGTTGACTACAAATAAATAAAAATGAACAACCATAAGCGAATCCAGAACAAGGTCATCTTGATCTGAAGCCATGCTTTAGAGTCCGACACGACAACCCCACTCCTGCACCAAAGCCCCTACGTTCACAGACAAAATTCAGCAATGGTCTTATCGCCAACTGGCACCAACTGTACATAAGTTCGAAATACGGAGAATCCATGGTCCTGAATATTTAGGATTAAATTAACATCAAATATGGAAATTACAGCAATGCAGAAATGTTTATTCTATTGTAAGAAGTGGTAAGGAGCACCTCAGCAGTACAGATACCTACATTAAAACTAAAATTAATAAGTGTAGCGTCCACCAAAGCCTTCCTAAGACTGACTATACCAGCACAAGTAAACGCAACTCAACACAGAGCAGATCAGACAGCCACTCCTTCTGCAATTAAGGTACAACCTCGACCACGGCGGGTGAGGTCTCGGCGTGCATCAGGGGCTGTCCCGCTTGCTGAAAAACCCACCTCGGGAAACAAGCGACACGTTCATTATTCATGCCGTAATACAGAGGGGACTGAAAAAAAAAATAGGCAGCCATTTGTATTCTGTCCCAGGCCAACACATCAATTACGTTCTGAAATGCCGCAGTGGAGCAGTTATACTTAAGCATTTTATGTACTTACACCTCCAACCTAACCCAGTATGCCTGTCAAATCTGCAGGACGCTTATTAAATTAACATGTCTCCCTAAACCACAAAGCGATTTAGCCTGATATATAGTTTGTCAGATTCACTAACAATAATGTTGACGGAGAGCAAGAAAGGAGAGAAACCCAGCATGCCACATAATTAAGGCTAAAATATCCAGGATTCCTTGAGAAAGCAACTTGATGTGGGCTACTTTAACGTACAAACTTTAAATTAAATACAGAATAGGGGTGGAGTATTTCTTGAAGCGCTATTTTTTTTAGTCATGAAATGTAACTACCTCCATCGTACAAAGAAGTCATGTTGTGACATTCATTCTGTTCTAACGTTAAAAAATGCTTTATTATGAAATTCATTACTTCGTACAGAGAAAATGATAGGTGGTTTCCAGGGTGACACCAATACAGCATTGCATTATCATCTATAATGTTATTTTATTCGACAGCCCTGCCAAAACGCTCAGCACCTGACCTAAAAGCATCAAACCAGTCCCAGCTAGGAGGCGGGGAAGCTCAAGTAGGTCACACCTTTCCCAACCAATGGAGGAGGACGGAATCCGTTGGGTCGCGCGAGGTGGTATACGCTCACGCCAGAGTTCGCTTTAAGAGAGATGCATTTTAAAGCGCTAATATACCATGATGTCAAATTCCAGCAGCACTACTTCATTTACTTTGCTAAGCGCAGCATGTTTGGCCCAACTGTAGGTCTGGTGGTATAAATTTAAGGCCTGGCAGATGGCCAGGTCTATAAAGCACAAGCAGAAACCCTGCACAGTTCACACTTCGGCAGCTAAACTATATAGTAATACATTGGTCACACTTGTTCAGAACTGGTAGCTCCACTCATCTTGCTGGAAATTCACAACAGCGGGTTTATTGGCACGCACACGCGCACACACACACACAGTGCTCGCATTTACAACAAACCGCCCAGCATTACTGGGAAATGAACGAAGAGCTGTTTCTCTAGGAGGGCAAATCATAAAGATGGGCTTCATAAAGATAAAATATTGTACCAAAATCCAACCGGGTGGGTCACACTTCAACGTAAACAGCGTGCCTTGCCATTTGTTGCGCTAAAATGGTACTTTTTCATGGAATTTTTGTACAAAGTATATTTTTTATGACTATATTGCCTATAACCATGATGGATGATGTCATGTTACATCATAGCCTTTCTTAAAAATGAAATATCATGTTATTACATCATACCCTTTCTTAAAACCGGTAGCGTCATTGTAGCATTCCATAACCCACTGTAGCCCAGTGCATGCTGACTCAGTGCTTTAAACACAGTACAATACATTGCAAGCTAATCATAAGACCTCTCTCTAAAGTAACACTGACTGATTTTATGCTACCAATCCACACAGGGCAATGCATAACCCTAGAAGGGTAACCAGGTCCGTTTCTCTGTATTTTTCCGGGTAGCTTCAAAAGCTCATTCGTGTTATCATGGAGAGGTTGGGGACTCCCAAAATATCACGCCCCAAAGATCTTCCTGGGTTGCCATGATCCGCCTCATGGTCCGAAAGGCAGAGTTGATGGGTTAGGGTTAGGACAACAACATTAAGGAAAGCCCCTAGCAAGCTTACAACAAACGAGGCCTAGTTAAGGACAGGCATGTCGACGATAGAAAACCCAGTGAACCTGAAAGCTCACTGTTGGTACGGTTCCCGTGTGTGTGTGTACGCCCTTAATTTCCTCCCACTGCCAGTGAACTGGGTCAATAAGCACTCTCAGTTTTTAGGCAAAGACTAAAGCTCCCATAGATAAACACCAATATTGAGGAAGCACTTTCATATGGCAAACCATGGACAGAGAAAGGGCCCCTTTAAGATTTTCAGATAATGCCTGTTCAATTTGCCCATAACTCAGCTTTAATGAAGACTCAAAAGATGTCTATTATGGAGAAGGGAGCAGATTGATTTGGATCTGTCCAGGAAGTTCTGACAAGAAAATGCAAGCCCAGAATCTCTCACTCAAAATTAAGTGAATACAACAACTCGGAATATATGTACATATCCATAAAAATAATAAATGAAATACTTGAAAATGCCTAATTAAGCTGCAGAAATCATGGCCATAGCAGACCATTAACGAGCATTGTTTCAAGGAAAAAGAAACAGCTTAACACAGAACAATTGAGCCAGATTTGCCAAACCTTAAATTCATTTGTCGCGCCAGACCTCATCAGCGACATGTTAAGGACACCTGCGTACAAATGGCAAACGCCGCGTACAATAATACTTCAGGCTTCTTCAATCACCTGCTGTATAGTGCGTATCAGCCTGGATATGCTTTCGACACGCACACCGGTGTGACTAAGACCGACGCAGCCAATCTGACGAATCTGTTTTGCGCAACACTTCCATG
Source organism: Gnathonemus echidnorhynchus (assembly GCA_026776725.1). Classification (NCBI taxonomy): domain Eukaryota; kingdom Metazoa; phylum Chordata; class Actinopteri; order Osteoglossiformes; family Mormyridae; genus Gnathonemus; species Gnathonemus echidnorhynchus. Next base: position 19,793,136 of record JAODJU010000038.1, on the reverse strand, counting down.
TGGGTTCGCAAGCTCAAGACACAGAAAGCAGGGACTGATATCCAGAGAAAAGCAGCTTCCCCTTGAAATAAATAAAATAAAATAAAATAAAATCGGTTACCGAAAAGCATTTTATAAATGAGACCAGGAGTCGAACTTTGGAATTTTTGCTACCATCCAAGCACACCAAGTTCAGAAATTAAAAATTGAAAAATAATAATAAATAATAATAATAATGTGGGTGTTTAGTTTTTTTGTACTCGTACTTTGTCTAAATTATAAATGGGTGAACTTCATTTTCAGCCCTGAATATAATGTACTATTATCACCACCACCACCACTACTACTACTACTACTACTACTACTACTACTACCACCACCACCACCAGGCGTATCATCATCATCATCATCATCATCATCATCATCATCATCTTCTTCATTATTACTACTATTACCTGAATACATAAAAGAGCATTGATTAGACGCACAAAAAGCACCTTGTAAGACTTAAAATCTAGTCCGCATCCAGACACCAGAAATCCCTCAACCCCCGCGTTCCGACAGGCCGTGATTCACGAGCGTGTCAACGGTCCCAGGCAGATGTGGACGCTGCTGGGCATCATTAGGTCCACTCTGGGTGAGGTGCCGCTTGCCAAAAGTGATTAAAAATTAGCTTAGGGAGAGACCCATAAAGCGTACAGGTACCGGGAAGATGCGACGACGTCCAGACCGAACTCGCACCGAAACATGACAGCTCAGAGCTCTGCCACACTCCTCAGCTTAAGATTTAAATATTTCCACTTTTACTGAAATGGCACCTTGACAGTATTATTCACTATTTATGAGCAACTCTGCTGCTTCCATCCTTGCCTACAATCTAAACAGACCAACATTGTTTATGATTACATTGAGTGTCATTGCTTGATTTTTTTTTAAATTGTATGAAATTCCAGTTTAAATCCAGTTTCTCTCCACATTTCATGTATATAATTAGCACCGCGATCCTAGGGGAAGTTATTTCACGTCACCATATGTTGTTACCGTATGTGGTTGTATCACTACGATAATGCCCCACTTGACTTGATCTGACCAAAAACCGCCAATCCTGCCAGCCCTGTCACTGTTAGCATGCGGGATATGAATGTGGACTGAAGGTTGTCAGTTCAAGTGCAAGGAAAGGATTCCACCGTAAGCAGTTAATCTGGATTGCTAACGGGAAAAAAATATCCTGAGTGACAGCTGGGTGCGAGCCGGTGAGGCAATTAAATGAAATGCGAGAACACATTCAAGTCTACCATCATACAGGAAAGGCACCATCGACGTACAAACATCGACGGAACATGTAGACAAGGAGATTAATACATTTAGCTTATCATGCAAACAGCAACCGGAACACACAGCACAAAAGCAAAACATTTTTTTTTTTTTTTTTTTAAACGCCCTGCAAGCTGCCAGAATTTTGGAGCTTTTAGTAAACCTACAGCCAACCTGCTGATTTTCAAGGAGATAAGTGTACAATTCAAAAAAAAGAAAAAAAAGGTACAAGTGTAAAATCTATTTTCTAGTAGTAAAGAAGAAAAAAAATATATATTTGGCCCAGTCACCACACATTTGACCTACAACGAAATTGCTATTGATCCATCACATAGGGCTGCCTTCTCTTTAACATGACACCTGGGGGGCCAGGGGGGGGCCAGGGGGGGTCCATGTGCCACCGTCCCTCTCAGGTCGCCATCTCTGTTCCCCTAATGCTAAAACCCAACCACAAAGCAGCTCTCTCTAAAAAAACAGATTCACTCGTATTTGCCTTTCCTTTGGTTCAACCCCATTAAAAGAAAAGAATTATTAAGTGTGGAGTCAACACTGTCCGCGAGAGGAGATCTTAAGTCTTAAGAAAAAATGACTTAAAAACACAAGTGAGGTCGTGCCCGTATGAGGTGGTCAGATTCTCCTCCGCTAAGCATGAATTTGTAAACAAAATGGCTCTCGGCTTTTTGGCAGTCCCTGGTCATTTCTCCCCCAATGCTGCTTTGTAAAATAAATAGCTGCTGCTAGCCATCGCCAGTCCCCACGCAGTGGCAATCGAGGACACGTGGAGCGAAGCCTTGCAAGTCATTAACAGCTACCGGGTTACAGAGAGGCAGCTGGCGATTCATGGAGGAGAGAGCCGCCTCTGCTTTGCAGCCCTGATGTCCCGCGGCGCTACACGTCCCGGGGTAAGGGGTGATCGATCGACTACCGGTTTAGGCAAATTAATATTATTGCTTGGGTTGCACACCTCCTGATGCACTCAGGAAGATGAAATGGGGGGGGGGGGTTGTTGTGGGATAATTGAGACAGTTAATCTATGCCAAAATGAGAAGGTGAGCAATATAACTGGCAGGCACAGAGTTCAAAACCACCCTGCAGATCTGGTGTAACCGCTTGACAATTTACGTGGTACATTTCAGGTGTACTAAATCAGTCAACAAATTAAAAGATAGACAGATAGACGGATAAAACACAGCACCGCAATAACGCTTTAAAGGCTCCAGCTATCAGTAAACCAGTCTCCCATATCACTTCCAGTTAAAAATTTTTAAAGTGTGCGCTACGCTTAACGAGCAATTTAAAAATCATTTACATCAGCACTTTCTTTGATATAAATCCACGGAGGGGCCAGCCGGCCCGCCAGATTAGCCGCAGATGGCCGGAACGCTAAACACCAAGTAAGGTGCCGCCTTGGAGGAACCACAAGGGGAAGGAGCTGCTGAAACGATCCAGCAGCTCTCAAGAACAATGAGAGCGATGCGCCTGAGCGCCTTGCTAACTTACACATTTACGAGTAGCTTAAGTTCATTCAAAACCAATAAAACAATGTTCCGGAATTCTGATTCATTTTGACTAATACAAAAAAAAATAAAAAAATCTATACTTGAATTTTCAAGCTAACATAACAGCGCCACGACTACTATAACAGCACCAGCTATGAGTTATGAAATAAATCCCCACTTCTTAGTTCATTACTGCGTTTATTTTGAATTAGTAATTATGAAAATGAGGCATCGATGCTTCCACATGAATAGCCAGCAGCTTCAGGTCTCGGGGGAGGGGGGGAGGGGGCAAGGAGAAGGCTAAATAAGGAACCCATTTGCCCACCATTTCCCTCCATTCCAAAAGTAGTCTTCAGCTTTAAAAGGGTCAGATTAAAGGGGCTTTAGAAACAATCAGAGTTCCTCTGAGGGACCTTTTTCCCATGCATTTATTTTAGGAATCGAGCATTCCCTTGGCCCGTCTGACGGACGGACATGAAAAATTAATACCCCGCGAAACCGACTTGGAGAGCACCATCCTGGGATGCTGTCCCGCGACGTCTCTTCGGAGTCATTCTGCGAGTCTCGGCCGCGTTTAAGAGAAATATAGGCTAGCGCCCAAATATTGATAACTGATTATGTATAATTGATTGTACATAAACGTGAACAGAGTTACAAGCCTGCATTGGCCCAGAATGAATTTTAAATGTGCATTAAATTACCCCAAACTTCATCTCTGTGTTAACCAGTAAATTTCTGACTTCAGTGCATTTTTGTGGGAAAGCTGTAATGTACCAGTGCTTGGTGTCTTTTTCAGCATTCCGCATTTTGAACATTTTAATCACTCTCTAGATAATAATAATATAAAGCCTTCATTAAGCACTGCTCCAACAGGCAGGTCACAATCTAAAAAGCCGAACATGTTCAACTGATTAAAAACAACCAAAAGCTCTTATATAAGGGGAGTTAGAAACTTAGAATGTAATTGGCATACTCTGAAATAATAAAATGACAAAAATGGGGGTTATTTTATTCTAAAAACTTGTTGGCATAAGACAACCACATTGACCAACAAGGAGTCCGAGGAGTTCAATCAACGCGAGATTCATTTTTCAGATAAACATCTGATTTAATTTCTCACATAATGGCATCTGCATAAGACTGCTATCCATTTTTCTTTCATTTAAGCCGTTGGGGGGGGGAGATCCACACATGCACACAAATAAAAACGTCAACAATATCCACTCCATAGCTGCGCTGTAGACAGCTGCTGATTAATCGGAATGGAGACTGGAGCTTAGCTGTCTGAAACAGACACAATCACCCATCAAAGGGACGTACAGATGGCAGCTAAGAACGCAGGTCCCGCTCACACAGATAAGCTCGGCATCAACATCTGTCTGTCTGGCTTTCACGGACCCTATTAGTTGCTTTCCCTCTCCTTCAGTAGAGCCGACATGCCAGAGAGGAACGGGGGTTGGACCCAGATTAATCGTGTACACCCACCCTTTCCCCCCGCCCCCCATGACCCCTTTCACCCTACCCCACTGACGACGGTGCATTTTTAGCACTGGTAAGCAACACGCCAGTGTGCAGTGCGACCCCGCGAACCCGGGCTGCAGTGGGCGAGGGAGTCGTTTCGCTCGAGTCCGCGGGTCACGCTTAGCATGGCCGCGCAAATAGGCCCTGGTCAGCGAGCGCGTCGATTCCTGCGCAGCGCCATCTGACATTCATCTCGATTTCTGAAGGCTGTCCGCCATAAATACTTACGGATTCATGACAGAGGAAGAACAACGGAATGCTAATAGCGATACACACGCTACAGAAAGTACTGCAAGGCACACAGCATATACTGTAGGCAGAGCCAACGGATTCAGAAGACACCGGTACTAAAGAAAAAAAAGTTACATTTAAAAACTATGATGTGACAAGTTAACACTAAATGGAGAACAGGAGAATATACAAGCACTAAATGCTAAGACTGATTAGCATATTACAGAACATGCACAACACTATGGACCACCCATCTCAGAATCGGGACCAGTAAATCCCATCTTCGGAACATCTGTCTACCAAAGTTTACACTTGGGCCCAAACCATTAATATACACACCCCCCCACATCAAAGAAATCTACAAAACAAGTCTTCGGTACCAAGAAGGACAAAGACAGAAACAACATGGCCCACTTTACTTGGGAAGAAAAAAACCCTAATTGAAATCACTATATCCCAACAGACGCCTTCCTGAGGGACATTTTTTTTGCCATGTAATATCTCTTAAATATACATTTTTTTCAATTAGCAGTTGTGTGCTGTAGCCCTAGCTGTTATAGTCTGAATTGCTGCAGAACGATACACATCCTGGGAGAGCCAATTCCCACGTTATCCAGAAGTCAGGCAGCACCTCGGATTCACTGGACTGTTCGCTCGAGACCAGCCGGCTCCAAGTGCGAGACGCAGGAACTGAGGTGTGTGTGTGTGTGTGTGGGTGTGTGTGGGGGGGGTGTCAGTGCTCATATGCACAGCTGAGGTAACCGAAACGTGCAGCGAACGTCGTCTTTCAGTCAGCTAGCTGGAGCCGTCTCCAGTGCTTAAACAAAAATGAGGAAAACCAATCTAATGAAGAGAGGCACCTATCAACTCTACTCCCATGAATGAGGATGGACAGCATCTTGCAAAAAAGTACATAAAGCCTCGATCCATATATTTGATCCTTCATTGGGAAAAAAAACCCAGTTAACGACCAAGTCTTGCGTCTATGATCTAAATGACCATACATAACCCACTGCTTGGATAATGCAGATTAATTATTGAGAGATTCATTTCTTTTTAATGCAGGATATTTTTTAGAGTTATCTATACATTCTACAGTAAGTAGCTCTGTCAACCAAATCAATAATTACGGTCGTCTACAATCTGCAGTCACCGACTTGCGATATCACTGGACATAAGCATTTCGTTGCAATATGGAAACAAAACGCAACGCCGCAAACATCAGAAGTTGTGTCAGATAGAGGGAAAGAGTAATCTATTCAACACCAAGTCGGCAGTTGTGCAGACAGTCATAATGAAGGTAATGGAGGTGGGGGGGAGTGGCAAGTGTATTCTGACACCTTGAAATACACGTATGCCCCCCAGGGAAGGATGCACAGTCCCTGATCATCGGCACACTTACATAAACCACCATTCACCCCCCCAGACAGCTTCATAAGGTGTGAAGTGGGTCACAGCTCAGCGTGATTTGTGACGATGTCGTCATTGTCCCAATCCCATGCTTTCATGCCTGTCTGCCCTCCCACACCCCCAACCACCCCCCCTCTCCTCCCTCAGGTCTCCACTTTTCATAACCGAACTCTCTCCCAGCAAAGTGGTCCGAAATAGGTCACCTGTACACTCCATTAAAACAGACACTGTGCATGACAGGGCACAGGGGGATCTTCTCAAACAACAGCCCAAACTCTGCTGGATTACACAGCAAAATTCTTCCAAAAATGCCTGCCTGCGCACTGGCTGTCAAAAAGGGGGTCGTCCCTGCTTTTACATTTATTTACTCGCACGTATGCATTTCAGCACGACGCCAGCTCTGGCTTCTCAAAAAAGCATCGCAAATTGTGCGTCGCTGTACAGCCCACTATAGAATGACCCCTTTGGCAGGTAAATTTATAATCCGAGGAGGAGAAGCAGCATTGAGCAGAGGGAGAAATGGTGCTGAGGTGCCCCGGTGATCAGGCCTCCATAGAGAA
>JAODJU010000038.1:19771747-19786553 GCA_026776725.1 Gnathonemus echidnorhynchus | reverse complement strand
GGGTGGGAATCTGCAGAGCGGTTACCTGTTCTGCGGGTACTGAAAGCTAAATACCCGTTTTCTGCTAGATTTCTGCTTAAGTTTCAAAACATCTCTTTCATATAACACCAGGATAATTCACATATCCAAAGCTTCACTACACGTTTAAGGGAGATCTGTCCTTTTAATATATATGTGTGTGTGTGTGTGTGTGTGTGTGTGTGTGTGTGTGTGTGTGTGTGTGTGTGTGTGTGTGTGAGTACGTATGCATGCTCTCCAGCAGACATTTCTTCCAGATGGAAGAAGGGGGACAGAAAATAAACTCATAAAAGGGTGCAATCTATAAAGTTTGCAAATCTACAGTTCTTTCCACCTCGCTTTGTTGCAAAAATAAAAAACACAGGCACTGAGATTGCTTGGTGATCTTGTTATTCACTGATGTGTTCATCCACCATCATAATATGAATACAGAAATAAAGGGACATAATGACATAGTGCAGAGACTCGCCACCAAAATGTGTGACAAATCCCAATACTTGGCTTCCCATGATTCCTTGACACTACAACAGAGTAAACAGTAGCGGAGATAATGCTAACACGCTCCCTGGGAAACGTACGAGAACCGCCAAGCAAATGGCCATATTCCACACACTAGGGAACAAAGTAAGCATCGACTGACTTAAATTCCTACTTATGCTGGAGTGGAGAGATCATTACTGGGAAACTAGGGCAAAAAAAATCTGATAAGGCAAATGGTCATAAGAAATGCTGAAAATAAAAAATGAGATCTTACATTTTTTTCCTCCCTCCCGAATATGTCTAGTCGCAACATAAAATAACACCATTCAGTTAAGGGCCACTAATGGCCTAAGCCCAGCCAGGCCCTGAGTGTCACGCTTGGCAGGCCAGCGGTGACTCACTGCAAGCCACGCTAATGTACCCCCCAAACACATATTTGTGGCTAAGTACCACAACTGTCAGCGCGTTACCCCGTTTCACATCAGCCGAGGGAAATAGCCTCGCATACTGTGTAACTCCCCCCTGCCCCCAATCCATCACTCCAGGAGCCTCACATCAGCCTCCTAACAATGTTTGGCAAACAAAGAACAGGGAGCGCCGACCTGCAGGCCACCATGGGAACAATGTCATAATTATGGTTAAGGCCCCCCGCCCCTCCCCCCACACAGTTCCTCCAGTCATTAGCACAACACTGCTATGAAAGGGCTATTATGACTTGAGGCTTTAAAGCCCCCCCCCTCCTGTTTAATTGAGGGCTCCAAGATATGTACAGTGACTATGACAATAATGTGGACAATAACAATTAATATTAAAACTCTGAATTCAGGGCTCTTGGTCATTTCATCCCCCTTAAACGCCATACCCCTGATTCGTTCCCAGGCATGAACTCTGCTTTTTGAAGGGACAGGTCAATAATGGAGTCGTGTTTCCATGGAGAGCGTCTCCATGGGGATTGGTATCCGTTTAGTCTGTGGTGGGGGGGGGGGGGGGGGGTTTCTTTCACTTTCCCCTACCTTGAACATTTTAAGCACCCCCTTAAAAAAAGACACGCAGGAGTTTTAGTGCATCGTGTGAAAGAGCTGCATCACCAGGTGCCACGCAGACAAAGCAGCCCACCTGCGCTTGAGAGCCGCATCTCCAGTGGATCTGAGCAGGCCGAAACTCCGGCTGGGCGTTTCCCTTGCGAACTGGGAGGCAGGCCGTTTCCAAAAGGGACATTATTAAAAATGAGTCTCAGATTACACTTCCCCTCTTGAGTATAAATCCCGAGATAACAGTGGGCGGGATACAAGCCACGTTTTACGCACAACTAATTTTTAACAATGCCATGCAGTCGCGCTGAAAAGAAACTAGCCCCTTCACGCACACTCGAAAATGCTTAACCGATGTCTTCTGGTACAGTGTTTCCCAATCCGCTCCTCAGGGACCCCCAGACAGCCCACGTTTTTTGTGGACTCTCTGGCAGGGAGCTTGAAGGGAGCAAAAACAGACTGTCTAGGGGTCCCCCAGGACCAGGTCGCGGGAACACTGGTCTAGTACTTTTAAGACTGCTGAAATTAGCGGGTTTATTAGCAATAAGCTACTTAAAGGTCAGCGAGCTGCTTTCAGGAAGTGTTGCGACTGACATTTTCATGGCTGGTCGCCTGCCCACCTGCTCCCAGGAAATTGTAACAAAGAGACACCGCCGGCCAATCAGAAAGCTTCCCTCCAAATCAGTGCTCGTCAGCTATTCGGACAGCTGGACAGTGGCAGAATGAGCATAGGAGACAGCAGGATGGTCACGATACATTGTGAAATAAAGTTGCCGCCCCCACACGCACCAAAAAGAGGCTATTTGAGTATGTAACGCCTGTGGAAACACGACCCAGCTGGGGTGAGCCCTCAAAGCAGAACAATGGACTGTAAACTGGTTTTCCTTGCAAAAATAGCAGTGACAGGTGGAGTGGGGGCACATTCTGCAGAATATTTTGCGATAATCTGATATATTCCATCAGAGATCCTTCCCAGTTTACATTATGCCTGTTGGAAATAGAGAGATTTAATTCAATCCATTTGAATCATTTTACATGGTGGTCTTACTGCAATTTTAAAAAGAAACGCCAATTTCCACAATAAATAGTGTTGTTAAAGTAAATAGTGTTGCTTGATATCGCCTTAAGGATTGAGGGGAAGATCCCTCTTATGCACTTACCTTTAAAAAAAAAAAAATTCTAGAAAAACACCCCTGATGAGATGACAACATGTTGTGGGACTAAACTCAATTACATCATCTACAAAATGCCAGCATCTGAACCTTAAAGACACAGAAAGTAAAGGGGCATCGATAAATATGTTTTATAATGTGGCCAAAGCATGCAATGTTACTTCCATCTCTGCATTAAATCTGAGCGCACAAGCTCCTGCAGGGTCGAACCCCGAAAAAGGCAGGAGGCACTGGGCCGCAGCCAGGGTATTTATGAAAAGTCAAACTACTCCGTATATATTTCTGCTGACAGCAAATTCTTTAAGATACTTTATTTTTTTTTGGCCAGGACAAAACACCATATTCATTCAAGCTCAACTGAATTGATAAAAAAAAAAAAAAAAAAAAAACATAATTTCATAATTCACAGTAACGGTAACAAGCCTTTTGTTTTCAAGTGGAGAGAAAACGGTTTTGTTTGCTTCGAAAACACCCACCTCGGCACCTTCAGCGGAACAAGTCCATTTATTGACCTGATAAAGAAAAAACATCCAATCGTTTGCAATCGATAAATTGAACGTTGCCGGGTGGCATTTTGGCCGTCATCCTGCTCTCCCGACCGCTTCGCTAAACTGGGAAAGAAATGGGCAGTGATCAAATCCAGCAGACCCATGTTAATGCGCCCATTCATTCAACAGCCACGGTGGCCTCCTGTCAGCAATACACGGGCCTGCCATTTCGCATTCCTCCATTTGTTTGTTTGTTTTTAATTAACTACATGAGAACCGGATGGGGAGGTTCCATGTCGCAGAACCCCAGCCCCATGTTGGTAGTCGGAGATGCCAACGCTTGGTATTTTAAAGATTAGAAGATCAGTGGCCCTCATTGTACCCAGAGACCAAGCTCAGGAGGCAAAGCAGACTTCCTCCAAAGACCCATATTCTCTGTGTTTCTGTCCCAAATCGGAGGATTTTGATGCTCCTCTGAAAGCACTCCCAAAAACCGGCTTTACTACTGTAATGCATTCTAAAGCTCTAATTACATTTTTGGGCTTGATTAGGAGAATCCATAATTATGTTACCTTTATTATGTAAATCAATTGGCTGATTTCTAGGAATTAATTATCCTTGTCCCAAGTTTGATTACTAAATCTGTGTACTAAAACAATGGTTTCAGTTCTTGGATATTTGTGTTTTTCCAACCCAGTTTAAAGCGGAACAAACACAGTGAGTTTAATAGAGATGTTTCAGCTCCAGTTAAAAAAAAAAAAAAAGGCCACATTAAAAAATAATCAGTTTCAGAAACTAAACCATTACACAAAAGTTTACATACACAGGCCATGCAGACGCACATTCTACACATGCTATACGGGCCCTTAATGGAACTTCAACCAGTTCAAGTTTCAAGACACATTCCGTCCCTGGACCCATGAGCATGGAATTTAAAATAACAAAAAAGGATGAAGGGAAACTAATTAAAAATTAGGCTAGACACTTTTGACAGTAAACAGAATGACAGTAATTATCGCCATCTTTAAAGCAACCTTCTGAATAGACATCAACAAAGAACCAAACAACCAAATCAATGGGATGCAAAGATCCACAGCACAACGGGCTAAATAGTTCAGAATGAATTGGTCAGAAAAAAAAGGCCATTAACCAGAAATCCTCCGCAATTCAATAGTCTAAGAGCAAAAAGCCAAGGCCATATTCTTGAGAATGAATGAGAACACTCTAGTCAAAGTTAATCACACACGGCCCTTGACACATTCGAGATTCTGACCTCACACAAAGACATTCTCCATTGCCTTCAGATCATTACTAGAAGGGCTGGCCTGAAGTAGGAGACATCCTGACTTGCTGGGATATTCACGGAATGAAAGGGAACATGTCGCTGGTTATTGAGAACCCATATCCATGCAGGACAGTCAAAGCCCAAGAGAACCAAGTCGTTACTCAACAATTAAACACCAAGGCACACGTCAAAGCTTAATAGGTTAGCAAACAGCAGCAGGGGGAAAAAAAAGATTATCAGGTTGGGAAAAATGTTATAACCTTAAGTACAAGTGAGAGATTACATCATCCCTTTAAGTTCATTTTGCAGTAGGTCTACAGCCATTGTTGTGTGTAATTAATAGGATGGAAGCTATACTATTCTACAAACTCCCCCCTGACAGAATACTAATTTCCACAGCCATGAATTTAAACACTTCCTTCCCATGGCAGATAATGGAAGCAGAGGAACTGCAATTAAATATTGCTCAACCTTTGCAAGATTACCCCCAAGAACCAGCATACGAGAAGAGTGGAGCCATTATGAAAGTAAGATAGATTAAAATATGACATGAATACTAAGATGCGGAGGAGACAGCCACAACAACAACTAGATTCACAAAAAGTGACAGGGTCCAATTTATGCACAAGTTTCCGAAATTTTGCAGAATTACCCGACGTCCTTACCTGTACCGGATTGTGGTTTAAGAAAAGAAAAAAATACTACTAAGATTACCACCAGAAGACCTGTGTAAGGTCAACGAAAACCCAACGTGAGAACGCGAAACCCTCCGCGAACGAAATCAACAACCTATCCCCGCGACCACTGCTTCTCACCGTCACCCGTCACGCTACATCATGTGTGCGAAAATGACTATTATTAAGACCTTCGGCGCGACACAAAAAGCAGGAGTAGAAAGCTTTACGAAAAGGCGAAAAAAAAACAAAACATCAGGTCGCACAATAGCCTTTACGCAATTCGATATAAGGATATAAGATGCTAAATCCCAAGGAAGCAGACCCACCCGCGGTATTCAGTCCTAGCTCGCATTTTCTAGGCTCCATTAGTGTCTTTTACATTTCTTTTGTGACAATAACTGAAAAAAAAAAACACTTTAGAGACACATCTAGCTTTCCTTTTTTGACTGGCTGGTAATGGAAGCCATATTACAAAACAGGATTCCAGCTGTCACAACAGAGCTTCTCGAGATGCTCTGCAGGGGGACACTGAGGAGCTGAGGAGGCTGGAAGAGCCGCAGACCATGCTCCGGCAGTCTCACCCACACGTACTTGCGCCGAGGCTCCGTCCTGAGAGATGCCGCTGTCTTATTTCGCCACGGGGGGCGTCTGACATGGTTTTAATAAAACCTCCAAGTCAAAGGACGTAAATGGCCGCAATGAGGCGTCATTTTGCCTGGTTGCTGTGCCCTTTCCCTGTCAACATCCAGGCCCCAACCAAGAGGATCTCCTTCAGGGAAAACCATCTCCCCTGCGTTCATCCACGCAGATCAGGAGACGCAAAGTGAAAATTAGCATGGCAATTACCACCTGTGTCAGCACTGTGGGAGCAAACGAGGGCTTTCGAGGAAAGCAGAAAAAAAAATACTCTTCAGAATTTAAGCACCAAGACATTCTGGTTCTTTGGGTTCATAATAGTCCTGACTGAACTAAAGGCAGAGAAGTCCACAAACTGAAATCTGAACTGAAAGAGAAGCCGGCTTCAAGGAAAAAATTAAGCAGACCATGATAACCTCCACTTACACACCTCCACAAAAAAGAGATACGTCTAGCCATACTCATGAAGCTCACATCTGCAGAAATACAGATAAATTCCAGAAATGCTTCAGCTACTTCCTGTTACACAAAAGTTAATCAGAGCTCATAATGAAGTAAATTCCCCCACATTTCACAGTATATTTGTGCGCTAACCTACTTTCTCAAACATGGAGGATTTAGGCAGACAACTTCCCCCAAGATGAAAACCCTTGGCTTATCTACTTAGCGTTTCCATTTTTAATGTCATGGTACTCCGAAGTGAACTGGCTACTAAATAAACCAGAAACTTCCAATACGCTCGCCTTTCTTCTTAGTAAGAAAAATCTTAAATAAATCACCTTCAACCTAGGACTCCAGGACCCAGTTTAAACAGAAAAAGTATCACATGTTATTGCCAACATAAAAAAATATACATTAGCAGCATTAATGCAGTCAGGGGTGCTGCTAGGGATTTGGGGCCCCGTGAAAGCCTGTCATTTTGGGCCCCCAAGCCAGACCAATCCAATTATGTTTGAAAATATTTAGGGCCCCTGTCAGTCAGGGCCCCTTGGAATCGTCGTAGCTTCCCCCACCTTAACGGTGCCCGTGTATAGTCAAAATTCAACAATAAATTAATCAAAAAATAATAAATAAGAATTATAACAAAAGCAATTACTCAATGTATGTCTTTAAGAAAAGGAGAAATTCACAAATAGCTCAATAGTTCCACTGACCCTTCAAGGGAAGTGTTTTACAAGGGATTAAGCTGGGCTGAGTATCACCAGGGTCCGAAAATCCACCTACCGAAAGCCCCCCCCGAGAGCCGTTAGGCCAGCCCGAGCTTTCAGTCCTTTCTGAACCCCAAGCAGACGGGCTGCCTTCACCTTCAACATTAGGTTCTGCTAACATCTCTTCAAACGCCTGTCCCCTTGCTCTGATGCTCATATGCGGGGAGGGCACTTTTGAGCCTCAGTCAATCGTATCTCCAGAGTTCCTGGATAGACCGGATCGATACAGAGTCAATCTTCCGCAGAGCGAATGCATCAATTTGATTCTTAAGGCTGCCCTAACCCTTTTATCTTCACGGTGCCCTTGCGACTCGCCGCATATAAAGGCGAGGCAAGACCTCCCTGAAAATCTGTATCGCTCAAGGATGCCACTTTCTGGTCACCTACCGCGAATTAGCACGGCGGCATGGCGTCGCGGAGTCCCAATCAGTTCATGCACCTAAAATGACACAAGGCACATCTGCAGAGAAGGTTGTGGTCCTTCCCCTCCCCAGATCTCCACCACCGCTACGACCACCACCAAGCACTAGCCCAAAGCTAAAAACATAAAGCCCACTAAGCAAATTACATCAAACACCATGCTGTCAAAAAACATCAACACAGAGAAAGCCAATTAATAACTAATAGCATTTTATTTTGCACTTTGTGGGAATGGCATTGTACTAGAGAGTAACGTCTTATTATTTTCGTTTCTTTTCCAATAGAACCCACAAATAAAGAATTGTATTCTAGAACAGTGGATGAAAGCCGAAGCGAGCAGCTAAAATCCACATGCTTTACAAGAGGGATTTCAGAACACCTAAAATCCCTCTGACACATTACTCCTTGTACTTCTCCTGGCTGTCCAAAGCTGCCTACGACCAGATAAGCTGAACACAGAGTCGGGCCTCTCACTCCGTGGATGGGGCACCGCGACGAAGAGAAACAGTGTTCTGCCACAAGCCTGAGATGGTGCTGGTGGCTTCGCACTTCGTTCCACATTTTTACGAGCCTCATAAACCATAACGGGCTTCACAAGTATATAAAAGGGTGGGGCAACAGGGGCACTGGCCTGATCTGAAAGCTGATTGGCCCCCGGACTGCTCCCTTCTCTGTCATTAACCAATTCAAAATATATCATTGGCTAAGAAAGGTTGGCCCTCTGTATGAATTACGGGCCCTTTTATGCTAGGAGCGGCCCTGATGGGCTTGTTTAGTAAACCTAATTACTTGCTTTGGATAAAAAGCATGTAGTGATCAACAAAAATATGCTCTCTGAGGTGCTTGACTCTCCCTGCTGTAGGATTTGTGACTTTCATTTAAAAAAATCCTGGGAACTCTTAAAAAAAAATCCTAAAAGCATTAAACAGAAAGTATTTAATTCCTCTGATACCGTGTTTGAGCGAATCCCCTCAGGTTACGATTTTAGGATGTTCCTCTGAATGAGCAAATCAGGGTCACCACTTTAAGGCACCTGGGTTATGGAGGGAAGGCCGTTATTTTAATAAAACGACAGGCAGGAGACGTTTGAAAAGGCTTGGTAGATGTAAGCAGGAAGAAAAACCAAGGCCATAATGAATATGTATAAAAACAGCACCGAAAGCTGTGATTATCAAATATTTACTCCACAAGGACATTAAAACCCTTACAGAAAAAGAATAAAATGCACATTTATTAGTCTTATGGTTTTAAAATGAAATGAGGCATAAATGTTGCGTACACGTTCAACCTTTACCCATCCTTTTTCTAAATGTGACACGGCTGAGAGGGAGAATTCAGAATGCCGTCAAGAGCGAGTCGGAGTTTGAGACCGAACAGGATAAACGCTACAAGTCATCTGCCTGTCAAAACCTCTTTGGGGGACACGTGGCCAGAGCAATGCATTCTGGTTATTACCAGACACCCGAAACTTTGTCCTCAGTACATCATAAATTACCCCCCCCCCCACCCCCCTTTTGTCAACCCGCAGAGTGGTACACTCCGTTATTTAGCTATTAGAGGCACTTGCTAACCGGGGGGTGAATTTAATTTCTGCTAATCTGCATTTTTTCCACAGAATTTAATCATTGCAGCCAGCCCCTGAACTTCCCTTCCGTTAAACGTTAGCATTAAATATTTTGAGCATCTTCGAGAGGTTCCTGGGGCACTAAACTCACTGGTACACATCCTCTTATGTTAGGAAACTGGCCCTTACAGAAAAACAAACAAATACAGAGAGCTTTAAAAAATAAATAAGTCCTAAAGGCATAATTTTGTGTCATTTCATGTGTGTACATCAAGCTTTATTGCTCGTCAAGGATTAACGGCAAAATGCAGGCTAAAGTCGCAAAGAGAGAATTGAGCACGCTTTGATAAACAGTCACCTTTATTTTTAGCCACTGGATGTACAGCTGCTTGAGTCATTACTTATTATTCCGGGTGATCAAATTTTTCACCACTGCTGCCTCCTTGTGAAGCTTCAACTTATATTTTTGCATTTACATTTATTTTGAAGATGCTTTTATGCAAAGTACTGGTCAGACAGTGATTGGAGCAATTGGAGTTAAGGGTCTTGCTCGGGGGTCCAACTGTGAAATCACTCTGCAGACCATGGGATTTGAACTGGTGACCTTCTGATCACAGGCACACAATCCTAACCTGCAGTGTCACACACTGTACCAAACTTAAAGAAGCACTTCCTTATATTGTCTAACAATAGGACTTCCGACAGGCCTCACATCAGTACTGAGAAGTCTCTAGAAAGCAGAACCCCAGAGGCACTGAGGAATCAGGCACGCAAAAATTCACTTGCATGTGCATTGAATGTTTACATTGACTTAGATTGATTTGTCTCACGCTTGCAAACCAGCTGATTCCATCTCTCACAAATGTGCATTTGAGGCCCAAAAGCGTAAAGTCAAATAAGCTTTCAAAAATAAAAGCCACCAAAGACAATGCTTGCCCATGGTATACTCGCTTTAGGCAACAAATAAGTCACCAATCCCTCATTTTAACTGCTTTTCCTAGATGGGCGATGATCAGCTAATTGTAACAAAGTACATACTTATAACCAACAGAAGTGAAACAAGATTCAGATTCTTTCTTTCCTAAGGAGTTGATTTGCTACAGTGTGCCCTGTATACTGGTACAGGCGGAGTGAAGTCCATGCCAACACTGAAAACGTCGCCGTGTAAAATGGAATTCCCACTGAAACGTCAGAAGGTGTTGGTGGGGAGTTTCTATTCAGGTAAACACTACTCCACCAGAGCACTGAAACCTATTTTAAAAGAGCACTCAGTAGTAATAGGGAAATGTACATCCTGATGACAAAAGAACTATTTAAAATAAAACAGAAGTGGGGCAGTTCTCCATGCAAGGTATGTGTGACGAGAATCCTCCAGCTGCATATGAGATTACAGAAATGCTACAAACAGTTACATCCATAATCAGAGCCTTTCTTAAACGGGGCCTAACAATGTAACGGGGGGGAAGAGAGAGAGAGAGAGATAATACTCCTCAGAACATGAAAAACGGCAAGGTCTGACTTGGAGAAGGATCAGCAACAGAAGACAATGGCGTCCAAAGGGATACACACACACACACACACACACAAAAACCAGACCACCTGAAAGGTTGCTCAGAGAATCAAAAATGCAATAATACATATGATTTACACAAAAGCTAGAGACAAGCCAAAAGGACCACAAACGGTAAATGAATAAGATTAATAACCTGTGAACTCACCTTAAGAGCTAATGGAGAGCAATGGCTTTAATCAGAACATGGCTGTAAATCGGCTTAGAGCCACAGTGACGCTTCTCGATACGGGGTTTGTCCCTCAGCGTGACATATTGCAGGGGGTTGGGGACAACAAACAAAGACTCAGACAATGAGGTAAGCTGGCAGAGAGGACGGAAGAAACAGACTCGAACTACAACTGGCTTCTTAATTCTGACGAGCGTCAGATGTGCAGAGGGGCCGGTTGGTTACCTACTCGGAGAGGGAGCACGAGGCTTTACGCAGCGTTCGGATCGCACTTCGGGGGCGATAATTACAGCACTCTGGGGCAGGCTGCCCCCAAGGCAGGTGTAAGCAACCGCCTAGGGTCACAAAAGAACAGTGTCCCCTTGAAGACATGAAGAATTTCCAGAAGTTATATTTATGGATATAGGATGATGTAATAATCTGCATTGATTGACAGAGGTACAGTAACAAGTTGATAGGGCTTTTTTTTATTATGTCATTTATCTTACAGCTCTATAAAAAGGTCAAGTGGGCCTCTGGGGGGGGGGGGGGGGATTGGGTCCTAGGGCCCCAGAAAAGTTAATCTGCCCCTGGCCACACTTAAGAGTTACTCCCCCACGTTTATAACTTGGTGTAAGTCAGAAGACTCCGCTCACACTATTGACTTATATGAGAGTCTGAGTCGAAGGAATCCTACCTTTCTCTATATTTTGAAAGCTCAACACAGCCTGTGCATAAAACATGTTGACACTGTATCTTTTGCTACTGATCATAATAAAAATACAACTTAATGTAAGAAATTTACATATTATTCAATTTACATTTTGAATGCTTAATTTAATGAAGTATCCAGATTAGCAATATCGCAAACAAATATTAGGGGTGGCAAGCTCAAAGTGAAGCGGGGCTGCTTCTCTCAGCTCGAATTTGAATAATTCTTGTTAAATGGTACTGGAACATGGGCCTAGATGATAAAAAAGGGCAACCTGAATTTAATTTCCAGTTCGGGGGATTGCTTGATTGCTTTTTATATGTACAGACTGGTAGCAGTTTCGAATGAACTTTACTGAAACGCAACAAAACAGCGGAATATCCTTTCATTGATTAAGAAAAGCAGTCTCTACAAATTATATGAACTGAACAAGCACGTATCTTACATACCTTTACATTTGAACATAGTTATCTTATATGATGAAAAAATGGACTGGCAGTTCCCTCTTGTTTAAAACCTGCCGTAGCCAATCCGCGTCAGCTGTAAAACGGTTCCCCCGACACCAAAACTAGCCTGTTGATTGGTTGCATAAATCGCCCTCATGATCATGGCATGGACAGCTCTAAATGGCTCCATTGTCCCCTTTTCCAAAAACACACTGACAAGCAATCTTCTGAATAAATAACTGTTGAAGGTTTAACTATTCAAGTTAATTATTGCCATGGTGTAGCAGAACTGCCACGAGGAGACCCTCATCACCCAGTTGGGCACTTGAGACAACCAGTAGATATAGTCTTTCATACCTTCGCACGTCACACGTCTAAAAATGTCATGCCACAAAATAAACAAACTTTACTATTCAGAATAGTAATACCCATTTGCTGAATGCACATGAAATACTTGTCTTCTTAAATTTCCTCACTGTTCATTTTTATTTATGATCAAATTTATAATCAAACCTCAGAATGCTGGATTAGTACAGACATACAACCTAGGCAGAAAACCAATTTAATATTATTATTATTTAAATAAAAAACACAATTCCTTTACTGGAAGAAACTGCATATGGTGCCCCAACCCAAGGTGTAAGACCTTGGATTTGTTCTGCCCTGTTAGGTGGGTGTTTCTGTGGGTGCGCCTTGTTTGTTCCTGGTCCCGCCCACTATTACATCTCATACCTCTCCATTCTGATAGGGTGGGTCCTATTTCATCATTTCCTGCATAAGGCCTATCCAGGCAATGAAGAGAAGGCCATTACTTTGAATTTGTTGTGCTTGTCGTCGTCACATATTGTGATTGTGCTTGACCCTCTTTACTGTTGACACATGAATTTGCTTTAGCTCTTTTTGGATCTGCTTGCTTTTGGCTCTCTTGCAGATAACGTGCATATATTGGTAAATATTGTGTCCACTGTGATCAGCTGGGAAAGTAGGCAATGCAATGCCATTTTGGTCTTTCTTGTTGTCCATTTGCGTTTAGTTAGGTAGGAGTTGCACTTCTTATTTTCATCTTTTGGGTTAGGGTAAAGGAGCATTTTTTTCCATTTGGTGATGTTTTGTTTGCTATTTTCGGCCTGGTCAGTTCCTGAAGTTGTTTCCCCTCGCTAATAAAAATCACTGGAACATACAAAGTAATGGCCTCACTCCACTTTTTGTTGCGCCTGACTGGACACAACAACGGCGATGACATGAAAGGCAACCACATCACCACTAAAATGATAACATCCAATCAGTCGCTGTATTCCAATCACCTTAAATCATTTTCATCACACTGATTGCGAACAGCAGTTGAGCGTTGGTTGAGTAACTTTTTAAATCTTCTACGAACTGATTCCTACTAAAACAAAGGCAAAGACCTCACCGTGTACCAGACATAACACTCAGTGCTGCAGAACTTAGCGCTTCAGTAAATATGATACGTAGGATCCACTTTTTTTGCAGCATTCTGACTGATGATTTAAAAACTGTCACTATACATTAAGACAGGATGGTAAATGTCAGCAAAAATCACATCACTTTGACATTCTGTATATGCATTTCACACAAACGCCCAGATACATTCACCAAAACATTTATTTGTACAAACATATAATTATGCAGAATCCAATAAGACTAAAACAGAGTACAACCAGTGCCATTAACTTTAAAAAAAATGTATAAATATCCCTCACGCGACGTACAAACACTGACATAAATTACTTTAATAGCACTATTTCTGTGGTGCTTTTCTATCTGGATATATAATCCTATTTGTAATTACGGTACCTACATTACAGAGAAGCGAAACCTTGCAGGCTAGTAAACTAAATACCATAAACAGATTAACCTTTTAAACTTCTCTGAGGCTCCGGTGCATTACGATTGTGGATGCGCAACATCATTAACGTTTTTTTTCCCCCCATTACGATGAAGCCATTCTAGGAAACCGACGGATTGTTTAAATCTGCACTACCCATTGAAATCCTTATACTTCCAATCATTTAAATGGGTATCGCATGGATTTGCATATCACCAACCTGAAATCCAACTCCACTACCCCAGCGAGTTTTTTTGTTATATTGGAATTTATCTGCGATTCATCGCAAGGCAACCCAGTTAAAATTTACTTAAAAATATATATTGGTTCATCCATCTCATTCATCTTGGCATTTAAGTTTTAAACGGATGAATGAAAGTAATGCAAAGGTACGTGAACTGAAACAAGGTCACTGAGGCGCACATACATAACCAATGACCAGTGCTGTTTTTTTACTTTAAGTTTGTTGCGGTTGCAGTGTTGGCCACACTGCGCCAATCGCACTGGAACACAGAAAGGCCAGGAACACCGCTCCATTTCCTCATTTCATAGAGTTCAATCACTAGAAGTTGCATTATGTATGTATTTGCCCCAATACGCACACACATGCATTTGTGTATATATAGACATTAGCATACGAGTTGCGCGCTTATCAACCAGAGAACAGGTTCCAGTGACGTCACAGTTCAAAGTGAGACTTCAGGAGCGAACCTGCTGTATCCCATCAGGAAGAGATGGCTTCAGAAGCAGCTTTTTTGCTTTACTTCTCCAAAATGTAGAAGACCTCTCTCCTAGCCGAAACCCTGCCACCTCCATCTTCCAGTATTTATTTGTTGCCTTAATTTTCTGGATTATTTTTTCTGGACGACGTTCAATCAAGGCTTCCACTACTGGCCAGTGATCCATGTCTCCTCCACAGGGCTCCGGACTTGCTTTTAACTTGACCCAAATAGAAGAATCATTTGCCGTCTAGCCTTCTGTCTTATTATTAGGATACCGTACCTCTCTCTGACCCGAAAAAAGCACATCCAGATGGCTTCCGCAACCAGTTAGGCAATCTGAAGCATAACTAAGTCTGATCTCAGCTCAGAAAGGGAGGGGG
>JAODJU010000038.1:19735718-19755504 GCA_026776725.1 Gnathonemus echidnorhynchus | reverse complement strand
GTGCCCCCCCCCCCCCCCCTTTTTTTTATTTTTGCACAAAGCCAGGAAGCCAGAGTATACTGGCAAACTACCGCGAAGAACCAAGGGGCCCTGTGCTTAATGCCAACGGGTCAGCGAGGGAAATGCCAGTTTAAGGTTTTCCAAGATCAATCAATATTTTTATGTCCATTGAAAACTACAGGGCTGAAATGAATCCAGTGGAATGAATAGTGGTGTGGTGCATTAGGAGCGAATTATGAGGGAATTACCTCGCAACCGGAGGAATTGCAGGTTAAAAAGCATAATCCCACAGTATTCCCTAAACCTGTGCTTACATTGAAATCTTTAGTTATATAAGATTATTTATGGAACTTTATAATTGATGACAGAAGGTAGCCGATCGCCTCTTCCTCACTACAAAAAAACGTGCTATCGTCTTTAATGGTGAACAATTTGAAAGGCAGAGGCCAGTTATAACGGGCAATTTTAACAGAATTGCATTGCGTTTTAATGATAGACTCAAATTATTAATCGAGAATATTAAATAGCTGTGCATTGTGTACTGAGGTCACAGAGCGTGAGAAGCCAGAGGTCCAGAAATCGTATTGATGCTTGTTTGTTAA
Source organism: Gnathonemus echidnorhynchus (assembly GCA_026776725.1). NCBI lineage: Eukaryota > Metazoa > Chordata > Actinopteri > Osteoglossiformes > Mormyridae > Gnathonemus > Gnathonemus echidnorhynchus. Next base: position 19,754,902 of record JAODJU010000038.1, on the reverse strand, counting down.
TTCTATGTCTACAGCTGCAACCAGCCTAGACACTCCAACCTTTTCATCACCCCCCCTCCAGCCATAATAATCACTCCAGTTTTTTTTGTTGTTTTTTTTACAGCTAACCAATAGGCAGGAAGACACGACAACTCGGGGGAGACATAGCCTTTTAAGGGTTCAGAGTTCAGATGTCAGCCCATTCCCAAGCACCGCCGTTTGTTGCCCTGCATGGGGGCCACATTGCACGCTCTGAGCGGGCGCCCTCTGCTGTCCTTTCTTATTGTTGCTCGACGGGTGGATCCGACGGGCCTCGGGTTTCGCGCCTCGGCGGCCGTCTCAAGCCCGCGAGGCTCTTTTTAATCTCAGACTTTCACACGCATATTAAATTGGAAAATTAAAGTTTAATGATCTCTTAGGTTTACATCTCATTTACTAACATTACTAAATCTAAATGACTAAATTACAATCTCGATCCCGCATTTGAATAAGTGGAAATGCACCGAGTAAAATCGTTTGACTTTCCTTACGGTAAGCTTTGCTGGTAAAGACGCGACGAATATCCACTCATCCCCCAGCCGTAATATTTCTGCCTCAGCCGAAGGTTCCTAGCCGGAGAGATTAAGCACAGTTTAAATCTCAAATCCTAATCACACAAACATTTCCTGCTAGCTGTGAGTTTTTTTTTCTTTCTTTTTTCTTTTTCTTTTTTTTTTGAAAAAGGGCTGAGCAAGCAGACAGTTCACCTCAGTACATGTGAACATTTTTGCAGCAAGGAAAAGGCTTGGAGCAGTAATAATAAAATTATGACATCAACAAGGAAACAAAAAGGAACAAATTGAATTTACTGGAAAAATGTGTGTTTGGTTCTGTGCTGTTGTTTGGATTTGTATTATTTGCTACTCATGTTTCTATATTTTTTCTTTTGATATTAAATTAAAACCATTTTTCTAAACTAGAATAGAGAGAAGATGCCATGGTAGTTCTGGGTTATAGGTATAAATCCTGTGTGTGTACTGTAGAATCTGCATGCTTTCTTATTGTGCATGTGTCCTCCAGATAGTTCAGTTTTCTCCCACGGTCTAAAGACGAACCCTCGGGATCACTGATGTGTCAATAGCATGACTGTGCATGTGTTCTAACATGCTTTGCTTTGATATCCTGTGCAAGGTGTACCCCCAGGGGCAGGTTTACTGTTTCTGGGGTTCCACCCCCCCCCCCCCCCAAAAAAAATAAAAAATAATAAATATGGTGTTATATTTGTGTCTCATTCCTGGAACTGTCACAAGCTGCCTGTTCAGTGCTCAACTCGGTCTGCATGCTCACTCAACTCAGCACAAGGTTACATTTGTGGTAAAATTATTAACTAATTAGAGACCCAAATTAATTAATTCCTGATTGGCCAATCTCCTCTCCAATCACTACACTTCTTGACGGAAGGCAATTGGAAGAGATAAAGTGTACTCTACACGGAAAAGCATAAATTATTTTACCTACTGGAGAAAATAGGATGTCGAATAATAGGATGAGAGATTAGTGAACTCACTACTTTCTGAAACAGTCCAATACCCAAACGCACAGTCAAAAACTATACAAAAACAAGCTTGATGTGTCAAAGTTGGTGCTGTGTTACATGTGTCTTGTCCCCATTTGGCCAGCAGGTGTCGCTGGGCATCTTGCTTCCCTCTCTCTATCTTGTAGCCCCTCAGTTCCTAGTGGGTTTCCATGCTCCCCAGGCTGCTTCATACCTCAATCAGTTGAATGTGTGGGTCAGATGCTGATCCCCTTCAGTCATGAGTTTGAGACCTGGCCAAAGGCCAGCTAACTTTTGTTTAATGTATATTGCTTTTTTTAATCCTCAGCCTTTGGTGTTGTTTTTCTATGTCTTTGCTTTGTCTCCCTGTTTTTTGGTCTACCCTGCTCGTGCCTTGTTTAATTTTGTTCTGCTTGTACTTTTGTTCCTAATCTCTCCTTGTGTTGTTAGCCCTCAGTATCTGTTAATGTTTCCTAGTCCCAGTGCTTGTTACTTGTAATTTATTCCACCTGTTGCTTATTGTCCCGTGCCTTTACTTGGTTTAATTGGTTGTTTTTGGTTATGTTCCACACCTGCCCCTTGTTAGCCGTTGTTATCTGTGTAGATTTAAGTGCCTGCCCTCATTCTGTTCTTCATTCTGTCACTGTAGTTGTTCTGGTGTTTGTAGCTGCACTCTTCCCTGTGCTACTTCTTATCCCTGGTCTAGCTGTCCCAGGTTTTGCTCCCAGTCTTCTTGTAGTTCCAATGTTTGTTCTCTTTGTAATTCATTTAGTTGCTCTTTAGTATTCCTGTTTTGGTTTTGACCCCTTGTGGACCCTTTATTTTCTGTTTTCCCTCTCGAGTTCTGTACTGTTAGTGAATAAATCCCATTTGCGGGAGCCACCATGGATCGCCCTTCCCTGTGCCATGCTATGCCATAACATGATGTGATAGTAGTAAAAACATAACTCACCTGTAGTGTATCAATATTTTCAGGATTTGACATCCTATTTTGTCCAATAGATAGTACTGGGCAGTATGACCAAGAATTTGCATCACGTTCTTTTTTAAGATTCTGTTTTTTTTTTTTTACCACGATGGCAAGCCTTTACATTGATAAAATACATTTTTGAAAATGTATATTTTTATTAGTTAGGCTATTATTTAAAAAATCATTTACATCTTGTTTAATAGTATAATAGTATAATCCACATTTTATTAGGTTATTAATGTATATTCAGCTCAATAGCGACATGTTTTATTGATTATAACCTTGTACTTAGCTTGATAAGAATTGTTTCACTGACATGTTTTATTACATTAATAATGCATACTTAACTAGATAGCGACACGTCTAATTGATTATAACTATATAATTAAATACATAGATAGAGACATTTTTATTGATTATTACCATATACTTAGATTGGTAACAACATGTTTGCTTAACTGGAATGAATTATTATGGTGAAAAATCAATAATAATAGGGATTTTGCTTAACTGATATGCAATTAATAGCAGACCTAATTATATTGCATGTAATCATACATTTCTGGCACAGGCTGAAGCAGTAGCTATAAATTCTGCAATGCTGAACAGTTATATATGGGCAGTCGTGGTTATAAAGTTATAACTGTTAGTAAGAAGGGTATGCAGAGTTAGTAGGGTTCACTTCTCAATACACTCTGTACAGTGATCAATGGCGCTTTTAGCAGCAAAGAAAATTATATAATATGCTGCCTACTGAAGCATCATGACAGGTACAGTGGTATATGAAAAAATATGAAAAAAACCCATAATACACAGAAAATTAAAACTAGCGTTAAAAATGTCCTGCGCTGCCAATAGGACAGATGAAATGAAAGTGAAAATGTGGGAATTGTTTTACTTTTATTTTATCTGACCTATTGATCAAAATAGGATGTCCAATCCCTGAAAACAGCAACACACTATAGGTGAATTTTTATTTTTTTTTACTGCTATTACATCAAACTTTCTTTTTGAGTGTATTTGAGCGTTGTAACAGTATTGTGTACGGAGCCCCGATCGTTTCAGAGAGTAGCGAGTTAGCTAACATATCATCATAATATTTGGCATCTTATTTTCTTCAGTAGGTAAAATAATTCTATGTACAGTACAATTTATCTCTTCCAATCACCATCTGTCATGAAATGTAGTGATTGGAGAGGAGACTGGCTAATCAGAAATTGGCTACTTTGGGTCTCCAATTGGCTAATAATTGTGGTACAAATTTAATGCTGTGCCAAATTGAGCGAGCGTGCAGTCAGAGGTGAGCGCACACAGAACGGTGATATTGAGAGAGTGAGAGAGACACTGACCGAGTGCATGGGTGTTTGCCAGAGCACGCGTGCAGGCCAAGCTGAGTGCGTGCAGAGCGCAATGAGTGAGTGTGCAGGCCGAGTTAAGTGCACTCAGAGCGGAATGAGTGAGTGTGTAGGCCAAGTTGAACACGCTCAGAGTGGAGATGTTGAGAGAGTGAGAGAGACACTGTAAGCGAGTGCCCGGGTGTCTGCCAGAGCACGCAAGGAGGCTGAACGAGCGTGCAGGCCGAGTTGAGCACGCGCAGAGCATAATGAGCAAGTGTGCAGACCAAGTTAAGCATGTGCAGTGCAGTATGAGCGAGTGCGTAGGCCAAGTTGAGCGCACACAGAGCAAAATGAGTGAGCGTGCAGACTGAGTTGAGTATGCGCAGAGCATAATGAGGGAGTGTACAGGTCAAGTCGAGCGTGCACGGAGCGGAAGAAGCGAGCGTGCAGACCAGGTTGAGCGCGCTCAGAGTGGAGTGAGCGAGTGTGCAGGCCGGGTCGAGCGCGTGCAGGGCAGAATGAGCGAGTGTGCAGGCTGAACTGAGCATTGTGCAGAGAGGAGACGTTGCTTGCAAAACTCTCTCTGCACACTCAGGAATGAGGCACAAAGATAATGCCATAAATAAATAGCTAGTGAGTTTAATGAAGATCAAAGCTAGCTAGCTGGTTAGAATGTGTCTAATTAACACTTATCGAGGTAACTCTCCGGGGCCCCAAGCAAACGTGTGGGTTGAGTGTTGGTAACCTCCAGCGCAATGCATGCTGCAGTCTCTATTCCAGGGTCGCTGTGTGGCTCTTTGGGTCAGAACACTGTGCCAGTGATCGAAGGCCATCTATTCAACCCCAAGTGGAGTGATTTCATCATGGATGTGGGAAATAGGAGGGACAATATTGGCAGACTCACCCCCCCCCCCCCACTCTTCCAAAAAATAAAAATTAATTAAGAGCATGTTGCTTATCTTTTATTATGAATCCACATGTTACTGGGGCCAATTCACTGCGCATGCAGAGCACGAGGGTGAAACATAGACTTAAAGAAGACTGTAGTCCTATATCATTTTTATCATATGGATCAGTTATTTTTTTGTCATGTTTTTTGTGAAACTGTAATTCTAAAATTGCGAGTGGTTGTATAACAGATAGGGCTACAATTGTCTTTAAGCTTTCAATTTTTTCCTAGTTTAAACAAAATAATGAATTAGAGTACGAGGTGTCACAGTGGCCTCTCTCTCTTCCAGGGATCAGTAGGGTATGGATCTTCTGGGATTTGCAAGGGCTTCCTGTGTCCATGCAGGATTCCTCCATGTACTCTGGTTTGCTTCCACAGTCCACAAATACGCCGTTCAGGTGAACCTAGCGTGTGAATGCGTGTGTGTGAATTGGAGTGAGCAGCCTTACATTTTGCAGTCTCTGTTCTGCAGTGTTGATGGACTCTCCAGTACAGATCCAGCCCTAAATGGATAAGTGGCTATTGAAAATGGACATGCTATTAAATTAGGTAATACCAAGGAAGTGTCCAAGACACACGGAATCAAATCAAGTTACACCTTTATAGTTTATTTAAACTATTCGTAACTAAATAAAAATAAATAAAACAAGAATGCAATTCAATGAAAACCATAGATTTATAGGAACATTTTCTTGTCAGAAAGCTGTTAGAGCGCTTCAGAAATTGCTGTGTTTGTTATGTTTGATTGGTAAGTGGGTCAGAGACAGTCTTTAATCTTGCAGGGAATCATTAAATACAGATTGTAGAGTATGAAGGAAGTGCAGGACTTTTACACTTCTGAAAGCAATTTGAACGTGACACAGAACATAAAATAAAGGCACTGGAGTTATATTTTAGTGCATTTCAATGTTTCTTTGGAAAACAAAAGCACAAGCAAGGGATCGACAACAAGTTCACCGAAGAGACCATGCATTGCAAAGCTTGGGGCCCTCCTCTCGTCAGCCGTCACACTGATACGCAGTTCTGTAAATACTGGAAATTTAAAACAGGGGCAATTAAAAAGGCAGAGCTTTGATGTTAGGATTGGATGAGGCGCATGGAAATTTAGAGATGAGATGGGGGTACGCGTGGAACGCAGCTGCAATCAAATCACCAGACCAGTGTCTTGTGGAAGCTGGATCAGAAGCCTGTTGATTGGTGCCTTCATGCCACGCCTGTAAGAGGATTTTCTGACAGTATTGCATTCTGGGTGCTTCTATGCTTGTGCCACAACTCACCATATTTGGGCTGTACAATTAACACAGCTGCTGCTATAACAATAATATACCTATCTATATGAGAAGCAAAAAAAGCTGGATTCTATATTTTAAAAGGATTCTAGATTCTCTTCATAGTTTCATTCATATTCTAATACGTTCTACCCTGGATTCAGATGTTCCAGTGTATCGATACCAAAGAGAATAACAATAACAAAAACATATGATTAATGTAACAATGGAAATGCCCCTAAAGTTAAGAACCAAAAAGCAGGATTTATTTCCTAGAACAGAAAAAATTAACCTAGTACTCAAAGTCACTAACCAGGCCAAGGTCAACCAGGCACAAACAGGGTATCCAAAGATCACCCAGGATTGTAAAAAGAAAACACAGGTAAATCAGACACAAAAAAAAAACAAAAAAAAATAAACAAAATTCGTGCTCCTAGTGAAAAAGAGATATGAGACTTTAAAACTAGTGTAAAGACTTAGGAGTAAAAATAGCCAGTCGTGGAGATAAATGTAACCAGGTCAGGTTGAGGAACATGCACTGGTACAGCACATTACCACACCGACCACACGACAAAACACCTCGGGATCCGGGTTGGTGACCCCCCCAGGCCAACATGCAGTCCATTCCCACCCACCGGAAATGGCCGTCTATCTGCCAGAGCCAGGTGTTACTTGGGCGTCCCCTTAGCCTGGTCTAGCTGCTCGGGTCTTCAGCAATGAGGATCCTGCGAGCTGGGAATCTCAGGGAATCGCGCCACGTGGCCGTATTAGGAGATATTGGGAGTGCCACACAACCTTTTCCAGCGACCTCATGACCCCCAATTCTTTCCCAGTCCGTTTACTGACTTCATAGCATGAGTTACCAGAGACATGAATGTCGCTGCTGAGATAAGTGAACCTCTCGACGCGGTCGACATTCTCTCCGCAGACAGACACACTGTTGATGGCTGTGCCCAAGAGGTCATTAAAGGCCTGGATCTTCGTTTTTATCCAGGACACTCACAAGCCCAGACACTCAGACTCCACTCTCAGTCTCTCAAGAGCCCCGATCAGACCCCTCCATTGACTTCAGGAAGATCACAGCATCGCCGGCACAGTCAAGATCATTGAATCTTTCCTCACCAACAGATGCCCCACAGCCACTGTACCCCAAAACCCAGCCCAGCACCCAGTCCATGCAGGCATTGAACAGAGTATAAACAAGAACATACCCCTGATGAACCTCAGAATCAACTGGAAAGAACGCAGAGGTTCTGCCTCCACTCTGCACAGCACACACAGGACTAGTCTGGCGGCCAGCCAGTGACTTCCCACAAAGTCTCAGGAAGTCCCACAAGGCAGCTCAATCAACTGAGTCAAATGTTTTACGAAAATTGACAAAAAACAGCAAAGAAACTCTGCCAATACTTGCGTTTATACTCGAATCCTCAGTACCAGGATGTGGGTGACGGTAGATTTCTTAGATGTAAAACCAGACTTCTCCGGTTGCTGGTAAGTGAGCAAGTGATCACTGATTCTACTAAGGATGACCCTAGCAAGGACCTCACCTGGCACTGCGAGCAATGATATCCCCCTGTAGTTGCTGCAATCCAGGTCATCACTCTTCCCTTTCCAGATAGGGACTGAAAGTCCTGTTTTCCAGTCAGTTGGGATGACACCTGTCTCCAAAATGGAAGCAAATACTACAATGCCAGGAGGACAGCCTTACCAACAGCCTGGAGAAGTTCACCTTGGATACCACAGATTCCTGCAGCCTTCCCTACTCTCAGCTGGTTCACCACCTGTGCAATCTCAGTGAGATTGGGTGGTTCACCACTAATGGGAGAGTCAGCCTCAAGAACTGTGGGCCCAGAGATGTCCAATGTCCTAGCCAGAGCATCAGCTTTAAACAGCTGTTCAAAGTAACTGGCCCAGCTGGTCACAACTGCAGTGTCATCTGCAAGGACCGTTCCATCATCTGACTGCGACTCTCTGAAGAACTAGACTTGGATGTACACAATGCTTTGATTCCTCTGTAAGCAGGACGTGGGTCACTATACCATAGATGGTGTATCACTTACTCACAGATCCCTCTAAGAAGGATCTCCTTATCTGCCTTCAGAACTTTTGCAGCCATCCTTCTTGGTTCCCAGTACAAACTGGAATTGCCATCAAGCTCTGCACTGCGATGCCTCAATAATATCCAGTATACCCTGTGGGATGAAACACCTTCTTCTGGGAACACTGGCAACACCAACACAACCCTCAGTAACCTTCAGTGTCTTGTCACAGAAGGTCTCCCATCACATTAGAATCGGCAGTCACACCCAAGCCTGCAAGTTCCTCAATCAAACTGTGTGCATAATCATTAGAAACAGCCTGATCTTGGAGTGTGGCCAAATCCAGCCTCATTCTCCTCATTCACCTAAGCTGAATCTTCAGAGTAGCAACAAGTTTGTGGTCAGAATTCACAAACTGGCCACTTCTGTAGACCCTGCAGGTCTATAGGAGCCTCCAGCATCTGCCCACGAGGATGTGGTCGATCTCCTTTGCTGCACCACCAGTCCTGGAGTTTCAATGATGCGGGTCAGGGCCCTGGAACCAGGATTCGCAGCCCCTGACCTTTCGCCAGAGGTGGAAATTTCTGGTCCAGAGAGTAAAAATCTAAAAAAGGATTTTGTTTCAACCAACCAGTTCAGGCTAAGGAGTCACAGTCACTGTGTTCTCAACTGGTTGGTTGCAACAAAATCCATCTCTGGATTTTTACTTTCTGGACCTGAAATGTTTGCCTCTGCCTTTTGCAAAGTCAAGGAACATGGGGCCACTTTCCCCTTTAAGGGCCCAACACAATCCTCATAGCCAGCCCTGTCAGTGCCAGTGGTCACACTGAAGTCACCCATGACCAGAGGAGTGTCACCTCGCCCATCAACCACCGAGTGAAGTTGTGAATAAAATGTCTCCCTCATCGAGACATCACTCACCATGGTCGGAGCACTCACTGAGACATAAGACAGGACACCCAGAGAGTTCTTTAATCTGAGTCTCATAATACACTTGTTGAAAGTAGTGACATCGAAAACCATCGGAGAGAGGTAATCCACTGCAACAACAGCTACTCCCTGAGTATGGCAGCCATCAGAGCTATCAGACCAATAATAGGTGTACCCACCTACAGAGATCTGGCCACTCCCCGGTCTGTGTACCTCAGAGGGTGACGCCACTGAAACCTGTAAACCTGTGATCACAAATTCTTTTGAAGTGTATCCGATGAGAGGAAGGTGATTTATGTTGAGGTCCTCATCAAATAAAACATTTGGCTCTAGGGCAGTTTGTTGTTATTTTAGCATAATTCATCTTAAATAGCTACTCTTTTCTTCTGATATAGTGCAAGTCAATGGTTTGCTTAATTATCTCAAGTGTTTTCACATCTGCTTTCCCAGAAAATCCGTTTCTGTTATTTCTGGGGTCAGCTGTGTACACAATTAGGATTTCTGCTGGAAATTCATTTCAAAACATAATCAAAATCATTTTGGGTCCAGTGAGAGGTTTCAGCATTAGAAGCTTCATTTTTATGAGGAACTGGCAAGATAACTAGGGGCAGACTTTTCAAGACAACACATTAAAGAATCATTTTTGAGAACTGGAAAATATTATGAATCCATTCTTGTTTGACTGTGAGGAAAATGTCCGCTCCTTTTCCTAACTAAAACACCATCCATATCTGTGATTCAGTTATATTCCATTTCGTCCCCGCTGTATGATGATCAAATTAAACCTGCTACTGTAAGCTGATCATTAATCATATTTATCCCCTATTTGAATGCTGTAATGTACATCAGCATGATATAGTACAAGACAACTTCCACGGTCCACTTCAGTATGCCATGGTGACTGCCTTGTTAAATAAGATGCTTCAGATGTGGGTTACTGAGCATCAAGCAGCTTTCCTTAAGACAAACAAAGTGGTGGCGAATTAAGCCGTCGGACTGTCTGGCCAATGACTGTGACAGACAACTTGAGAGGAATGTCAATGAAGACTTCAGTTTGATTGATATTTCTAATTATTTCCTTTCTAAAATTCAATCACAATTTAAGTCAATGAAGCACACAGTTTAGACAGCACATTATGGCCATTCTCATGCTCAGCATGAGAAAGTAATAGAGATCCCTTTGTCCTTTATGAAATTTCATTTATATATTTCATTTTTTGTAAGTTTGGTCATTAGTTTGTTCATAGAAATTCTTACATTTGTTTACTACAATGTCCTTAAACTTGAAAAACCAGCACAAACCATTCATGAAGAGGGGCACAGGAGGGACATGGATATGCTAGCAACTTTAGGGGCCCCAGCACTTTACAGGGGTCCTGTGAAATTATAAAATTGTAATAAAATATAATGGGGGTCCCAAGGTAACATTGTTGCAAGTATTTGATGTCAAATGCCAAACTGATACTGAAAGTAAGCATGTAGAAGGACCAAATTAGTATACATTTTCTGTTTGGCATAAAATCTTTGTCGTCATAAAAAATTCTGTTGAACCATCAGATAAAAATCAAACAAACAAATAAATAAATCAGCTAACATTGTTAAGTGATTAAAAAAAACTCAGGTTTCCAGTCTGCTCAAGGTCCTTTACTGAAGTTCCATCAGATATTCATTCCATCAGTATTGTCATTTAACCTGTACTGCTACTCAGGTATCTGACTCGCAATACGGAGACTTTTATTGGCTGCATTTGTGAAATAGCTGGCATAATTTTAACTGCTGGTTGAAGAAATGGTTTTTGCCATTTGGTAAACAGTAATTACCTGAACGCAAGCTGAATGCAACCCCCCCCACCCTACTATTACTCACTAGTAATTGCTCCACAACATGTCAAAGAATTTCAGTCTTTGAAATACTATTATCATGCATAAAAATTATCCTAAAAGAAACAAAAAAACTTTAGAGGTATAACAGGCTTTGTGTTTTGAATGGCAGGTGCCAGCGTTATTTATGTTTTTCATTCATAGCATCTGTGTAGCATGAGAACATTCTGCAAGAATATCCTTTGGCAAGTTGCATCCACCCAGGGATAAGCTTCAGGCTCCTCATGATCTTGTACTTGGTGAGTGATTAGAAGATGGATGGATGGATGGATGGATGGATGGATGGAAGGATGGAAGGAAGGAAGTAGATGTAACTTTCATGAACTGTACTTGCAATAATTAGGTTAAAAGTTTACAAATGAACAACTCCAAGTGATCATGGAGCTCTCGGCTCATTGTTGACAAACCTTAAAGGATTTACCTTGTATTCCGAATATGTTAATATAATTTTATATGAAGCATCTGCACTGTTAAACTGGGTCAGTGGGCATTTGGAAACTCCCAATGAAAAAATTTGGAAAATGCTTTCCGCAGTATTAGATAAGCAAGGTAAATAAAGGAGAATCTCTTGTAAAGAACTCTATTAAAATCCTCTTGTTTTCATTATTTGAAGTTCCAGTTCACAAACAAGTGGTGTCCCCCAATCCAATCAACAGGAAAGTGCCTTCCATAACCATGTGGGAAGCATAGATTTGAGATAAACAGTTAATGTTTTATTTTATTTATATAACAATTGAACACGTGAGTGTGTGTGAACATAATTTTTTACCCATTTGAGACCCAAATGTCTATTATCCAAATTCAGAAGGCGTCGACTCCTGCAATCAGATGTTTCCTGCAATCAGATCCGTAACGTTAGGGACCCCGTTTATTTACGTGTCATCTTTGTCATCATCAGCATCATCATCATGAACCCTACCATCATAAATAGTAGCCTCTGACTGAAACCAAATTTAGAATTAGTTTCTGCTTATTATTAGCCTTACTTATGTTTTTCCATCTTCTTGTCTTCTTTAAAAATTGAGGTAATCAATCTGTTCTGTTGTTTTCTTGGCTCCAATTTTGCATTTTTCTGCCAAAGAAGGCTGCACTCTTAGTTTTTTTTTCCCCATAGCAATTTGATGGCTATTTGATATGACATATATTTAAACTACATTATAACTTTTTGTGATAGCCAATATATTATCTCCTGTATTTCGATGGCTTTGCATTCCTCTTCTGCAGTAAGAATCCGGAGGACAGACCTGCCTGGGGCTGTTAGCCACGACAAGAGTACTTAAAATTCCATCCACACAGCGCTCCTATTCTAACAAGTTTTTAATATCATTTAATATTTTATCTAACAAATCATCTATAATCATCTGGCTGTTTCATAGCCACCTTTAAGGCTTTTGAAAAGGTACAAAAGTAATTTGGATGTGATGAGTGTTTTTTTTAGTTATATAATTTTTATGAATACTCAGTATGAACTGCGGCACACGCTAGATCGGATGCAAGTCCATCACAGGGCACACACACACACACACACACACACATTTGTAATTATATCCTTGCGGGGACTCTTCATTCATTTCTATGGGGAAATCTCTAATCATGATGATCTTAACCCCTACCCAGCCCTAACCTTAGCCATAAGTAACCAAGCAAAATACGAGGCATGAAAAATGGTCCCCACAATATCAAAAAAATGGTTTTATTACATTGGGGAGGGGGGACATTTGGTCCCCACAAAGTAATATAAACCTAATCTACACACACACACACACACACACACACACATAGTATGGGCAATATTACAGATACCAGTATTAACATAGTATATTTATCATGTAAATAAAATCCTAAGAGACACTAAGCCTACATTTACAGAAATCGTTACAAAACATTACGGAAAATACTTAAAGCATATTCACCAATAAAAACGGTGCTAGCTAAATAAAACAATGTTAAATAAAACAGCGCAGAATTATTTCAAAAGGTATAATTACATTGACTTTATAATTTAAATTAATTGGACACTTCTTGAAATTGTCTGGCAGCCAGAGCCAGCATGGCAAATTGCTAAGGTAATCTAGGTAGCTGTACCCTTGTACGACTCATTATGCAAATCTGTCTCCAAGGCTCACGGGGCAAGTGATTTGATTTTTTTGGAGATGCAGACGAATTAAAGTGAAGTTTATACAAGCCCCGCATTCCAATTATATACCTGAGTACCAGTACAGAAGTAAAGACTGTACTCATTTAGTCAGAACCAATCCAGTGTTTCTGGTACCTGGTGTTTACCAGGATTCGAGATGCCATATGAGAATAAGAGCATAAATGTCAGCAAACAGTTACAAGATCTTGTTATTTTTCAGCTATGCCTATTATATTAAAAATTGTCTTCCTATATTTTATAAAATCTGGAAAAATGTGCAATTGTTCCCTGTTATCTTCACATGGCATTATAAAGAGGAATTAACAATATATAACAGCAGATCACGTGTAGAGTATATGTTACATTGTGTAGAGTGACTAGAGCTGCTGTAACACTTATTTTAATTAGCAAAAACTTTATTGACCGGGAGCCTTGATGCAAAATCAACTGGTGCCAGTCTGGATCTCCACCAATATAGACATCTAATTAAGATTTCTGAGGTTGATTTGTACAGTACTGTCGATAAATCATTCCAGCAATCATCTGTCTCAGGCCGTTTTAGCTTGGAAGTAAGTCAGTTTTATGATTCCAGGCAGAAAAGACATTCTGAGTTTAACAAATTAATGAAAATATATACAGCAGTGTTATGTTCTGATGCATATCCAAGTCTTATCTAGGTGCCTTTTATAGAGTCACAGGCCTCAACCAACAGAATAAATAGCCTTGGGTCAAAAAAAAAATGAAAAAAGGAACATAGAAATGACTCAGACGTGGCAAAAACAAACAGATAGACATGCAATCAGTTTAAGCAAACCAAAGCTGTTATCAGATTTAGGTCTCCCTTAACAGAAAGTGCCTATTCGATACAATGTAACCTCTGACCTCAATGGTAACATTCTAAAATCCCACTATAATAGATTATAAACTCTCTGTAGCTTGTCGGATCAACGTTTTTCTTCTGGAAAGGAACCACGAGTGCTCTTCAGTTAATGAAATCTCTGTGTTATTTATTGATTTGTCTGAAGGTCTTTGTTCATGTCTATAAATGGGCCTATTTGATTTAGCGTAAACACCAGAGTGTACATTTTGTCCCGTGCTACAATCTCCCCCGAGTGATTTGTCTATAGTGGACATTTCCAAACGTCAAAAGCGCAAACTCAATGGATAGCTTGATCAATATGAACACAAAATGGGAATTGTATTTGCTCCAGTCTTAAGTGATTTATTGATTTGTCCGCACATTTATCTCAAAGTGCACAAGATCCCCCACAACAAACGTGCAGATAGAAATTTGCCACTGTATGATGACCTCATGGTTCCACTTTCTTTCCTCAAATGGTCATGGCTCCATAACATGATCCACATTAGACGGCCTGGTCTCTCTTCATAGATAATCCCCTCTGGGATGATTGCTGTAGAGCAGCTTGTAGTCTTCACGCTACAGGTTCCATCACTTGCAGCATGAGTTCGCCTCACTCGTTTGCGAGCATTTCAGCATGTCTACCACCACCCTCGCAGAAGCTAGCATTCTTAAGTTAAGAGCTCAATCCCAACTGGCCCACGTTCGACGGCTTTCTGATATCCAAAGAAAACCTACTGAATATTTGCTTAACCTGGGTTTACTCTCTGGCTGTAGATAAATAGACTTGGAGTCTCTGGCCTGTGCTTGGATATTGACGTGTGTGGAAGAGGGAAACAGTCGCCTGTGGTACCGACACTATTGGGTAGCATACTCTGCCAGTTCCCAATAATGCACCGGCTGCATTAGCGAGTGCTACATAGAGCTCACTCTTGACATTTCCAACGTCTTCATTCCCGGCGTTCTCACTCCTAATGTAACGCAAAACAAGGAAGGAGAACTTTCATCTGGCATGCGTCTTGTAGATGGCCATGACGCAAGGACCGTGGTTAAGGTGTGCACTGCGACAGACTTTCAAGAAAGTGGGGCTTTTCAGCAAAACACTTGATTGGTCTGTTATAGAGACTTTCAGCTGTTAAAGAGTGCAAGCTTGGCACGAAACCATGGGAATAGCTGTATAACAGCGACAGGTAGATGAAATCTGCTGCTTCTAGACACAGGTTGCATTTTTTTTGTGTGACAGGCAGGCATGGTCTTCACATATGGCTTCGTAAATCAGATTCAGCTACCCTGCATTCCGTCGAAGAATAAATATAGATTTTCCTGTGTCTTGAAGCCGGGAGAAAAAAAATACCCATAGTCCATTGCTTAAGTGGCCTCACTGCATTGGAATCAGCTCTTTCTTGTCAGGTGACAGGGGTCATTCGGGGGGGGGGGGGGGGGGGGGGGGGGGGGTGTGAAATAGATCGCCTCACCCCCCACTTCCTCTTGACCCCAGCCGCCACAGCGTACCTCACCCTTCAATAACAAGCATGCAGGGCCCTCTGAGTGCCTATTTTGAGGTCCCGTGATGCCATAGCAGGAGGAAATAAGAGTCACCTACCTGCGATCCCCACCCCAAACGGGGCAGGGTGGGGTGGGGGGGCAAGCTTTCACTCAGCCACTTTGGAAGGTCCGACCCCTGACCCAAATGGCATGCCGTCTGAGTCCAACTGCCTACCCCTGAGGCATTGCTTTCCACCTCAAAGGAGCTGTCTCCCTCTATACCATTGCCTCTGGCTTGCTCACTGGGTATATTATAGAATAATTACTCAAAGGCCTGCTACCACAGAAAGCTTCAGACTAGATCTAAACACCGTAATTAGACTCGTGTTCATGGTATAAACCTGTTGCCGCAGGCCAGGCTACGATGTCGTCAAAGTATTTCGGCTGGCCCACATTCCCGGCAGGCAGGTCGCTTCAATCCATTTCTGGGATTAAAAATTGAAGGGGCTGCATTAAATTAGTAAATATCGAGCTAAATTATTTAATTATGTTTCTCAGTTTACGCTTTCAGTTTGCGCGGTTCATTCCTGGCCCACGGATTTCTTTAATGAACTTCGACTGCGGTTTATAAGGAGCCGTAAAAAAAACAGCACTTCTTGGACTTTCACGTGGTTGTGCTGATGTCGTATTTCCCATCTGTTATGCTGGCTTAATTGCAGGTGCGTTATAAATTCATATACTACACCCTGGGGTATAAAGTAGCTCAATGAAATATTCTGTAACCCTTGTGCTGAGGCCAGCAATCAGACAGCCATGAAAGCTGTAATGAGTCATTTGAAGGTGTTTCATAACAGACCATAAAAAACCAGAATGATATATCAACATTATTGTTCATTACTGTCCTGTCGATAGAAATTCTTCTGTCTTCCACCTGTTTGGTGAGAAAAAAAAACATACTTTGCATGTTCCCAAGCAATTATTTTTTAGCCAGTCAAAGTTGGGTCATAACTAGCAGTAGCATGTGTCAAAACATTTCTAATTTTTTCCAAAATTATACCTTTAATACTTTTTACATTTGCTGGCCATTTTCCATAAACCCTTGGCAAAATTTATTTCCTTAATTTAAACAGGATTACATAAGTAAAACACGTTTCAAAATTAAAACCTTGTACACAACGTTGACTAAGGATCTTATTTTTTACCTCTTGATTGAACAAGCTTAATGTATTCAGAAGGTTTTTTGAAGTAGTTGGCATGTGCACAAATTATGGGCTCTATCACTTTAAATCAAAGATATGCATGTTTATAACTTAAACTAGAAGTGTTGGGAAAGTCAGCATCCCTCACATACTTGTACATTTCAACATTTCAACTGATCTATTTCTATGTTAATCAAATGTTCAACTATACCAGTGCATGTCAAGACTGCATGCACTCTGCTCTTTCACCATCGTTTGGCTGATTGACAGGCTCACTGATAAGAGCAACACAAAGAACTCTCGCAATTTATTCTCGACATATGCTAGGGTCTATTTTAATTTGTTATTTCTTATGTGCTCTGACACACTAATCAGAACATACTGGTTTCCTACATATTATGACACATTCTCCCCACGGCTATTTAAAGGAAAGTTGTTTAAGTAAGGTCTGTAATTCATACAGAAGATTAGAAGCCAGAGCTGTAAGACTGAAAGTTGAGTTGACATGGCATTCACTTGTGGAACTTGCATTACCTGTTAACCACACAACCTCAAACAATTCAAAGCAACTAACTTGAAAACTGATGACAGCTCAATTAACATTCTCACACTGCGAAACCTGATTGCTTTGTGCCTGTGCTTTACTCTCTGTGGCTAAAAATAATGCAGGTGTAATGTTCCGTACCTGTAAATAACATATTAGGTTTTTGGTGTAGGATGATTCCAGAAGGAGGAGCTGATAAGCATTCATTTCCTTGAGGTACCGTCGGAAGGGTAACTTTTCCGAGTCTGAGATTTCTGGAAATGAATGCAGTTGACTGTAAACTCAGGCTTATAAACATGGTGCTGATTCTACAGGAATGGATTTGTGGATTAAAAATAGCCGTCGGTCAGACCTGAATGGAAGATGTTGCAGACTTTCGGAAATAAATTGAAAGTTCAATATGGCGATTACGACGTGTGAGGCCTGCTACGATTAGATTTTTGTACAAAGGCAGCAAAAAGCATTCGGATATTCAGAAATATCTACAGTATGAATGACTGAATAGACAAATAAAAAAAAAATCTATATCTGCAGACTAAAGAATACTGTCATACTTTGCTTAAATTCAAATATTATGACCTATATGTAAACACTGTACTTACCTAACTGTTATTATTACTGTAGTATTTAATGAATACATGAGATACCAAACAGGGGAATTGCCTGATCAAGGCAGGGCTGCCACTTAAAGGTATTCACTTTTCTTTGTACCAAGAGCAGTGTACAGCAAGAACATTATTAAATCAAAACATGGCGCGTCTGTGTCTATTTGCAAGAAGGCAGCAGAGAGTGGACCTTTCCGTTATACCTTGCAGAGGTGTGCAGCTGCCAGTCTGGAGCGAATCCTGGGAAAAGCAGACCTGAGACGCTTCAGATTACAAAGGCGATAGATCTTGATTTAAATGCATGCTGCCGGGAAGATGGTACGAGCCAGGACAATTTATCTAGGAGCCGCAGACCTGAGGCCCGATGCTGCGGAGCAGGCAGCTTGTGCGGAAGCCAGAGGGTGACATTACGTGTGGTGCAGTCGGCGTGTGTTTTTAATATCGTGGTTTTCGTCCTATAAAGGGGATGCGGACCTGGCATTTAGGGTTGACGTCACAGGCGTCTGAGCAGATGGAAAGATGTACTTTACGTTAGGGTAATAATTTGAATGCCATGCTTGGGACTCATCTTTGCTATTGGGTTGTGTGCCACCCCTCTTATGGTCTGCAGAGCCAGGGATCCACTGAAGAATCCATTACTCCAGAGGTCTGGTCAGTTGAGCGTGTTGACAGGAAAAGCCCGCCTGCATCTGCGCTTCATGCAAATGAAGCGGAGGTCGACCTTTGACCCGGAAGACCACACCGGCCCACGGTACTGCCCCACCCAGATGCTGAATACAGCTCCACAGAGGACCTTCATTCCATGAGGAATGGAGCTGTCATTTTACAAGTTAAAAAACATTATGCAGCTAACATATATTCTAGACAGGCTTAAATGCAGACGCCATGTTGGTGGAGCTGAATTCATATTTGTTCGATTTGTATTTCAAACACATCCGCCTGGCCTTTTGCTCGTTCTGCCATCCTTGAGCGCGGGCTTTTGGTCGCAGCTGTGTGGAAATGCTTCTGCGAGTGCGTAGTAGATTATCTGTGGCTTGGAGACCACTGAAGGGAATCATAGCCGGCTACTGGGATGAGCTTATCGATCCCTCATTAGGGCGTCATAAAACAGGGACAGAGCTGAAGCCAAACAGCTGACGCAAGATCTGTATCGTCCCTGGGCCCTTCCGTGCTCTTCGGCTACATTGCCGTAGATGAGGCCTAAAAACTTTGAAACACACTTAAACTTTATTACTTAATTAAAAGTCCACTAAAGGAACATAGCAGTGTGGTAGGTGCTCGTAAAACCGTTCCGACGTTGACGGATTTGGGGAAGATGCAGCCCCCGGGAAAGTATTGCGGCTATCTGAGAGAGAGGGCGCTTAGAGCATGAACGGGTCGTACACAGAATACTCATTTTGCTAGCAAATTCAAAAGCCTATGGTGACATGCTCGGGATGGGGGGGGGGGGGGGGGGGGGGGGGGAAAAA
>JAODJU010000038.1:19668038-19697243 GCA_026776725.1 Gnathonemus echidnorhynchus | reverse complement strand
GCTGCACCGCATGTGTGCTGGCGTAGTGCTGTGTGTCTATACTACGGCGATGAACTGGCCTAAGGCCTCTTTACTGCGAGACCTTTATATAACACCATGGAGTGACGTGGCTTTCAAAGCTTTTGTTGGCTTCATGGTCAACATGCTCTCGATAATTTGCCCACATTACCCTCTAGAGGCATACTACGGTAAAACAGCACAAGGCAAACTAATGGTACAGACACGCGCACATTTTTGTTTATCAATCGCCAAGCAAAATCTGAGTTACACATGTGGTAGCGAACATACGGATGGAAAGCATCCTAGGTAACACAGAACAGTCCTTTAACTTCCTCTCACAGGAAACGTTCATCGTTATTATGGTCCTTATATTCTTTTGTTGTTTTTTTTTGCTTAAATTGCTTAATGGACTGTAAGTCATGCCTCAGCGAGCTTGGCACTGGTCCCCCTCAGAATGTCACCGTGTCCCAGTATTGTGTTTTATTTATTTATTTGTTTATTCATGGTTTAAATCTGCAGTTCCCTTTAAGGGGATTGTTCATTTAGAGGTGAAAATGTAACTCGGGAGACACCAAACATCTTTACCCCAAGAAACCTGGACGCATAATAAAATTTTACCACCCCCTCCCCCCCGCCACCCTCTCTTTATGTAGCTGTGGTGTGTGGTTCAGTGGGTAAAGACACTGTCTGTGATTGGAAGGTTGTTGGTTCAAGTCCCTGGGTTCACTTCCTGAATTAGGCCCGTAACCAGACCTGCTCTCTTGCTGGAACAACTGGGAAAGTTGACCCAGACCTTGGGGAGGTAATCAGCTGGGAAGGTTTGCATGTCAAGGGGGCAGGGGGGGGGGTGGAAAATATGGGTGGTGGGGGCTGCTCTTAACCCTAAATTGCTCCAGGGACTGTCTGATCCTCCTTTCTCAAAAACGCATGTAGCTTTGGATAAAATTGTTTCCTACATGTTTCGTGTACATGGTGTGAAGCGGAACTCCTCACGTCATGGTTTGCCGTTCTGGCCTTGCGCCGCGTGTCTCGGCAGTCATCTGTCTAGCGTGTGACTGTGCTGCCTACTCTCCCTCCCAGACGACCTTAATTGCTTGTAAGTGAAAATCCTGCATAGTGGGAAGTGAAGCGGCAGCCTTTCTTGTGATACTAATCTCGAGATATGTTTGCGAATTGCTGACAACCAAGTATTATAATTGAGGTGAAAAACCACTGCTTACTGTAAACGAGAGCATTTCTCTCAGGGTATGACCGAAGTGACGTATTAGCAATTCTGAACAGTACTGCTGACAGTCGTTATGTGACTGTTCATCCATCCATCTTCAAATATCGAGGCCGTTATCAAGTTAAGTAGGAAGGCTTCTACGGTTGTGATCGCAGGGTTGTTGGCTTGATCCCTCACTGTTTGGCCCTTGACTGCACTGGATATATGGTCTGGCCCTACACTCGAACCCCAAACTTCACTCTCACCTGTATATATGTGTCTGTATGACTCAAAGGCGAGCATGATGGGATATGAGAAAAGAAGCATTCCAATGTACCTGTCAAACGGTAAATAAAGCATGATTTCATTTTAAACCATTTATGCTGGTCAGGTTGACTGGGAGACTGGGTGGGTTATGTGATCGCATCCTTTAAAAAAACCATAATGTTCTGATTAAAACCAAATTTAAGAGCAGAACCCACAGCCGATATGTGATATGTGTATATAAAATCGGACTCGGGGTAAGCCAGAGACCCAACAGGAAGCGTGCAATGGTAGAGTGATCCCAGGACTGGGTGCTCATGCATGCATACCAGACACACATCTCTACATGCATAAACAAACATGAAAAAGCAACTCAAAGTCCCTGATGTGCGTCAATAAAGAGTCGAGGGATGGAGAAGAAACTTTCAGTCCTTCTAAATTTGACATCAAAAGACAAATAGAAACATTTAGCACAATAACCCTGTTTGTAATGCATCAGTTCAGTGTCTCAGTGGCTGTCTCTCCTCCCCTTGTGTCCTGTGTTGAATGTCTATGTGAATATTGATCTTGTAATATAACAATAGGAATATCTCCCCAGTGGATCAATGTATTGTTATATCGGATTGTTGCCATTTAACAGCGAAATGCAGACTTCACGAGAAAGATCCCTGTCTTAGAGCCAGGTGATGAATTGTGGTTTGATATGTTAAGTATTTGTCACCGTTAAAATACTGCCAGCGGCATTCAGAAAGCATAAAGGTAAAATGGCGAAGCTGCCAAGCTAGAGAGTGGGTCATTAAAATCAAAGTTCATTACATTAAGCTATTTTACTGACTTGCTAAAGATTTCAAGAATGATCAGTCTCAATCTGTAGTGCAGCTACAAGTATAGCACACAGCTAAATACTGCTTGGCTTTACCCAATGGCATGCAGTAGAATTAAATAGTATTAAGCCAGTAACCAATGAAATGCCGCTGGGGAGACAAATCTGGCCCATGGAGAGCCATGGGGAGTTTTTGGGATGAGAGCACTGCAGCTGAGAACCGCTGCTTCCTTATTGGCTGATCGAGAGGTCATCCCAAAAACCCGCACCCGCAGAGATTCTCCATGGATCGGATTCGCCACCCCTGATCTAATATGTCATTCATTTTTACAAAGCTAAACATACTAATTAGACATCAGGCTCAGGTGCAGGGCTGGTTTACTTCTGTTTTCTGGCCGTTTCAGAAGCCAGCACAGTGCTGAATTCAGGGCCTTCTCAAGTCCACCTTAAATAAAGGGACGAAAGGACATTCACACTCGCCCCAACACATACATATGCAATGTTTCAACGATGCCTTGGAAAACCTATACATATAAAATTCATAACAGCTTTTTAAGACGCCCTGTGTTTCTGAGCTCTAAAGGAGAAGACGTTTGATTCAAAGGGACCCTTAAAATTTTCTCTCCTCTGAGAGCGAGACAACAGAACTTTCACTTCAAAGTAGACAGTCAACAGTTTGAGCTCCTGTTTTACAAGTATTGATGCCTGGATCTCCGCGCGCAAATGAGAGGCTGATTCCGCAGCGGGGGCTTCCTGGCCAGCTTGAAGTGCCGTGGCAGAACTAATCATTTCTGTCATCCTGACTTTGGGCAGTGAAAGCCACTGCAACATATTTTTTTCAGCTGGATGCCTTCATGTACTGTGGTAGCCGACCAGAAATTTAAAAAATCGGACTTTGTAAACAAGACACTATAGATGATCGCGGCAAACAATGGCTAAAGGCCTTGCTACTCTAAAATATGGCGTTTGAGTCCTTGAAATGGAAATGACATGATGGCAGTCCAGCACATACCTTATTTCATCGACAAATTAATTTTTTGCGTAACAAAGGAATCAACGTCGGTGTCATAAACCCCCCAAAAACCCAGACCTCTTCCTTTCTTTAACAGGAACTATTGTGGAACAGGAGTGCTTTTTCAGGGAGCTACCAGAAACTGATAAATAAGGAAGAAAGGGAAGCGATGTAGGCATGGGTGCTGAAGGACCCCTCATAGACTCCCTTCGGCACAATGGTGCCAATTATTTTTGCCACTGCATAGTATGCCATTCAGGCACTGGGCACAAATGAATCTAAAAATATTACAAAATTAAAATGGGACAGGGTACGAAATGAAAAGGTGTCTGGAATGTCCGTAAATCACTAATGAATGTTAAATAATTACACAGAAAGCGTATGAAATTTCCTTTCAGTCCTTTATTAGCTCTTAAAATTACTTGCCCTTTATCTACAATACGACCCTGACATTTATTTTACGTCTTGCCTCAACCAGTCAATTAAGTAACTTCTTGACAAACATTCCAATGGTTTTTCAGAGCTGAAATTTGAGGAGACCTTCGTAAAATATGGGCAGTGATCCGACTCCTGTCCTCGCCTCCTTTGATTTGGACTGTAGATAACAGGATGGTGAACATTTTTCATTAAATCATCCGTCTGTTATTGGCTGTTTTCTTTCTTCTTTACCGTCCCCTTCGACGCACATTTGCTTTTTGCACCTTTGTGACGTGTGAAATTTTAGCTGCATTACAAAGGTGTTAAAACCTCTGTTTTTTCTTTTTATATAAAGTTCCTGGATCACTTTTAATGGACACAAATGCACGGACAAGCAGATAAGAGCATGAATGTTACCTTTTCCCCGATTCGATTGCCGATGAATTCTAGAATGAAAAACAAGTCACAATTTTAGAAGTTTTATTCCTCGATACACAAAAAAACCCAGAGGGGGGATGTTTGGCAGCCTTTTCATCTGGAAAGTGAAACCAAAGAATTCTGGCCATTTTGAAAGCCGACAAGACGGTCTGGCCCAGAACTGTCTTTTCCTAGATGAAGTAAAGCAGTGGTTGCATTTCTTCGCGTCCCTCCTGCTGTAGGCCGCTGTCCATCGTGCTGAAGTTCCTGCCTAATGCCTGAACCACCCCCGTGATTAAGGGACCCTAACGGAAAAAGCCCACCATCACTAATATTAGCCACCCGATAGCATCTATAGTACGTTTGTTTCTGCAGAATATGTATTTTATTTTTTTTTAATAACATTTCTAGTGCCTCCCCGCATTACCGGAGGAAAATGGAAGTGCAGAAAGGCGTTCTTTTGGCCATCCATCGTTCCGGCGCCTCTCCCCACAGCTGCGGAGACTCAGGATGCACTGATAGCACTTTGAAGTCTCCGGGAGGGGGGAAAACGAAGCGGTTTCCTTTACTCTTAAATGAAATATAGAAGCGAAGCCCGGCCTGGTCTCAGCTAATGCCGTGTGGCTCATTAAGCGGCGCTGAAGACGCTGGGGTGGCCGGAGAACATTAGCTTTACAGATCATAAAGTGGAACTGCAGTCTTCAGGCAATTTGGATATTACACGTTCTTCTTCATACTCCAGAGAGCTTTCAGCCTGGGTTTATTTTTTCCCTCTAGCCCAGTCTGCCAATCACTATATGCACAATAGAGGCAGGGCAATGTGTGTGTCTATGTGTGTGTGGCGTGTGTGTGTGTGTGTGTGTGTGTGTGGGTTTGCATAGATCACATTTGAAGACCAAATTGTCCCCAAAGTGTAGTAAAAATGTCCAAAGTCTTGTATTTGGGTTGGTTACTTATGGTTAAGGTTAGGGATGGGTAGGGGATAAGGGTGTCATGTTGGGATTAGGGTTTTTCCCATAGAAATGAATGGATGGTCCCCATTTAGATAGGTACACCAACGTGTGTGCGTGTATGTGTGTGCGCACAGGTTATGTATATATTTATGTATATATGTATATATTTATGTGTCTTTCCTTACAATGTAATAAAAACCTTTTTGATGCTGTGCATACGGTTTTTTCAGTTCCCAGAAGGGGAAACTCAGTTTTATAGAAATCAATGAAGACTAAAAATACCAAAAGTCTTGTATTTTGTTTGGTTGCTTATGGTTAAGGTTAGGGCTGGGTAGGGGTTAAGGTCTTGGAATTATAGTTTTCCTCATAGAAATAAAAGGAGAGTCCCCACAAAGATATAATTGCAAACCCGTGTGTGTGTTTGCATACTGTAGATCACAATTGATGACCAAATTGTCCCCAAAGTGTAGTAAAACCTGAAACTTCCTTTGTTTTGGGAACAATTTTCAGGTCACAATTTGGATCACCTCAATTTTATAAAAATCTGTGAATGCAATCAAAAAATATATATGAATGCCAAAAGTCTTATTAAAAAGTTAAAAAAGGAAACAGTACTTTGCTTGTTTATTTTGGTTAAGGTTAGAGCTGGGTAGAGTGTCGTGATTGGGATTTTTCCCATAGAAATTAATGGAAGTTCCCCATTTAGATAGGTATGTCAACGCGTGTGTGTGTGTGTGTGTGTGAGAGAGAGAATTTGTAATTATTACATTATGGGGACCCAATGTCCCCACAATGTGACAAACACCTGTGACATTTTACCATAAGGGGTCATTTTTTTGGTCCCCACAAGGATAACCTCAATTTTATAAATATCTGTGAACACAATCAAAAAACTGAAAATGTCAAAAGTCTTGTATTATGTCTGCTCACTTCTGGTTAAGGTTAGGTCTGAGTCGGGGTTAAGGTCGTCATTATTAGGATTAGGGATTTTCCCATATAAAGGGGGGGTAGTGTGCCTGCAATTTATTTCCAGGGCGAAGGGTCCTGAGGATGAGGTTGCAGCTGAGTGCCGACACACATCCGCAAGATGTGCTACAGGGTTTCAAAACCGGATTAACGGTGCCCTCTTACATCGTCTGAGGGCGAGCCTGAGATGGTCAGGGATTAAAAAGCAGCCATTAGCAGAATGACAGTAGGCTGTACTTTTTCATTTTGGACCTGCATGAAGTACGTTGTGTCCTCTTCTGTTTTGTCCAGACAATTGTAAGGAAAAAAAGAATCAGACACGGCCTCCCTCAGTATGGGTGCGTAGCGCACATGTTGTCACTCATGCAGTGTTTACCTCACAGTGGGGGACGCTGACTGCCACGTCTGCAGAAGCGATAACATCATTTAAAAATATGCCCCTACCCCCTGCACCCCGCAGCCTCTCAAACGATCCCGGGACAGAAGTATCCCTTGATGTTCGGCTGCGTTCCGGAATGATGGGAATGACATGCAGGCGCGTGAAGGAGCACCGATGGTAAATCTGAGCCGGGAACCGATTATGGAAAACAACCCCGGGATTCTGCCACGGCGCATGAAGTCAGGCAAGGAAAAAAAATGTGACTTAATGGACACCCTTAGAGGAGATGACATGCTCTGAGTCAACACACATCCATGCTGGACGATAATCATCTTTTGTAAGAGAAGGCTGATGCCTTTGGTTCTTATGTCGCATTTCCTTTTTTGCTGCTTTCCTCTGTGGCTGATGACGTGAGACCGGGGGCGTTTCTGGAATTTTTTAAAGGGGGGGAGGGGCATAAGAGGAACTCGAATTACTACAGAGGGGCCAACCTTATCATTGCCCAATGATATTTTTTCATTCTGTGAGTGACAGGGGAGGGGGCCAATCAGATTTCTGCCCTGGCTGTCTATACACCCCTGTGTGAGACACTATTCAGCGGGTCTCTTTATATATTTATGGGGTAACACTCCCTAGTGCTCTGTGCTGCCTGTAATTGTTCCAAAGCCCTGGCCAGAACAAAGAGTTAGGATCTGCATGGATGGATGGATGGATGGATGGATAGATGTATGGAGGATATATGGATGGATGGATGGATTTTCTTAGCTGTAGCCTGATAGAATACAAAAATAGGTCTCCAGTTTATTCAATTTTTTTAACATAGGTCCTTTTGGTCGCACATTACTTACAAAACCCATATGGTGACATCTTTTTTTATGCATACAGACATTAGTTAATGATTTTTTAGAAGCAATTTGTTCACCGTCTTTAGGTACAGATGGCTAAGCAATGGGAAGCCTTTCAAATTAGTCTACTTGTACATATTTAACTCAGTCCAGGAGTGTTGGCATTGCCAAGCTTCTGCTCAAAAATCCAGCTTGTGAAAAGAAGTATTTATTTATATATAATTATTTATATATTTACAATGTATAACAACAGATTCATAATATATTAACACTTTACATTATTGCATATTATATTATTATTATTGCAAGTCTCCTGCTTGTTGCACCCATGCAAGTTGCCTTTGCAAGTGCAGATCTTAAGATGCAGGGCCATCATTTATCCAAGGCCATGTGACATCACACATGTTTCATATACCCAGTGATCCATATGCGATCCAAAGCAGATATGAACCCCTTAGTACACAGTAATTAGGTTTTTATCCACAAGCATGCCTTTACTAATGCACTAGCTTTCCGTCAACGCACGACCGACGGAATTTTCATACCGCTAAATGAAGATGTCAAAATATCAATATTTAAGACAAATATATTATTGTATCAAGCTCCGTTTTTCTATCATTATTGTCTTTCTAGCCATTAAAAGTCTGAATTACACACCGCAGTCTTGGCAAGAAAAAACCTACCGACTGAAGCACAATAAGTAATAATGATATGTATGTATATAACGTTCTTCCATTAGATACACTTGAGCGAAACTTGAAAACAGGGCAGGACTTACAATGAAGGAGAATGGAGCAGATTTCCAATAATGTGATTTATTCAACTTGCATTCATTATTGAGCCACCTGACGTTTCTCAGCAATAAAAAATAAAAAAAAGAGCAGTAACATAATTGGGCGCGGCGTCAATATGCACGATGTAAACGCAAATGCGAACTGGCGGAGTAGCGAGAATGTTATGAGCGGCTGAGTAACTCGACGTTCACGTGGCACGGAAATGGATTGTTGGCTGTTTCAGGTGAGGTTTTGGAAGATAGCTATACAATTCCTCTATCTATCTATCTATCTATCTATCTATCTATCTATCTATCCATCCATCCATCCATCCATCCATCCATCCATCCATCAATCCATCCATCCATCCATCCATCCATCCATCCATCCTCTTTGCATATCCCATCTTGCTCCCATTTGAAACATCCACAGACCTTAACCCCAGCAGCAATTGGGGGTTAAGGGTTTTGCCCAAGGTACCCAACGGTGACATCACTCCGCTGGCCTTTGGTGGCCTTCCGATCACAGGCACAGTGTCCCAGCCCACTGAGCCACACGTCGCCCCCATACCTCCATAGATATGTCACAATGAAGCACACATATGTAATGGACAGCTCATTACACCTTCGTAGCCTTTCCAGATTGAGAAAGGTTGTAAGCAGAGCTGCAGTGGAATGGCTTTCTATTCATTATGAATGAATGGTTTGAGTTAAATGGCTTTATAAAAACAGAGAAACAGGAAGATTCTTACTTCATACGTTCAGGCTTTTAACTAGTTTACCATGACCGTTACTAAGGAGGCACATATCTGACTAACCCTTCCTTTTGATTCTTTCCATTTATTGTATAGTTTTTTATTTATTTGTAACAATTTTAGTTCTGGCCCTTTTGATCTCTAATTCCTCACAAAAAAACAAAGACACACAAAGAAACGCACGTAAATGATTTCTAACTTGTTCATTTTTGAAACAGTCCCAACCCGAAACCTGCAAATGTTACAGTGGTGTCATACTAGTTGTCCCCAATGTCATGGTGTTAGTGAAAAATCAGCGATGTGGTTCATTGATTACTTTGACCCTTCCGTGAACCTTGAGGTTCTGTTGAACTGAAGGGCCTCAGTGTCATAAACTCCAAGCTCAATTCAAAGTTTACTAAATGACATTACCTTTACGCACACAATAAAAACGGGGAGTAATACAAAAGAATTAATGAAGAACAGAATGGTGAATTCTGGGAGGTAGAACTTTTTCACCGCAAACAAGGGAACCTTACATCTGGTCGAGACAAGAACTCCCGCGTAGTTTCAAAGGTTTATTCACACATTATAATGGAAAAGTACAGAATCGAAGCGACGATGATTACCTCTGCTCCCGAATCCTCATTTACAACCAAAGCAGTTACGAGCCGTAAAATAGAGGGAATAAACATGAAACGAAATGGAGAAGGCCAGACCTTGTGCAGAAGTCTCAGTTTGGGAAGTCTGCCAGTCTCCTGCTTCCTCCCGCTGAGCCGGTCTCAGATAGGCCTTAATCACAGCCAGACTGGTCCATTCCTCTGCTAGTCCACTCGGCCCCATGCTGTGAGAAACTTTGCTGAGCTTCCCTAACAAGGCCAACTAGTGCAAGCCAGACAAACGGAGCAGCTCGTGTAAGAAACAAAGACCCAAGAAGAAAAAGTTATTCATGCTAATATCAGTTTGAAGCGTGCATCATATATATTATAGTTATGCATATTTACATGCCAAATGTATCATTAAAGAAAGTGAAATTAGGGAGGGACGTGCAAATATCCACAGAAACAGTTTGTAAGTTTGTAAATAAAGCTTAAAACAAGGAATTCTGCCCCCGTAACATTCACTTATCTCACACATTCAGATCAACTCGCATTGTGGTCAGTGCTAAGCACATAACTTAGCATGAACTTTGAGTAAAACCTGGGGAGAGCAAATCCATTTTTGGCAAAAACATGGTGAAAAAAGAAAACCATCTGGAATAAAAACAGCGAAAGAAGGGACAAAATTTCCCCAGTGATACTGGAAGCAGAATGAAAAATGCCAAGAATAAGTCTTATTTCTGAATATGAGCTTAATATGCCATTTTGTTAATATTACATTTGTAATGACCCCAGAATGTGATAAAAAAAAAACCTGCTATTTTGACGTTGTGGGGATCATTTATCCGGTCCTCACAAAGATCTGTGAATGCAATCAAAAAAGTAAAAATGCCAAAAGTCTTGCATTTACTTTAGTGACTTATGGTTAAGGTTAGGGCTGGGTAGGGGTTAAGGTCGTCATGCTGGGATTAGAGTTTTCCCCA
This sequence comes from Gnathonemus echidnorhynchus, assembly GCA_026776725.1. NCBI lineage: Eukaryota > Metazoa > Chordata > Actinopteri > Osteoglossiformes > Mormyridae > Gnathonemus > Gnathonemus echidnorhynchus. Next base: position 19,686,875 of record JAODJU010000038.1, on the reverse strand, counting down.
TGGAAGTGAATGGAAAGTCCCCACAAAGATATAATTGCAAACCTGTGTGTTTGTGTGTGTCTGTGTTTGTGTGCAATTTCGAATGTGTACATGGGCATGGCAAGGATGGGTTCTAGAAAATTCTGCAGCCCCACAGGCACCAAAATGGTGATTTACAATTACATTACAGGTATTCACAGTGGAGCAAAGGGCAAACATACCAAACAGACTATTTCCAGCATATTAGATGAAGAGAGGGCATCACTGAAGAAGGCAGAAGGGGAGATTGAATCAAAGTCCAGGATTGCTGTGCAGGTTAACCTTGGGACTGACTTTAAAAGTGTCACAGTCAGTTATGTGCTGTGAAAAGAAATACCCTTAACAGTCCAACCTCCTACTTAAGAAAATAATTCACTGTTCGGTAAGTTCTGCAAACAAAGGCATATATTGACTTGCATTGCTGTGATAATTAGCCTCTGATATCAGCTCATTTTCTGTAAATAATGCATTTTATTTAGTTACTGGTGCATATTACAAAGCTGCTTAGACTCACACAGACGAGAGAACAAGAAAACAAAACACACTTTTGCCGGAAACGTTTCCACTTGGTTCTGAAAACCATGCAGGCTGATATGTGAAGTATTTTTTGCTATTCATTCTTTGGATAAACCATCACACCTTAGCAGCTCCTGCATTCAGTACTTCGTGCAGTAAAACCGCCTTCCTGCGAATGAAATTCCCTTTGGATGTAATTTGTCCATCGTTGCTAAGGTGCCTGTCGCTATTAGAAATGCTAAGTCTGATTTCTCCGCTACTCCGCTTCGCCCGCCGCTTTAGCGCAGCGTTTCCCGCACGGTCGCCTTCACCTTCACCTGTTTTTAGAGGGAGACTGAGAAGCGGAAGCTCACTGAATTACAGGCTCGGCCACAAAGGAAGTACGGAAAGGTCACTCTGCTTATTTTCCATTCCGGCTTTCTTCCTCAGATTTTGTTTACGCTTTACCGCGGCCCCCAGAGCCGCGGTAACCAACCTTTCATATCTCTGAGGCATAAGAAGGTGATATTATAATTTCTCTCGGGTGCCAGGCTTTTTAATCCCTTTCCAAAGTGAAATGAGGCCCTGGCAGCCCCATGCTTACCCTTCAACACTCGGAGACAGTCCAAGGGAAGCAAAAACAGTACCTTAATAATCCATAATCCATGTTCGGTGACCCCGCAAAGCACCTTTTGTACGAGGGGCCCGCGGCTGCCCTGGTAACGGGGCACCTTTTAGCGCTGCCATGCCAGCCCTCTGGCAACGTGCCGTTCTTGCACTGCACTACTCGCAACGCCGCCGCGTTTAAAATTCACCACGCGTGGTTACGTAAGTGGGTGTGATGGCTCCAGCTCAGTGGACACCAAATCCAGCGAGGTGGTGAGGGATTTACAGATCCCGCCACGACAACGCTGCTCGAATTTCGAAAGGGCCGCATGACCCCTTCGGAGAACAGGCTACGTCGGCCCCCTTCAGGTGTCCCAGGGAACTGCGGCGAGTCGCCACCCTCTCCAGCAAAAAGAACAATTAATGCTAGAAATGTGTTTCTGATGGGCAAAAGCAGAAATTCCAGCTAAATTGCTATGGCCGTTACGGTTCCGTAATCGCTACGGTGGAAATCACTGGAACGACCGCCCTGTTATTTCTTACCATATATCCAGGAGTCATTAAAATGCTCAGCATGTGTTAACTTTTAAGTGTTTGAGTCAGAAAGAATGGGGAGAATTAAAACGGCAGGCAAATTAAAACAGCAGGCAGACCAGTTCTGACAAAAAAGAGGCAGAATTACTTTTGGCGTGTTTTTTTTTATCCCCCACCCCCCAATATTTTTATTTTGCCCGCCCCCCCTCCCAGTTTGGAAAGCATCCTGGAGGTCGATATGCGGCATGCGAGAGGTGATCAGTTCTCCAGCGAGACAGGGGACTTTTGCATAAGCGTATTTTGACCCCTTGGCAGAGAGGATGTGACAGGCAGGCATATTGACCCCGTCTTCCAAACAACAGCAAAAAATATCACTTCCTGAGGACGAGTGTGCAGAAAGGCAAGTACTCTGCCTGCTGGCCAATATTAGTCGAGCGTTGCGATGACAGTCCCCATATATATTTCCTCAGAGCCCCCCCCCACGGGTGTATGCGGTAAAGAATATCCCTAATACCTCTGTTCCCGTTTACATCCAGAGGTGCTGTCTGTCAGCGAGGCACTCCAGGACACTGTGCCAGAAACATAGAGACAACCGGAGTTCTTCTGCGCCAACGTGACAGAGAGGAGAAAAGAAAATAATACATTTTTAAAAAAAGGGGCCAGGTGTGAGCATTTCTCAAGGCACCAGTCGTTAGCTGACGCAAGTTGTAACTTGTAATTGTTTTGTATGGAAAGCTGCTGGCTAATTATGTCCCATGGAAGCACCTGAATAGGGCGCCTGACTGTTTTAAAGCTCTGATGCCAGAGGAGGCAGGTCCTTACGTTACCTTGTTTGCCCACTTGACGAAGGTAAAACAAGGTAAATGAAATAACCTTGAAATAATGTTTTTATTATACTTAGGAATGTAATATAAATATATATTTATAACTAGAACAAGACACTGGAGGCGTAATTTGCACTCAGCAAGCTATGCCTAAAAACTGTTATTTTTAATTAAAAATGGTTTTGCGGAGATACCATCTTCAGGCATAAACTTCATTTTTCCCATAAGAGCGGCAGTAATTCCTTGGCACCCCCTGCTTAAAAACTGTCCCAGAAACAGCCTGACAGGAACACACGTCCCCCCAATATGACATCTATAACCGTTTTTTGAGAAAAGTAAAAGTGCTCTCTGGGGTCTCTTTCCTCTGTCTCTATATATAATTCACCGCTGTTCATTTTGCGGGGACGTTGGCTTCGATACCCGCTCTCGTGCGAGCGCCGGATGATACCCCCCACGCTGCATCCGACAAGCCCCCCCCCCCTTCCCAGCTAGCGTGTACCGTGACGCGCGCCTCGTCGTGGCGGATTTTGTCATTCTGTCAGCCGCAATAATGTACACGCTCCGCGGGGCATGGAGACAGACTCCTGCGTCAAAAGAGGCAGCACGCTGCCTGCAAATGAGCTCGCAGTGGGGCATTGTGGGTTAATTGTACTCCTCCAGAGCCAGGCGGTGAACAGAACCATGTGACATGGGCATGGGTGGCGAGGGGCGGGTTTGTTTACAAATGTCTTCCTTTCTGGGGTCACGCATGGACAGGATGGGGTTGAGCTAACATGACCCCCCAGGAAGCAAGCAGGGGGAATAAATGACGGCACAGGACTTTACAGGAGGTCAGAGGTCCTGGGACTGGTGTCAATGACCAACCCAGTAACCAGGGACAAAATGGACCAGAGAATAACAATCTAAACATATCAAGGTTAAGGAACAGGTGGAGCCAATCAAAATGAATCACCCTGTTCACCTGACTCCCTCCCAAGATTGGGGGGAGTAACATCTCTACTGGCTCAGTTAACAACATCAAACAACTTTTCTCGTTGAAGCCTAACCCACAATCTGAATCCATTTTAATGGAAACAAAATTGCATTCAACCGTGGAGCCGGCGTTGTACAATTGATTTATTTATTATATTAGTTTCTTAAAAGGCATATGTCCAAGAATGTGCACGAATGCATGTTGTCATTAAAGTACGCCACTTAGTTGCTCAGAAAAAAAAAAATTCCCCGCAGTAAATAAATATAACAACAACAAAAAACTGTCATGAAAGACTCACACAGAAAAACATGACAGCAACCATTCAAAGCGAGTGTTTCGTGGCATATACGTTCTTAGTGCTGCAATTTTGCTGCATTAAATTAATCACAAAAGAAAGCCATCGAGGGAGAATGAAATACGACCCCCCTCCCCCGCCAGCGGGTGGGTGATGTGGCTGTAGCTGCAACATGAGTCAGCTCTGTTTCTGCACGCAAGCAGCTGGAGCGATGCAAGCCTGACACATCATCCGTAAGGCGCTGGCTAGATGCGTGGCCATGAGCGGAAGGTCAGCCAATCTCGCTTCTGCTGCTGTGCCCCCCCCCCCCCAGCAAGCAGCTCTTACATCTCCATCTCGACTTGACTGGCCAAGCTAAGCCACACCCTTCCCCTCTCAGGATTTCTGACGTCACCGATGCCTCATACCCATTGGCTTCCTGAAATTTTGTGTCCGGCACTGTCCGCCGCTCTGGGTCCAGTAAATCTGATTGGAAATTTTTATTTCGGCCTTTACCGGTAATGTATTTTTGACTTTTTTTTTTTCTACAGGTCTTTTGCTATGTTTGAGTGAAAGGCTCTGATGTATGACGGAGAGGCGCTGAGTGGCTGCTAATGGAACTGAAAAGAGGTCCACTTAGAGGGGCTTGTTTGGGGGTGATGCTGTGGTTTTCTTTTAAGGTGGGAGGGCAGCAGAAGAGGGGCTATAATTCAAACAGAGGGGCCACCCTTATCATTAGCCAATGATATGTTTTGAATTGGTGAGTGACACGGCACTCTGGGGGCCAATCAGCTTTCAGCTGGCCCCAGTGCCCCAGTGCCCCAGTGCCCCCCACACTTGCTTGACATCCAAAGCAAGGCGCTGTAATATGTCATAGCATTCAAAATAAAATAACCTGACACCATGAACTCCTGGATGCATATTCAATCATTTTTTTCTCTATGCTGGTGGATACAAATGTTTTGTTTATTAAGAAAAAAAGTCAGATGTCAAAGATGAAAAGGATGCCTTGCGTCTTGGGCCGACAGGGCGATTCATTTGTCTCCAGGCATTTATATTTACACAATTTGTTAAGGGCTTTATGAATCTCAAAGGTAACTGGAAACGGCGCTGGGTATCGATTCCTAATCTCTTTCCGTGCCGATGTGTGTGATGTTTTATAGCATGTCAGAGTTGCAACAGCGAACGCTCCATCACTGTCATATTTAAACAATGGCCAGCTATTGTGATGTGGGAAAATAAATACATGTGCTTGAAGGGAAGAAAAAAGGGCACTCGTTCCTGATTCATGGATACAGAGGGTCTTGCTCTGAGACCCCAAGAACAAGTGTGTCAGACAGAGCACTGTTACATCACTGCATTTAGGAACATCGATGGGAGATTTAAACCACTCAGCCACATGTTGGACTAGGGATATGTATGGGGGTGGGGCCACAGGAGCACTGGCCCCAGCTGAGAGCTGATTGGTCCCTGGCATGCCCCCTCTGCTGTCACTCACTGACTCAAAACATGTCATTGGCTAATGATAAGGTTGGCATGAATTATGGCCCCTCTTATGCCCTCCCACCTACCCTAAAACATCCTAGAATATGATCTGGTTTGAGCTATTAAATGCAGCAGGTTTGAAGCTTCTGGGGAGGGGGGGGGTTCTGACAATATCCCTTGTGGTTACCGACTCCAGAAGAAGGAAAGGGTATAATCTTTGTTTAGCCGTATAAGCTGGCTTCTGCTAATACATGTGCAAAATAGATTTATTCACATCTAGGGAGAGGATCCCTTAGACAATATTTTTCTTTGAATATCTTGAGAAATACCTGCTTGTGAACTTCCCGCGTGTTTAGCGGAGATATCTGTGGGGGTGCGCTGGTGATGGGCACATTGCCGTCGCAGGGAATCCTCTCCCCTCTCAGTCCTATTAAGCAACTGGCAGCTTAATACACCAGCGGATCCACATGCTTAGAGTGTGTGTCATCTGCGATCCCATGGCAACTGGCTTTGTTTCACACCTACCTCTCGAACCTCCATCCAGCTACAAATTAAAAAGCAGATCTGTGGGGCTGAAAAGGCGCAGCTTGTGCGATAAATTTACTGCCGGTGTTTACCACCATTCAAACAATGCATTTGCCTGGGGCCCCCTGTTGGCCACAAACAGTCACTAAGCTAAATATTAACGCTAAAACATTATTTAGGAGATACTGAAGCAGCATGTTATGCTAACCAGCTAGCTAGCTACAGTCATCTGACCTTACTCACTAGCTATTTAGAAATATCTGGAGGGGCGGGTGCAAAGTGTCTTTTTGAGTGGGACCCCAGAAACAACAACCCCCCCCCAGGAAAAATTGATGCAGACAATCAGAATTATAGCATGCAGACGTTGCATTGTATAGCTGGTCTTTATATTTCAGTAATGCCCCAATCCTGATATGTCACACACTGAAGGGTTTCCCCTTCAGTGCACAGGGACTGCTGCACCACTCAAGTCCATAGGGTGCATCTTTAACTTAGCAGTCCACCGGCGAAGCTGCAATGTACCCTGAGGGCTCGACGCCTCGCCACGCTTACAGGCCAGCTGTGGCAAACCCCAGGATGGAGGGTCACCGGACAGCTGAGCGGAAAATTGATCTGTGGCTTCCAAAACGCAACGCTGCTTCTTAAAAAAAGTGATAAAAGAAAATGCTATAGGGAAAAAATTGGAGAGAAAAAAGCAACAGGACAATGTGTAGTCCAGGGAAGCACAGGGAACGCGTCCATGATTAGACAGACACACGGTCACAAACTGGAACGGCAAACAGGGACAGAAGCCACAGAAATGCAGCCGGGAAAAGCCTGAAATCCATGAAATGTCAGAAGGAGAGGTGCAAACCAGGCCAGAATGAAAGGGGGATGAGGAAAATAAAATATGGCAGGGGCTCCTAGATGAATAAGAGAAACCAGGAAAGCATAATGGGGGAGATACTTGAACTTTCTTTATGGATGAATTATTAATTCGTTAATGACAGGAATGATTTTAAAGTCTTCCGGTTCACTTTCTGAGTGGCTCAGCAATAATCCTCTAATAATCCTACAGGCTAAGCGATCTGTGATCGTCTGTCCATGCCTTAGGGGGGGGGGGCGGTACTCGGGAAGCAACAGCCCTCGTGGTTGGACCAGAGAGTGGGCCTTTCCCTTGTTTTTTTATCCATCACAGGACTGGTGTAAGGTCACTCGTCAGAGGCTGATACACCTCATAGACCTGGTTAGCCTGGCGATCTATGACAGCCTTCATACCTCACCTTCTACTGGTTCTGGTGAAATGCTTCCCGGTGATGTCATAATTATGCTCTATCGCATCATAACGCTTATAATGCTAATAATGTTTACTTTACAGTTTGCGTATTTAATGCTGATTTCCTTAAAAGAAGAATTTCCCATTCTCACACCACAAACATATGGAATGACTCACAAGCTTCCAACCAGATTCCATATGCCTGGCTTGGTACCTGGGAAGCGATGAGGAAAAAAAAAAAGATCGCAAGGACGCTTTCGCAAACATCTCCCTTCGATCACCCGCGACGGCAGCTGAATTAACATATAATTAACATATTAACGTTTCAAAGACAAACCTGCCAAAGGCCAGGAATTGTGAAGTTGCTATGTAAACGTAGTTGCCCTGGTTACAATGGAATGGGTTCCACAGAAGGCTCTCTCTTCCGAAGGGTTACATCCAACTGTTTGCCCTTCTGTTTCGATTGGCTGCTGTCCCTCTTCGCTTGTATTGTAAACTTCCAGCCTTATTACTGTGCAGTTTGTCATAATCTCCGTCTTTTTGTGCGCACACTCCCCAACCTCCTTTATATTTGTGCCAATCCGATTACAAGACTGTATTTTAAGTCTCGTTTTTTTCTAGGTAAAAAAGCTGTCCAAATTAGCTTCCCGCTGTTAAACAAATGGCCAAAACATGTATAAATAAGTGTAGACGTGAACACCCAACAGCACACACTCAGTGCCACTTAAAATGCGCTTTTGAATCAGACGGACTTCTTTTTGGTAAACAAGCTGAGACCTGGCAGAAAAAGAATCGCTTCTTTAATATCTTTCATCTGCAATCCACATGGAATTTCAAAACGAGTTTCCAGCCAGGTATGTGAATCGATACATTTGTCTGAATCATTTGTATGTGGTTCTTTCTAACAAGACCCCAAATCTCTGTCCTCCTGTTGTCCTGCCTACATTTCACTGTATAACAGTTGCTTGCTACATTTCCATTTGTTAATTTCGAAGATACTTTCATCCAAAGCAGAGTACAATTGAGAGAGCAGGGTCAGCCAGTTCCTGGAGTGACTGGGGTTAAGGGTCTTGCTCAAGGGCCCAGTGGTGAAATCACTCTGCCAACCCTGGGACTTTAACTGGTAATCACAGGCACAAAGGTCTAACCCGTAGGGCCACACGAAACCCTGTGCTTTGGAAATACTGGAATATTACCTTGGAAATATGAACTAGCAATGAACGTATCGGGCGTTTATATGAAATACATAAGGGATTTATATTTCCTGCACAGGAAAGAGATGATATATGCAAGCAATATAAAAACACATAAAATCACATTACTTCTAAAGGCCAAAAGACAAGCATACGCTTCCAGGACATAAATCTTCCCCATACTCCGGTCCATGTGTGTATTTTTAAAAAATCTTCCCTTTTTATAAGAGCTGTGACAAGGAAAAGGGATGCCACACGAAACTGAGGCTTTAAAGATCTTGTTTCATTCCGCGAGGGCATCGCGGGGCCTTGTTGGACAGGGGGACCAATAGCAATCAAGACCGCGGGGCCAGACGCCCAATGATACCGCAGTTAGGCCGGTGATTCTCAAAGGCAGTGTTTCCGAATACAATCTGCGGCGCACATGCACAGTCCCTGCATGTCTCCCACTGAGCTCTGATCCAGACAGTCCTCACAGCAAAAACATGGACGGTCTGTGAGTCCTGGAGGACTGGACTGGGAAACACTGTCCTAAGGAGAGGTGCACAGGCCTTGCCAGGACAACAGGGGGATGTAGAGAAGAAAAGATAAGAAGGGCTCTTGAATGTAGAAGAGAAACCTGGAAAGGATTAAGGGGGAACTACTTGAACTTTCTTTCTTGATGAATCTATTTACTCTTTAATGAAAGGAACTATTTTAAAACCCTTAATTTTCTTACAGAGTGCCTCAGCAATAAGCTTCTTGGTTCTTGGACCCTTTTGGCTAGGCGATCTGTGATCATCTGTCCTTGCCTGGGGGGGGGGGTTATCTGTTTCTGGGGGTTCTATGGAAGCAACAGCCCTCGTGGTTGGACCAGAAAATGTGTCTTTCCCCAGCAGTTTTATCTGTCCTGGGACTCGGATGAGGTCACTTGTCAGAGGCTGATAGGCCTCATTGAAGCGGTTAGCCTGGCGATCTATGACAGCCTTCATACCCCACCTTCTATTGGTTCTGGTGAAATGCTTCCCGGTGATGTCATAGTTATGCTCTGTCGCATCATAATGCTAAACTGCAGCATCATTTTCACATGCGGGAGTTAGCAGCGCTCCAGAGCTTATTAAAGAAGCCTTCTTGAAAATCAGCACTCCACTCTGGGTCCTCTTTCCCATCCCAAGAAGGAAGTATGCCTTGGCTGATCTTCTACGTTTATGAAAACATTAACTAGCCATCTCCAGCTCCACTCCTGAGATCCTTACGCAATGCCATCTGGGAAGCAGTTATTGTACTTGGCTCTGGGACCATTCTCCATAGGCAGATTTTACATAGTCACAAGTACCGGTGCAAGCTGTCTTTTGCTCGATCCATTTTTTCCCCTTCTACCCTGCTTCAAATTGATATGAAAAGTACCATTATATATATCATCCCCTAAATTAAAAATCAAACAAATCAATTCACTGAATGCACAGTGAAGATCTTATATTTTGGCAGTAAGCTAGTTGATACAGAAGACTTTAAAGTCACGTGGTTCATATTTTTTGCTTTTTAACCTGCTATATTTGATCCATATATCCTGAAGAAATCATTGGCAAACTAAATAAATGATGGCTGGTCTAACTCCCAACACAGCATTATTTTACGTGCATTACCTAGATGTTTTCAAGGTTACAAATGCTGTCTAAACAACAGTCGAACCATTATGACTTTAGCAGTGCAGGAATATGGCGATCCCACCATCTCCAAAGACAACACATTGTGAGAAATTAATTACATCTTTGATCAAAAACAGTTTTGGGCAAAAAATCTTTTTAGCGATTTCTTTGCTGACAGATCAAAATTTAATACACCCTCTGGTGATGATTCAGAGCCTATTGACTGGAAATTTTAAATATTGACAGTATCCTGCATAGTGGGAGGAAATGAAAAGTCAACATGCCAAACATTAAATAAGTTAGCATTCTTCGATACGTAATTCATAAAACAAAGGGAAGAGGGTCTAACAAACCACAGAGAAGCCAGCTAGAGAATTTTGCTGAGGTGCAAAGAATAACAGACAAATTTCAGCCTGACAACGGATTTGTTCTGGCCACTCAAAAAAATAAAAAATGCTGGATGCAGATCTGATATATGATGAATAAACAGTGAAGGAAGATATTTTATTAGCTCAGCAGTGATGCGGATTCACCATATTCGGGATATTTGGATTAAAAAGCGAGCCTAATTGACCTCTGGGGAACTGGTGATGAATGCTCCCCCTTAGCGCGTTAGCATGCAGATCAACATTCCAGATTTTTCTGCATATGTGTGACGACAGGTGCATTGTAGTCATCATAAACTGGTCAGAATCCAGAGGCAAAGAAAATCAGTTTGACCAATAAGCCCTGTGCAGCGGCATAAATAGCATTTGTGCTTCTGGAACCTTAGACTGGCAAAGTGCATTTTTTAAAGCTGAACTGATTCAGCTCAAGCCTATTTAAAGTACATCTGAGGCTGAGTTTAACCCTTTCAAAATCTCCCTGCACGTCTGCTCAGCCCACAACTGTGCAGTGAGGCACGGTGAGTTTACTCCTGCCATTTAAATTCCCTGTGCGCTTATTTCATCATTTCGCATCATATCCAATTACGAAAACAACTCTCTCTCTCGGGTTGGTTAGAGGTAAATTTTTAACACCTACTTCTTTTCAGCACAAAGCATCATTTCAGTGACGTACCTGACTTCACAGGCAGAGCAAGCTTCTGTTTGGGGAGGGGGTATTGAAGCATTGCTGTGTTTTGATAGGTGGCGGGGGGACATTTCCCTTGCCTGTGGACAGGATTGATGACGGACATCTGTCATTCCGAGGCAGTAGATACTTTCTCTTTAACCCTTCGACCTAACATGATGTTTGTTTATCGATATTCTTTTTACAAATTCAGGGTAAAGGTGCTTTAGCTGAATGCATTTTAATGAGAAAAGGGGGTTGTTTTGGTTTAAACAAAAAATCAAGATTTCAAGTAAACAGGAAAAATTTGGTATTTCGCAACACTGACTCTCAGGAGTCTTATCTTTTATTTACCTCGAGGCGCCAATATTCCTCGCCTGCTGGTCTTTGTTTGGCAAGAGCAGACATCTGTGGTTTTTTTCTTATTCGTACATAGAGTCAAGAGCGTACGTCCCTTATCGACAAGCGGCAGCTGAAGGAGTGCTCGAGGTTGCGCGTCTGACAGAAAATAGCGGCATCACTAAGCGTTTGGTTTTAAGCTACGTTTTCAGCTATCACCGTGCCGCCAATCTGCCCCCAGTATCCTCGCTGGTCTGTGAGCTGAACGCAGGGGCCAATTGCACCCCGACAGCTTGAAAACATGCCAGGCAGTACATCTGTTTTTGATATTTCCTCAGTGACACCTGCAGGAAATATGTGCCAGGCCGCCTCCCCCGTTGACTCAAAAGGCCACTGTGCCACGACGCCCCAGTACCCACGGCCCGGCCTGCTCTTGCACGCCCACTGCGGTCAGCTCCAGCTTCGTTAGACACCCCGCGGTTGGTAGTGCGACCGCCCATTAATATCTGCAGAAAACGGGAAGACCTGTCGTGGCATTTTTCAAATTTAAGAGAACTTAAGACAGCTGACGGGACGATGGAATGATTCTTTCGGGAGCGGCCATATGGAACCACCGCGGGCTGGGAAGCCCGGGCATGATCACGTGAAGCGCAGATTTGGCAGCGAGGAGCAGGCTTCATTTGCAAACATTTCCCTCCCTCTTTTTTCAGGGTTCACGTGGGAACGGGGGGTGCGCTTAGGTTAACACAACAGAAACAGAAACGAGGAGCTGAGCTCCAAGACGGACTGGGGGAGGAGGAGGTAGGGGGTGGATTAAACAAACGTTGGACTTGTGCGTCGGAGCTGAACAGGGGGAAATTACTTCAGGGGAGGAGATTACAGCTCTGGGGAGCGCTGTGACCTGGTCTCCGAGCTACTGGGGCGAGACGGGACAAAACACACCAATTTATACGTGTTGCGGACGAAGAGGGACAGCGGGAATTAAACAATAGGAACAGCACGGGTCACCTGACTCCCACTAGGGGGCGACCAGGGGTCACCTTCTCATCTCACAGGCACTTTTTCCTTTGTCTTTGCATCTTGTGTAACATCATAACTTTTGAAAAAAGACAGCACATTTAAATAGTATATATATCGTCAAATGTCTTTGCCAGCAGTCATCCCTCAGAGGTCGGTGGTCATGCTATCTTTCTCTTCCCATCCCACTCTGGTTCTCCCTTCTCTTTGGACTGCCATATAGCTCAACCAGTTTGTGGTTCTGAGACCAAGAGCCCTTGAAGCATGGGTTTGAGGCTGGTCAGGAACCAGGCTTACCTGTTTTGTTTATTGGTTTTCTGTTTTCCTTAGTGTCTTGTTATTAGTGCTTTATTTCCCAGTTCCCAGCTCCTTGTTTTAATTATATTCTGTGTATTCCGTGTTTATTTTCTTGGCGTTGTATTCCCAGTGTGTGATTAATTCTTCATAGTTTCAGTATTTGTAGAGTTCCTAGTCCGGTATTCATTAAGTGTAAGTTACCTCACCCTTGCTATTGGTTAGTTGTCTCACATGCTACACCTGCTCCCTCGTTAGACTGGTTGTCCATCTGTATTTAAGTGTCTGTTCCTACCCTGTTATTTGGTGTTGCCTTTCCCTTCGTTACTGTATATCGGTGCTCTGCATGGCTTTTCTAGTTCCTGCTCCCTTTGTTGCCTGCTTTCCCTGGCATGTTTATTTATGGTTCCTTGTTAGTTATTTTTCCTATTTAGTTCTGACTCCTTGTGGTCCCTGTTTTCTTGTGGTTTTCCCTTTGTTGTTTTTTGTACATTAATAAGTCCGCCTTTGTCTTGGAGCTGCCCAGTGGATCGTCACTCTCATTTCTTTGTTCTCACTGTGCCACGCCGTGACATTTCTGTTAAGCATGTTGAAGAACGTGACCCCAAATTTCAGAACCTGCCATGCAATATTTTCCCTGATATTTCTTGTATTGTTATAGCCTATTTCTGTCTATTATTAATTTTACCGTTTATTAATGTGCAAATGTCTTTTTGCTGACAAAACGTTTGTACTCGGCTACGGTAAACCTGCAATTTCTTTCATTACTCAAGCTGCATGCTATGGGGGACAGAGAGAGAGCTTTTGCTCTGCTGCCCCCCCACCTGTGGCACTCCCTCCCAGATCACTTGCGGTCTCATATTGTTTTTAAATCTTCTCACTAAGGCCTTCTGATTTTTTTCCCGTATGTTTCATGTGTATCTTCTGCCTTTTCTTTTTTTTATCAACGATCTTATCTATTATTTTATCTTTGTCAGCACTTTGAGATTTTGTTCTAATGAAAAGTGCTTAATTTATTTTTGTTTGTATATTTATTTAACTTTTAATATAGGGATTTCCCTGTAGCATCTCCTACATCAGGCACAGGCTAAAGCATCTATTGTTTTGCTGCTATTATTTTATTAAAGTATTTATCTATCTAAACATTAACTGGGAATGGACATCTACTGGTAAGACAATGATGGATTTCTTCCTTCAGTTCCTGCTGATATAGTGGCACAGTGTTTGGCATTATAGTGCGCGGACACAATACCCACCCAGGAATGATCTCCCACCAGCATGTTCCATGCTTTGTGCCCAGTGCATCTTGGGATAGGCTCCAGACTCATAACAGTCCCGAGCTGGATAAACAGATATGGAAGATGGATTAAGATAATGTTAACTCCAAATAAAACCTCAGAAGGTAATCAGAGTTGTACCTAAAGAAGAATATTCTATTAAGATGCAAAAATTGTGAATTATAATTATATTACAGATACAGTATGTATTACAGGCACAGTATAGGTATGGTACAGCTGTTAGCCCTGTTGCTTCACACCAGTGGGTTCAGGGTTTGAGTCACTGCCGTGGATCTACAGAGTTTGCATGCTCTCCCATGTTGTCATGAGGTTCTCCAATTGTCTGGAACTGCATGACCCTGCACAAGACAAGCAGGTATAGAAAATAGAGGGCTTGGTTTGTCCTGACCTTAAACCTTGTGATCTTGAATCCTGAAAGAATGAATGTACCTGTGTCTCCTTAGAATGGCAAACATTTAAAGAAAACAAACCAATGACATAAAACAGGCAAGGCCTGTAATTTAAGTGTGCAAGGGACAGATTATATAATTGTTTTCGCTTAGTTATTGCATTGCCCCTACTGAGAGTAATCATTGTTTACATGACTATGGTAATTAGGCATTTCCTTCTCCTACAAATCAACCCCACGAGTCAGGAAGCTGATTTGGACCATTGTCTGTTATCTAATGCCGTACTGGAGATTTGGAGGGTTTGTTCATTTTCTGTACTTTGAATTATCCAATCATGGAAGCAGCTTGAAGGAGTCGTCGGCTGGCAGTTTTGCAAGGGGCTGCGATGGTAAAACAGCAACTTAGTTACGCATAGCCACAGTTATCCTGCGGCGTTCTCATTTCCTTGCCGTTATCTCGTATGTGTTTTAGATTTTTTTGTCCCCTAAGGCAGCCATTACTCCTGGTCCTCCCAGCTTTTTTGCAAGAAACATCTATAGATCCACATCTTTTTCACACCATCCCAACTGTCAAGGCATTGTCCACAGTAAACATGATTGCTTACAAACAAGTGTCATTTCTACTGGAAAGTTGATTAAATCTAGTCAGAAATGTGTCTTTCCTGACAGGACTCTTGCTCTTTGAGGGTCACGTCACAACTGTCAGGCCGGATTTCAATTTGTACGAATAACAGGCAGATCTTCCGGATCCCGCACAGTCAAATGAGGCCAACAGGTGTGAGAATTCCCTTCTTTAGCCTACGAATTTTATCGTTATCCTCCTGCTGAGACAAGTAGCCATTGAGGAACGGGAGGGCCTGGAATACTTATTACTTCCGAGCTCTGAGAAAATCGATCAGGTTTTCGAATCACAGTCGGCTTCTCAGCAGGATGATATAGCGTGTTACAGATATAGATATTACATACGGCACTTCCAAAGTGGCAATTAAAGATTGTATCACAAGCCGTTTATCTTTCCTTTTGTGCATATATTAAACTCATTTCCTATGTTGCTTTTCTTTGAAAATGAATCACTCGGCTGCCCATTTTCAGTAAGCACTTCTCTGGTTAGGGTCCTCCTGATTGAAAACTAGTTTCTGTAAGCCTGGATGGATCATTACCGCGAAATGGCAAGTCTGGTCAGCAGGAGATGACCAAAGGCCCCCCGGGCAGGATGACTCGGAGGAAGCCCACGGGAGCAGAGGAAGCTGGGATGAGCTGGACGAAGCCCATTGGAGCACAGGAAGCCAGGATGACTCGGAGGAAGCCCACGGGAGCAGAGGAAGCTGGGATGACCTGGAAGAAGCCCATTGGAGCACAGGAAGCCAAGACGACTTGGAAGAAGCCCACGGGAGCAGCGGAAGCTGGGATGAGCTGGACGAAGCCCATTGGAGCACAGGAAGCCAAGACAACTTGGAAGAAGCTCATGGGAGCAGCGGAAGCTGGGATGAGCTGGAAGAAACCCATGGGAGAAGAGGAATTGTGCAGAAAAAAAACAATGATTCGACTGACAGAAAGACATTCAGCCATTGTAAAATATCCCATCTCCATGTGAAATTATTCATCCACATATTTATTCATTATTTGTTTATCAGCTGTCTCTTGGTTCCCTTTTTCATTTTAACAAACGAGACCCGGGCGTTTTACGGACGCGCCTCCATTAGTGCTCCCCTTTGACAACCTGAACATCACGCGTCACCCAGGACCCCCTCTGACTGTAATCTGAAAATGACTCCCCTCCCTATGCATAACACCACCCCAGTCTTAAAACCGAGATTTAAAACCCATTTGGTAGCCCCGCTCCTTTTTATGTATTGTACTGTATGCACCTTTTATTTATGCTGCTATTATTTATCTGCAGCTGCAGCTTCGCGGCCCTTTAGCACAGTTCTTGCGTTCATATTTCAGCGCTGAGAGACTATTATGCATACGGGGGTAAGTCATTATTGTCCTCAACAGCCGTGCATGCATAAGCCACCCATTTCAGGCTTCTGCTTCTGTTCTGCCAGCAGGGGGCATAGTAGTTAAAGGGCATGGGCAAGGGCGTAGCTTTGGGTATGGATAGTAGGGTTACATCCTTATCGATATTGTGAGAGTACCATGTGTGTTTAGGGTGGCTGGTGGTTTGGGGTTGATTTGGTCTGTACCAGTGCTGAAGCCAAACCCATGTAGGGTGACATTTTGAGCTACGACAGGGTTTGTAAACTACCATTTCAACCATTTCAATTAAAAGGACCCGGATTTCATTTTAGCCCTGAGTTCTTGCTGTGTGCTGATTGGTCAGTCACCTATAATCATGCAAGTGTCACTAATGTTAATGTGAAACATCTGGATGAGTCTTTCAATCAAGGAAGCTATCCAGTAAAAGTACTAGACGAACCAAAGAATTTATCCAAACACAGGAGCCTTTCAGTTTTAAAGTAGTTGGTAAAACCCGAAGCAGCTCAAAGTATCCCTGCTGACGTGGATTAAGTGGTCTTCCTAAACCCATGGTTTTCGGTATGGATTGCAGTATGAACTGTATCCCCCTAAATTACTCCAGGAAAACAAGCCCAAATCAGAAATAGCTGAGATATGAGTGAAATCAAAAATAAAAGTGAAATGAGTGATTTGTAAATGATCTTTGACCTGTATTACATTGAAAACAATACAACAGCTCATTATTTGATGTTTCACCTCATGAATTTTATTGTTTTACCAAAATAAACACTTAAATGTTGAGTCTTGTAACATATTTCAAACAAAGTCAGAACAGTAAAGCATTTATCACTTTGTAACGTTATGGTTCCTTTGGACAACAGCTGAAGACATTTCATTTCATGTGTAATTTCATGTGTAATTTCATGTGTAATTTCATGCAACAACTCTTAAGGTGTGCAACAGGTCATTGATGTCACTTTTTGTGTTTCAAAATGCACCAAACATTCTCTGTTGGGGACAGATCAGGACTGCAGGCAGGCCAGTCCAGCTCACACACCCTCTTTCTCTGCAGCTGTGCCTTTGGAATATGTGCAGAATCTGGATTTACATTGTCTTGTTGAAATATGCATAGGCGTGGAAAAGATGTCGTCTTGAAAGCAGTATGCTGATCCAAAATCTCTACGCACTTTTCAGCATTAATTGTGCCGGCACAGAATTGTGTTACCTTTGCCAAAGGCACTAACATGACCCCATACCATGACAAACTCTGGCCTTTCGACATTGCTGCTGGTAACAGTCTGGATGGTCCTTTTTTTCTTTGGTCTGGAGCACAAGGTGTTCATTTCTTCCAAAAGGGACTTAATTATTGATTAGTCTGACTACATGCCTCTGAGCCCAGAGAAAAGGATGGTGCTTCTGGACGCAGGAAAAAGGCTTCCTTTTGGCACAGTGAAGTTTTAAATGGCCTTTGTGGAGGTAAGTGCATATTTTAATGTAATAAATGAGTAACTTTCAGCCAATGTGGCTATATTGATTACATGTGTAACTAATTTTTATTATTATTGTTATTTTTTGTTACTGGGTATTAAGTGTTATTTCCTAATTAAATTTTCATCAAACAATCAAAAATATAGAAAATGGTTATTATTCCCTACAAACTTTGCTTTTGTGACTGACAGTGATATTTAAAAAAATACCTATTTTCCAGAACATTCCAAAAGTTCTGGGTAAACTTGGAGTCACTTCTAGACTTTCAAGAACTTTCTAGAATTTTCTAGAACTTTCCAGTAATATGAATAGTAGTATAAATACGGGGGACCTTAAACCCATCTGTTCAGTTTAGTTCCAGCTGCCAATGTGGATACATATCTACATTTTTCTGAGATGCCATCAAGAGGCTGCAAGTGTCCAGCAGACACCTTTTTGCTATGTCTGTGGCCAATTTATCAAGACAAGAGCAAAAAAGGATTCTGCAGAAGCATCTGCCAAGATGTGTGAGGTGTGAGTCATACATCTCGGAAAACTCTTCTCTTCTACCCCTTTTGTGGTCATCTTTGTATAACTTTAATATAAATACATGATTTTGATTCATATGTTGTTTTTTGGATGAAAAGTCATACATTTGCCTATTTTCTCATTGGAACTACCCAGGAACAAAAATTGCGTTACGCAGTGTTATAGATGAATGATGGCTCCTGATGCAGTCCTATCTGAGAGATTAGAGATCAGTTATTCATCTTAGGCTTGTGTCCTTGACTTTTACGCACTGAAACTCCTCCAGGTTCCTTGAATCTTTTAATTATGTTATGCACCGTAGATGGTGCAATATCCAAATCCCTTCCTATCTTTCTTTAAGGAACATTGGGCCTCATTCATTTTTTCCTACATTTGGTCTTAAGAAAGGTCTTAAAAAGTTCCTAAGAAAAGTCTATGTTAGATTCATGGCAGGTTCCTAAACCATAGAATTGTCCGCAAATGTGTTCTCATAATGATTAATCCCATTGTCCTTGTAAACTGAGATTGCGTGCCAGTTGTTCCTAATTAGCATAAGTAAACACTCCACCAATCCCCATAAAAGGGCATGTCTGCACCCATGTGCTCTGGACCGAAGAAGAAAAGGACCATCCAGACTATTTCTAGCAACAAAGTGTATTGCGTGGGTATTGCGTGTGTACCCCCCCC
>JAODJU010000038.1:19637292-19658164 GCA_026776725.1 Gnathonemus echidnorhynchus | reverse complement strand
GGTACCCCCCCCCCCCCCCCCACTGCCCGCACCTCCATTTTGATGGTCTTGAAATGCTGCTCCCTTGGCATACGCGTTAATGGAATCAAACATCAATCTGAGGGGCGCGCGTGTGAGTATTTATGTCCTTTTCAGGGGAAATTTCCTTCCTTTTGTTCTGTGATCAAAAGGCGAGGCGTGTTCCCTCGCCCAGGTGGCGTCATGTCATCTGGGATGCTGTATTAATGGGGGGGTGGGGGGGGGAGAGACTCAGTTTTAGCCCAGGATTAGTGCCTGCCTGTAGCTTCTGTGGGACCTCTCACTCCCAAAGAAAATTGATAAATCGATACAATCTGACAAGTCAGCCCCCCTCCCCCATGATCTTTGCGGGGGGGGGCAAAGGGAGCTCATCCTTCTTGGCCACATGCCTTGGGCCATTCCCGCCAAGGGTCGCTAATGTGCCTTTTGTAATAAACATTCCTGCCGCTGATGTCTGCAGGACGTCCCGTCGCTTTACGAGCCTCAGGGTAATGGGTCATGCGCTTCACTCGTTTCCGGCAGTGCAGACGTGCCCGCTTGTCGTGCATGAGAAAGGACGATGGCTGAGTTTCTCCACTTCTATCTGCAAACTACAAACCAGGGCTGTATACTGGGGCGGGGCCACAGGCCCTAGCTGACAGCTGATTGGCCCTCAGAGTGCCTCCTCCCCGTCACTCAAAAAATATCATTGGCTAATGATAATTGCTGTATACATTATGCCCCGTCTTATGCCCCTCACTTTAAAAAATCCTATAGTTGCCCCTTGCCTCATGCACTTGAAGATGAAGACTGCAGAATGAGACTGGGGATCAATTATCCCAGGGTCACATGTGTAATGGTGGCCATGGCACCATGCAGATAACAGGGGCACTTGGGTAAATTTTAAATGGGAATTTGCTGCAGGAAACACATGCTGTATCAGACTGCCATGTATGGATAAATTATATTCTGCGCTATATTTAATCTTTGGTTGCACTCATAAATTCTTGCTGGTTTTAGCATGGTTGATTCCCTACAGTGTGGATTTACAGGCTATTAGCTTTTTCTCCAGTGCTTGATGTAAATACAGTATTGACAGTCAGTGGATGACATTCCTTCGTTGTGACACATCTTTACTGACCGGTTACTGCTAATGCATTGATGGACTTTAAACCTTCTTTTTATTGTGATGTGACCAGCAGCATCATTATAGTCCTTTGGTTTCTGGTGTATTATTGCCATTTCTCTTTATTCTCTCTGTCCTCCTAAATATTATAATTAACGGAAACAAGAAATGAGGTCAGAGGTAAAAACTGTTAGCATAGCTAAAGAAGGGCATACTTCTTTACAGTGTCTATGCATTCCTGGTTTCAGATAGAAATGAAGTACGCAAAATATTTGTGTGTTCCGAAACACCCAACAGAAGCACATGACATTGAATTAAAACTTTTGGGATTCACAAGGATTCACGAGGATGCCTAATGGTGCACGCTGCCCTCAAATTAGTGCTCCTTCAGATGGAAGCCAATCAGTCCATGACCATGACATGATTGCTGTGATTGTGCCACCTCACTCATTTCAGAGTGATTTTGCTCTGGACTCAGCTCTAGGTATTTATTAGGCTCTGAGATCAGATCCACCACCAAGTGCAGCCATTTTGGTTCTAACAGACTGGGGGAGTTTGAGTGTAAGGCCATAGCCTGCAGTCTCTCTTGTTCTCTGCGACCAGGGGAAAAGAATGAAGGGAGACTGGATTGTGTCATTAATGTTACAGCAACCTGCAACACCTTCTGCAGCCAGATCCAGCAGGACCACTCCCTGCCTCACCGAAGTATGGAACATGTCCACAACTCCTTTCCTAATTAGCAGAGCTGGATATAAGGAGTCACTGAGTAATCACTTCTTTGTGGGGTGTTGAGCATGTTCTCTGCTGAACTGTGTACAGTTCTGCCTGTTGATTGTCACGTCAGTGGTTTTCTGATTTTGGTCTGAGTTCTGACTTTATGGTGCATTGGATTATATGCAGGGGCTTGTATACAAGGGTGGAGCCAAAGAAAGCTGAAAGCTGATTGGCCAAAGGAGTGCCCCTTCCCCTGTCACTCAACAATTTGAAACATATGATTGGCTAATGATAAGGTTGGCTCCTCTGTATGAATATGCCACCCACCTTAAAAAAATCCTAGAATCACCCCTGAGTACATGCTAGTCCTGCTCCATATGTGGATGGTCAGATTATCTTGTTCCTATTAATAATTATAAATTGCTTGCAGATGAGTAGAGGGGCTTGACCCCTGACCTTCTGCCCCTGTCTTTGGGACAATCACAGCACCCCAACCCCATGACCCCTTTCTCACAAGGGGTTACCTTTAATGACTAAGCATGTGCATTCAAAAGGAAAAACAAATCTTCCATAGTTAATGGATAAAAAAGCTACAATTTCAGACACCGTGGGGTAAGGTTATTCTTGTCTTTGGAGATGTACTCCAAGATAAATAAATCAGTAGCACTTATTTTAACTGATCTTTTTAATGACTTATAAATGAGGCATCCTGCCAGGCCGGGGTGAATGCGCTGATAGCTATGCCACATTCCGGCATATTTACACTCTCATTTGAGACACGCAACTAGCAATTGAGAGAAGAGCTACAGGGAAAGCAGGTAACTGTAGACACTTCTGCCGGGGCTGACCCCGTGTAGGGTCTTTGAAACCCTATAATCTGCAGTCGTTTAAGGAATCTCTGTCACCCATGGGGGGACGGGAGGGGGTCAAACCAAATGCAACAGGAAAGTGGCAGAATTTCTCCACATTTCACCAATTACTTTGATTAGCTGAGTTTGACTGATTAGACCCTGGGTTGGTGCACGAGATCATTCTGCTTGGTCTCCTGATCTGGTGAGCAGACTGGTTGCTCTTCCATCTCTGCCTCCCGCTGAAAAAGTAGGGGTGCTATCAGGCTTTCTACCGCCACGCCTTCCTGCCTCGACTGGCCTCGCGAGAGCCCGTCTGTGGTGAAACGACGCTCTCTGCTCACAGCTTGCTTTCTCCCATTCGTCTGGAACCCCTGTGATTATTTACACCCTGCTACAATTTAATTCATTGTGCAATCGTTAAGGCCGCAAACTGCCATCTACATTATGTCGTAAGAGGGGCAGATGAGCTCTCCGGTGCCACTGTGATCATTTTGTTGGAAAAATCACAGCGTAGACACTCCAGACATCATAATCCAAGAGATAAAACTTGATTCAAGGGCTTCTTCATTCATTAGGTAATACAAGGTGGCTCAGAGCATATCTCCACCATGTCCAAGGTAAGAAATACCACAAGATCCCATTAGTATTAAGGTTTATATGAACACGCAAGCAGTCTCCCGAGGCTCAATTACATTACCAGCATTTTCATGAATTGACTTACGAGGGGAAGGGTGTCATGGATGGTCCAAGAATATCCTGTCTACCACATCCCCTCCTTGCTTGAGTGAGTCTGAGATGTTTGGTTGCTTTAGAACTGTGGATCTATGGCTTGATGTCTGCAAGGCCAGACTCAGCAGAACACGGATAATTTTCTGTCCCAAAAAGAAGGCTCGGGGTCATAAATGGCCGTGACATAAATAGGAGATGCAGAATGGCGTCCATGATTACCGGCGGCCACTTACCGCTGCTCTGTATTTCAGTTGTGCCTGATTTCACATTTCTGTCCCACAGAGGCAAACAAGCTTGAATTTTAAACCACAAAGGTCCAGAGAAATTGGCCTTCCAGGATGGCTTATGTAAGTGGTCCAGGAGAGAAGTATGCATGTCATTTTCCCTGTGAACAATAAAGTGCGCAATTAACTTCTAAAAACAAGAAAGCGCACAAAAGAAGGGGTGGAGAATCTAAACCAGAGAGTACAGTAAAATTTTAGATATGGCTTCTACGCAGAGAGTGAATTGTGAATCCTCAACAACCAGCCTTAAATTACAGCAGTCAAATTTTGGGCTTTTATGGGTTTGGTATGCCAGTAAAACCTTGATGTCTGTAACATGAGAGGATTGAGCTAAAATTATAGGGTAGCTGCAAGTTCTTGGTGTAACTGGTGCCTTTTGGACAGGAGTCCTCTGAAGAGTTAACACCCATCTACTGAAATCCCACCAGGACTGCTGGTGGAGGCTAGTTAGAGCTGGGATTAATGATTTTCAAATGTTTAAATAGTCTTTGGTAAAGCTATATGTTTTAGCTTAGCATGGATGGTCTTTCTTGAATTTGTATGGCAAAAATCCAGTAAAGGTAATTAGCTTTTTTTCTGGCATGTTTATTGATTCTCTATCAGTAACTGCGTGTTCAAAGTATGTGATGTCATACCTTCACCAATCACCTCAGGTCTGCTGGGTTCATTATCAGCGTTGAAGTGCTAATGCTAAATCACTTTCTTCACATTTGTATAGATAAATGTTATTTTTAGGCTTAAAAGGCTTTCCATTGTGTCTTCTACTGTAATATGTGGTCATTTGGTTTTTATTTAAATCCCTTCATTTTTGCCCCTAGAATTATGAGTAGTACATCTATATTTTATCTCTTTGGCTGATGCTTTAATCCAAAGCAACATGCACTTTTTTGTTAAACAAAAGTTGGACAGTGGCTGGTGGGTTAGGGTTAGGGTCAGGGTCCACAGGATTGGAACCAGCAACTTTCGGATTACAGGCACAGTGCTCTAACTTGCTGAGCTACACAACACTCCCTGCCCCCACTGTCTGTCCAGGATTCGAGGTTCAGACCCCATTGGACCACATTAGCTGTCCCAGAGAATGAGGCCAGGATCCCACAGAGGGCAAAACGAAGGGAATATCATTCACCTGCAAGCATGTTGTGCTGCTTGGTAAAACCACAAGCCTGTCCAGTGAAGATGACCCAGGTCTGGAGAAGGAATGAGCTGGTTTTTGCCCTCTTAAGTTGGTACTGGTCTGTTTGACGGAGGACGTATGACAAATTTATACAAAGAAAAAGGGAATTTCACAGCATGTACTACAAAAAAGAAGGAATTTAAAAGGATGTTTACTGTAGTTGAAGTCATTGGCTTCCCCTATCAAGGAGATAGGAAATTTTGCATAAAATATTTCTTTAAGGGAAAACATTTATACAGTTATAGGAGAGGTGGGATTTTGAAACAGTCAGATGAGCTGAGCTGCTGGGTTGACAGCATCCACCTGTCCCTCTTTGATGTGATCTGTGTAAACTGGTGCGTTCTGGTTTATTTGTTTTACATTCTATTTCACTGGGGGAAAAAAACCATGAGCCCAAGTGAACAAAAGCTTTCGTGCAGTGAAAGTGAACTTTAACAGTTTGTGAAATTTTCAGATATTACACTGCTTTACAGAAAAGATTACAAATGATCACACACAATAATTTAAAATCTAGAAAAAGATAACCATATTATCTTTGCCATGAACAGGTAACCCACGCTGTCACCCAAAATGGGTTTATGTCTTAAATGGTCTCAAACTTTGAAAAGTAACTTTTAGATATTTTCTCTGTATTATATATAAATACACACACACACAGGTTTGTAATTATATCTTTCTTAGGACTCTGCATCCATTTCTATGGGAAAACTCTAATCCTGACGATCTTAGCCCCTATTCTGCCGTAACCTTAACCATAAGTAATGAAACAATTTTTGTGGAGACCTGAGAAATGCTCCCCACAACGTCAAAATAACAGGTTTTGATCACATTGTGGGGCGTTTGGTCCCCAAGATGTAATAATACAAACCTAATTCACACTCACACACACACACACACACACACACATATATATATATATATATATATATATATGCAAACTGCAGTCTGGTTCTTTTCTGTTTCTCATTAATGAAGGGCTTCTTTCTTGCTTTATATAACTTCAGTCCTCCTCCTAGGAGCCTGATATGAACTGTCCTAGCAGTGCACCTCACACCTACACTTAATGTTTCCTGATCCTTTTGAAGGTCACTTGATGTCATCCTCCGAATCATGAGAAACTGTCAGATAAGTTATTAGAACTTAGAAATTAGAAAGTCACTTCCGCCCTTTACTTTACTGGTTTCTGGTCGTTTCCTGTGTCTCCTGTTTCACCTTCTTCTTGTGAACTGCTGTCTTAGAAATTTTGAACCTGGAAGCAACCTGTTGCTCAGTGTAGCCTCTGCCAGCAGAACCAGGATCAAACCAGGATTTAAAAATTCAGATTTGCTTAAAATTATAGAGTGGTCTCTATATGTGTGTGTGTGTGTGTGCACATTCCTTTATGAAAATTTAACAAAATTCAAAATTGATATCATGGCTACCTGGCTCTGTCCCCTATGTAGGAGTGGAATGGAGCAGAACCCCACAGAACAGTAGCACGCCATGATTGGAAATAGGCAGCTGTCTGACGTGAACTGCTGCCAAATATTCCTGTGAAACTAAAGTATGCGCTTCTCTGGAGAGGTTTAATTTATGGGGGAAAAAAGAAAACCTGCATATATATATAAGTAAGTAAGTCAAAAAATAATAGAAGAGATAAAAACACATAATTATCTAAGGTGTATTTCATGAATATGAAAAATATCACTCGGACACAGAACAGTTAATTAAGATGCTGACATTTGAGCACAATGATTCCAGTGTAATGGATTATTTGGGTGTGTTGTTTTTAATTTTATTCTGACCTTCGGCAGACAATAAAGATTCCATTTTGATTCCAATGACAAGTGAGCATTAACCACAGAAGAAGAAGACCTGTATAGCTATCGGTTTAGGATGGTGTCAAAGGTGGTTTTAGCTTAATTTTAAAATGGTAATGAAGGCGAGCGATTCTATTTGTGTAAGCGAAATGACTGGTTGAGAGGCAGCATTTCAGGCTGAATTGGAATTTGTCGGAAGGTATGTTTTTCAGGTAGCTCGAGCTAAAAAAAAATGCAATTTATTCTGAATACAAAAGCATCCTGTAAAACTCCCTTGTGTAAATGTTTATGAATATCATGTGTACTCTACATACCCTTGGTACACAAAGATACCCGTAACCTTCAGTCAAAACTGCAACATTCTGACTGCCTCCAAGTAGCAGGTTTAATTAATTGCAGCCTCATACGGAAGCGTTATCCTCTCTGCGCTGCTCTCATCCTTTGTCGAGTTTGGTATGTTTCCCACCAGCATTTCCCTCCGCAGAATGGCATCGGTACTGCTGGTCAATGCAAAGTACAAATTAAAGATTCAAGAATCGTCTCACCATATAAGGATACACGGACACAAGCGTTTGTGTACTATGTCCCCATATAGCATATATAACTCGAAATCAACATGAAATGTTGCTTCTCTGAGGCTGCCATGCAAATCGTGATTAAAATTTTAAAAAAAAATTCAGTAGGTAAAGCATCTGCTCATCTTACACAATTTGACAATCATACAAACAATTAAATCCAACATACAAACAATATTCTGAATAAATAAACAATATATACACGTTTGCATGCATGCATACAACAGCCATTCATATTATATACATACATATATAGACACAAACACATAGCACAAGACCAAAACATCAACTCCCCTAGCAGAATAAACCTAGTAAATGTGTACAAGCAGGTAAATGTTTAAGGGAGAGCTTGTGGTTATGAAAGACTAACTCCTCAGTATCCCTAATGTCTGACGTCATTTTCCTGTTTTTCATGACACTTACTCCTGACGGATAATGTTACGAATTACCATTGTCTTTGGGAGGACATTCAGATTAATTACAGCTGTATGTGCTAATGTTATCTTGCTCCTATTTCTATTGTTACCCTTGTCATTAATGTCGTACCAAACTGCCATTAAATATACTGTTATATATTCTCGCAGGCCTTGTAATTATCTCGAAATACTTTTCCTTGAATGACTCTGCAAACTCAATATAAAATCAGTAGGTATTTGCAATGGTCACCTTTCCTTTTCTTTTCTTTTTTTTTTTTTTTTTTGAGCATGCTGGCACAATTTCAAATTTGACGTACAGTCCAGCCCCACCCCGCTCCGGGTTCCGAGGGTAAATTGATCGGATGCTGCGTGCTGCAGGGATTCCACGAGATGTCATCTCCAATAAAGAATCAATATGTCCTCTCCACAGGAACGCTTGAGGAATCGGGGCCGGTTGCCATGACTACCGGGCCCTCCTCGCATCGTTCGGCGTGAGCCTTGCTTTTCGGTCTCATTTTTCACAAAATTGGAAGAGGTTAAACCTGTTTAGGGTTTATGATCCGTGCGCTCTGTCGTCCCGGCCGAGATGCATACTGAACAGCTGTGGAATGTAATGCCGTGAGCGGTCCATTCCTTAAGTCGGTAAAAGTTAGGCCCCAGAAAGATATCTCTAGTACATCTGACAATAAAAAATTGCTCCAGCTGAGTGCGCAGTACTACAGGCTGCCGTGCAATCAGCAATTTACGGTAATATTATTCTGCTTCTCTGTCGCCACATAAAACGAACAAATGCCATGTTCTGTTTGACACGTCGGTGCTGGGGAAATAAAACGTAACATCGGAAACAACAAATTACCGACAGCTGATGTATGGCGCCATTCTTCACAAATTCGCTGTGGAGCAATTCAAGGTTAGCGGTGCGTGGACACAGCCCTCACACCGGAGTAAAGAAAACACGCCCTGGGTCTCCTTGCCTGGGATTCAGTAGGCAAAACAGACCTTCTGTGGATCTGCAAATGCAAGTGTGTTGTCATTCAGAAGAAGAGGAAAGAAAATCTTTGCAAATCATTTGCTTCCATTTGAAAAACAGATTATATACAATTTGCATTTGTATTATGCTAAAATTCTGAGAAATGTGAAAGCAGCCATAATCTTACATAACAAGAAGGTTGAAACTTTAGACTAGAAAGATGATCAAAATAGCCCAGAAGAAAATCATCCAACTATCCATTTTCAAACATTGTCTTATACAGGGCCGGGGGAGGGGGGGGCGGTTATCTGGAGCCTATTATGAAAGCTATGGGTGAAAGACAGGGAATAACCCAGGACGGGGTGCCAACCAATCAGTCAATTCAGATTATTTAGGGGACCCTCAAAGTTAATAGTTAGTATTTTGGGTGGCAGCAGTACTGTAGACTGCTGTTTTTTCGTAAATAAGCCCATCCCTTAGTGATACCTTTGGAGATTATAGCCCTGTTTATACTTGGCTTTAAAATACGTCTTTGGCATTCGGATAACAAGTAGACAGCTGAGATACATTAGCATTTACATCTGTGTCTATCATGAGTCTCCAAAGTGCCCAGCTGACCACTTGCGTTCAGTTTTCGTTACTGTTCCACGTTATACTACAAAAGATATGTGATCGAATGCTCAGACCACATCGGCAAATGGTTTGAGTGATTGGATCACAATGGCTCATGAGAGATTTGCTTAGACAAAAATGTTCTGAGGGCAGAACAAAAAAATGATTGGTTAAGCGAAGTAACCAATCAGATTGTAGAGGAGGTGGGTCCAAGCAACTAGAGGCAGTGGGACCAACCAATTAGATGTATATACATTTATTTAGTACTGTTCCACATTTTAAAGCCAAGTGTAAACAGGGCCTGTAAGTCACGATCCATCCATCTTTCTTGCTTATGCTTATGCAGTGTAGGGTTGCAGTGAACCTGAAGTGTACCCCCAGCCAAGGAAAAGGCAGGGGGCATCCTAGTTTATTACAGCAAGAGAAGATTCAGACATTTTCATTTTAAAGTCAGGAATTGCCATTTTTAAATTTGGTTCTCAGTGTAAATTGATTTATGTTCCGGACCACTAATATGTCCACCTCTTCTGATGCAGGGAAAGCATTCCCAGCTACCAAATAATCAGTATATACTTATGACAAAAGAAATGTCTTTAGGGAAACAAAATGGTAAATAAAACAGCGTGACGTAAGAATACCCCCCCACCCCCCCACAAATAGGAACGAAAAATACTTTAGCCAATACAGGTCATAACACCATGGAGCAGAAGTACAGTATAATTACACAATATTTACGTATGAAAAATGCACAAAAGTACATATAAAAATATATTACATTGTTGATTATAAGTAATATATATAACAAGGAGTAAAAACAACATCGCCAATCCAGCTTTTCTTTATTTTCTGTCTTACAAGTATGTTGTCAACATCAATTCCTTTTTTCAGCCCTAAGAACAAGCTTTTAAATTACAGAGATTAAGGAGAATGGTTTCTGAATTATTTAAGCCCTGCGAACATAATCCATTTTGAAGGCACTGGAGTATATAATGGTATAATTAGCATACAATGGAGCTTTCCATACGCCTACATTCTGCTGAATGTTTTTGAGATGCTGTAGATTATGAATAAGGCCGAATCCAAGGCTATAGACTGGATGCCGTTTACGGGCACGCAGAAACCTGACAAGTTACCTTGGAACCTTTTGGAAACTATTAGCAACGATTTCGTCAAGTACAATGGTTTTGTCTTTGACTTACTGTAACAAAGTACATCACCAGGTAACACAAACTAAAAATAGGGTTGATCACTGTTAGTCGGTACTAGTACAGATTTTGGTTTATTATTGCAGAAGCCAGGCCCTTTGCATGACCATATTATTGTGATTACCAGTTAACTAGGGACCGGTGATTATGATAGATAATTATCTAATTACCTGAATTAGCAGAGAATGTGGATGAGCTGTTTTACATATCTGCTGATTGGCGCCTGCAGTCAGTGTCAAGGTAAATGTAGAAAGAATGGCAGTAAATTCACCCGTATGGCTAAACAGTGTGCTCAGATTAGCCTGGGAAGCTCTAAAGATGTTCATCTGCTCAAGAAAATCATGGATCTAGCTCTGGGATGCTCCGATGTGGATTTTCAAGTCAGCTGTTTAATTAAATATACCTCCTTTGTTTGTTTGGCTTTTTTTCGTCGTCTGACTCACATAATCACCATGGCGATATTGCAGAAATGGGAAAAATAGCGACCAATAATAAGTCAGCTGTCATAATAATGGTCTAATTGTTGATGATCTCCAACCATCCACCTCCCATTTCCTGACCTGTTCCTGGTCAGGGTCACAGAGGGCCATGAACCCTATCAAGTCAAGTCAAGTGGGGCTTTATTGTCATACCAACTGTGTACAGTGACCCGGCAAACAGTGACACGAAATAACCTTCCCCTGGACAGTGGCACTGCATACTGTACATACATAAAGTACAGAGATAAATGGGATCAGTGCAGGGAAAAAAGCAATAATAAGTAGAAGAGCAATAATAAGAGTAATAAACAAACAAATACTGTAGATAAATAAAAATAAATAATGAGTATTAGTAACAGTGCCAAAAACGCTGATAAATCGGCAATAATATGTCAGTACAGTGATACAGTGCTGATGATTAGTTTGTGTAAAGTCCAAATCTGTAGAGGGAGGGAAGCAAGAGGTTTGCTGCTGAAATGGCCAAGGGGAGGAAGCTCTTACAGAGTCTGGAGACGCACTGGTGCCTTGTGCCAGACTGAGGGGGGGACAAAGGGAGGGTGACGTTCAGCGCATCTGGAAGGGAGGCGTCACTGTCGCTGACAGGTGGTGTGGTCTTATAGTATGTGATTGCCTGGATTCCCTGCCAGAGTCTCTGGTGGCGCAGCGTACGGCACAAGGCAGGGACACGCCCCACGTGGGGTGCCAGTCTGTCGTGCGCAAGTTAGTGATGCGGTGGCTCAGTGTGCAGCATAGCGGCCACAAACGGCAGGACTGCTGGTTTGAATCCCAGTCCCCCTTAGTGTGCATTGTGTGACATTTGGGTTTTCTCTCTCGGTCCCAACATATGCAGCTCAGCTAATTATCAGCCCCATAAGTGGGTGTGGGTTATGATTCTGTGCCTGTAATCAGAAGGTTGCAGGTTCAAATCCCAAGGCTCTTAACCACCACCCCCTCCCCCCCCAATTGACCCTGCTTTGGGTAAAAACATAGGCAAAATTATATATATATATGTATAAAAATCCTCAGCTGTACTTCCAGCTTAGTTCTTACCAAACAATCCACCCCACAAGAATTAATGGCAGAATTGACATCAGGACATCAGACAA
Organism: Gnathonemus echidnorhynchus; assembly: GCA_026776725.1. Taxonomy (NCBI): domain Eukaryota; kingdom Metazoa; phylum Chordata; class Actinopteri; order Osteoglossiformes; family Mormyridae; genus Gnathonemus; species Gnathonemus echidnorhynchus. The sequence goes on along the minus strand of JAODJU010000038.1, from coordinate 19,646,127 downwards.
GCTTCCCATACATAATCAATTAGATCCTGGACAGTTACAAGAAGGGCGACCGGCAACCCTTTCACGTCTTTCACCACAGCCCACGCTCACCTTCGGGGGACGGTGCCGCTCTCTGCCATGAAGCAGAGTCGGGTCACGCTGAACTCATGGGATCTTAAAAGGAGTAAGTTCTTTTGCCGCCCCCGAATCCCTTGAAGTGCTGTTTTAAACTGCACATATTGCACCAAGAAATCCTTCCTGGAATATCTTGACTCACATTTCTCTAACAGAATATGTCCCAAAATCTGTAAGCCAAAAGACACAAATGTGAACTGTAGTTATACATTTACACTAATAGCACGTTATACAGATTTCCCTTACATCCTACTCTCTCCGCTATTCATATGTCTACGTTTGTTTATTTATAAATATCCCACTTTTAATTCCACCTCTCTATGCTTTACTCTGCCTGTGTAATTTCGTCTTGACGGTATACTGACAATGAATTCTCGTGCCACCAACTGCACCAAAACAAATCCCTTGCACATTTTGTACACGGCAAATTAAAGGATTTTGATTTTGATTCAAATATGTGAACAGAAAGTAGACAAAACTTAAACTTAAACCTAAACCTGGTGACCATAATAGCTAATTTAGAGAGAAGATACAAACGGTAGTTTTGGAATGCTGTAATGTACTGAGGTAATGGGTACAAGTTTAAAAAAAGAGCTCTGTGTCTTTTTTGCTTTACAGCATCTTCGTGTTGCCAGTCGACAAGAGGCTGATTAAAGCAATCAGCCCCCCAATCACTGTCCTAGATGGCAGGTTCTGACACGTTAATGCCTGTCCGGTGGGACGGCCTCCTCTGCTGCAGACCGACCTCCCCCCGCGAGAGGCCGGGATCCACTGCGATTCAAATCAGCCGTGCGGCGCGGACATGCAAAGCATGCAATCAACGTGCCTTTCGTCGGTGGTCTGACAGGGTGCAGCCGGCACTGCGGCCACCCCAGCTTCACGCGGTAACAGACCTCAGGAACTGAACGGATCCCGAGTGACAAAGCCGCCAGCTTCCTTCGGCTAGACGTAGCCGCGCGGAAGAGAAAAATACCCTTGTGCCTTTCCGTTGTCTAAGAAGATCTGTCACAAAAATGAACCATCGGAAGGCTGTTGTTCATTGTAAGGGGATTTTCAGCGTATGAATAAACTGGCGACTTACTGCAGCACACATTCACACACACGCGCGCGCGCACATACACACACACACACACACAAACCCAACAGCTACAAAATCTCAGGAGATAGAAGATCCCTGTGTTAATGACTACGCCTGTGTCAGTGTAAGTGAATTACTGTGACCCTATGTCCAAGATTATTGCAGTTTAATAAGACTCATTATGCTTTAATTATAACAGTCCTTTACCTTCCATATTTTCGGTGCCAGTGTACCATATTTTTACATTGAGGATTCTGCAGGTCACATTTCAAACTGAGTATTCCTCTGAAATCTGTTGAATAAAAATGAGGCATTTTCGGGAAATAAATCTGATTCTGGGAGGCACAGTGCACTCAGTAGGTGGCGCTGTTGCCCGCTGCCTTCGGGGTGGCGGGGGGGGTGTGGTTAATCCCTTGCTGCTCGGCATGCGTGTTTGCATGTTCGCCCCGCATCATGTGAACTTCCACGGGATATGCCGGTTTACACCCACATACCAAAGACATGCAGTTAGGCTACTCAATGTCCCGAAATTGCCTTTAGCAAGCGCCCCCCCCCCACCACGGACTAGCACCCCACCCGGCGTACCCCTGCCTTGTGCCCTATGCTGCCTGAGATAAGCTCCTTACCCTACCTGACCCTGACAAAGATATCTGTTTGGAAGACGGCAGGATCCGTATCTTTATTTCTGATGCAACTGTTAAAATAAAAAGTAACCGAGTGTGTTTCTGTGAACATTTCGAACCTATTTTTAACAACTGAGATATATGAAATGTTTTTCAGATTCTTTTGAAATTTTCTATTTTCCACTGAAGTCTTTGCTAATATCATGAGGTCAGTGTTTATTGTGAGCATAGTGATTAAAAAAAGGAGCAAAACAAAATGCAGAAAAAATTGATTGTCAAAATACATGGCAGGGTAACTCGTGGTGGAATCCATCTTAAAATGTGGCTGGCTTTTTATTTTTCAAATTTATAGTTTTGGGCTTCGGACTTTGCAGAAAAAGATAAATTAAAAAATACCTTTATTGTCTCGTCCTCGATACATTTTATAGGACAAAGTGGTGTTTGTTTCTGAAAAACGACTCCTTTAAAATGGCTTTGACAACTCAATGTGTCCTGGTGAAAGGAAGAGCATTTATGAGTCATAAATCCTGGATTCCCTCATGCACTGTGTAAACCAAATGCATTAACCCCGTAAGAGTGTACGGTTACTCAGATCTTACCACTGAACACACCCAGGGATTCATTGGTATTGCCACAAGTTCAAGCAGCCGTACAGAGCTGTCCATTTTAACTACATTCAGCTTGGTCAGCAGTGACATATCATTGCTATGAATCAATCCATATATTTCCTGCAGGACGAGCGTGTTGGATGTGTCAAGTATTAAAAATGGCTTTTCTTTTGCTCCTGGGGACAAAAAAAGCTGCTGGCATCACGTAGAGGGAGAACTAATCCTTGCTGTTGATGGTATTTTATAAGAATGGTGTGTGTGACAAAGCACAAGGATTAATAAGGGCACAGGAGTGGCAGATATCTGGCTCTACACAGCAACTGAAAATGTACATCTGATTTACCATCTGCTGCTTGATGGTACCAGGGGTAGCTGAGGTAACGTTCCAGTAATGTACATGCAAAGCCAGACCAGTGGGCATTAACACACCATTCATTTGCATCACTGTTCAAATCAAATCCAAATGCAAAAACTTCAGTTTGGAGGACATTTTCCTCCCTGTCTCAATTTTACTTGTAATTTCAGTGGTCAGTTTTTCTTTATTTGTAAAGAACAAAGACCATTTTTAAATCCCATTTCCCTTCAGAAGAAGCTTAGTCATATTCCGCCACATTTGCTTTGAGTCATCATATATTTACCTTTTTTCATTTAAGGATCATTGTTCTGTAGCCTTGGATACAGATGTCTTGCACACCAAGGCCGATTGCGTCTCTAGTCCCCTGAAAGACTTTCTGCTCTGTCCGAATGATTTACAACATGACTGTGATGCTGACGATTCGCATTACATTAAATCTGTGAAAAATCCTCAACCTCAATGAGTTTATTATCTTGCAAAAAAAAAATGCGTTAGCACGATCATAAAAATATTATAGCTAGTCTTGAGCAGCATTACCGTATGTTCTTATACAGGAAGAAGCCCTTAACTATTCTCGCAAACGACAGCGTGTCGGACAACCTGCTTCCTGTCCCCTGTTTTCCCTTCATATATGGATCTTCTTTTGACACAGTGACAAATCTGTCATCATCATGTATAAATGATAATGATGTAAGTCAGAATCTTTTGTGTTTCTGGGAGAACAGATAACACAGTTAAAGGTCCGATAAACAATGGAAAAATGATAAATAAAAAAGTGGTATCATCCCTTTTTTCTTTTCCTGGTTGTTTACACAGCCATGGGATATTAATAATCAATTAGATATTATTTTTGAGCATCCTATCCACGTTACCTCTTCAGGCGTGTCCCTTACTGGACTGGGGCCCTGACCTTATGCAGTCTGGATTGCACAGTATACCCAAATAATGAACTGCCAAGTGCACTAAATGGAAGTTCTATAAATATTTAACAATTTTCTAAACAATGGAGTAAATAACATAAAAATGCATAAAACTGCAAATAAGCATTTTAACTTAGAGTATTTGTTTCCTTTCTGTTTTTCTTGGATGCCAGCCTGTTTGTCCATATGTGCGAAATATGGTTTTGAGAGCATCACGGTTGGACACTGAATGCGAGTAGACAGCTTATTGAATTGGAAATAAACAGTTCCATAAACAGTTCCATAAACAGTTCCACCTGTGTGCGGGCGTTGCGTAAACATGAGACCTGCGAGACAGCCCGGGCAGCCGCGGTGTAAATCAGAGATTGTTCCGGACTCAGCTGACCTCTCCTACGGCTTAAACCTGAGGCTTTTGCAGTGCTGCCCCAGTTAAAAAAACATCTGATGTGATTTGGACGGCTGAAAATAAACAGCAGTGCGAGGCAATAGTGATACTGTCAGGTAATATCGCCCCTACTTGCAAGTCTTTTCTTTATAGTTGGGAAAAATGATTCTGACTCTGATATAGACGGGCACCCCATCCAGAATGTACCCCATCCTTCGGCCCTGTGCTTCCTTGGATAAGATCCAGCCTCCTGTGATTCTCAGAATAAATGGTTAGAAGATGGATTGAAGGATGGACATTACTGACACTTTCTAATAGCTATGTTTTCAATTTCTCGCTTTCTTTACCTGTTTTTATTTGTATTTGTCTCTACGAATAACTGTTGGAGTTAAAAAAATAAATAAATAAAAAATACAATCCTGCACCATCAGTGCAGCCCTCACTGGGAACAGAAATTTGAAGATGCATGGATGGATGTACTTTTACACTGATATGACCTCCTAAATCCATGTAATAGACATTAAAGGAAACACAGAAATGGAAATATTCATTAATTCATTAATATTCCAGAAAACGGTACCCAGTTCTTATTAAAACTGAGTTAAATAGCTGGAAGCTCATTGTGCCATCACCGGTCAACACTACACTTACTATTTTGGTGGATGTCTGTTTCTGTCACATTTTGTCTGGAGGTTTTATTTTTAAGCTACATTAGTTTAGCAGACAATTTCCAATGTGTTTCCTACTTACGTCATGATTTTAAGACCCTTCTATGTCTTTCTCTAACGTGCAACGGTAGCATTTCAAATGTCAAGTGGCTCACCGCAAGCTGTTAAAATTTTACGGCAAATTAACTATTCGCTGTTAGCTGTACCGGGGCTGCAAATAAAAAATGAATTGAACGTGATAAAAATTATGGACTGTGACTCTTTGTGAACTTGTGAGTGGAGTGAGGCAAAGAAAAAAAAAAGAGTTTCTGTTGACATCCGATCATGCTTTACGACTTCGAAAAAAGGGCGCGTGGAGTTTCATAACGTCTTCTGCGTTATCGAGGTTGGTGGTGATGCTGCAAAAAATACACACACACACACACAAATCTGCATTCACTCTCTAAAGAAGAGCCAACCTTTGCATCTTCCCTGTCTCCCCGTTTGTCACTGTCAAGTTCCAGTCCGATATTTATTTAACACTCAATTTCATTTCAATTTAACTAATCTCAGCATGGCGCATCAAACAGAGTAAGTAAGACATCAATCTGTTCAAGGTTTTTTTTTTTTTTACTCTTGGGCTGTTAATATAAAGACTTACCTAAGTGTTGGGTAAAAAAAAATGCACAGTTGAGGATTTGTTGAGTGGAAATATGCAAGGTCTGGACCTGCCATATTTGCGTGCTCCTCATTTCTTGGGACTGCTGACCTTGATAAAACAGAATCATACTTCTCATAAGCATTTTACTTATATAAAAACTGGCACTCACAATCAGTCATTTTTCAAATATTTACAGAAAATACCTGAATGTAGCTTTCTCAGAAAAAGACTTAATTTCGCAATTTAACGTCATTGCCTATCTGGTTAAATTGACACTGGAATCAAGGCTATATGACTTCTTGCTTCCGGCTCGCATACCTTCAAAAAAGTACAATAACTTCCACACCGAAAAGGCATTTTTCTATTAGTTTATAGCAGCTTGTTTGTATGGTTTAGGTAAGGCATAGTACTGCATGACCTGTTTTTCAGTAACATGCACTCTGCCTGCACGCACCTGGCTGGTCTTGTAGGCATGTCACCGCACTTGTAGAAAATTGAGATTGATGTACTTGTGTACACATTGCAGCACTTACTGTAGTACTTTCATACACAATGTAATGGGCCTGACTGAAGGGCAGCAATGAACAAAAGGAACACGCACTGACAAGAAATTATTGTCATTCTTTTGGCCCGAAATTTAATAACTTAACAAGAAAAAACAAGGTCAGGAGGCAAAAATCAGTGCAAGCAGAAATGATGATTAACGGCATGAACGTGGAGTAAAGGTGGATTACTTTTGTAAAATCTCTCCAAATTACTGAGTTATGTAATCTAATCTTAATAGTCTTCAGACTCTGCTGATAGAGGCTTGTGCATTAGTTTACCCATTTGAGTGTAGAGAATGTTGATTGGATCCCAAAAATGCGAAAGAGTAAGCAGTGAGTAGGAAGTTCGTTGTAGTTGGTATGGTTTGCAAACGTTCAGTAGATGGTTGAAGGAGGATTCTACCTCCATCCCATGCCTAATTGTGAAGATACTCCATCCGCTTTTACAGTAGGTGCACCCACTATGTACACCGGAGCGAAGGGGAATACAAACACTGAAATCAAATCAATCAACACTAAAGGTTAGGGGAGCCAGCTAAATAAACTAACTTTAGGGTCTTCACACCATCATCGTACTATTATGTACACCACTATGTTCACAAGCAAACTGCTATACTTATATGCATGACACTGGGTTTTCATATAAATTCCCATATATCAGTCCCACATATTTTCATTTGAAGTGACTCAGATCTGGTTTCATTTTAGAGTGACCATGAGATATAAGGAGTTCTGCAAAGAGCTCTCCAAATTGAATCAGGCCCAGTTATGCAATAAGTAATGCATTATGCATGAATTTTAATTGAATACTGCAATGTAAAAACAAAACAAACACTTTTTTCCCCCCTTTCAGTGCTTCCAGCAATATCCACTATTTCAAGAATTTAATAACAGTAGGTGAATATAAACACCTGAGGTTTGCTCATACTGGATAGAAAGCAATGAGACACGATGTCAGACACACACACGCGCACCCACACACACACACACACACACAGACACACAGTCGTAAAAAGTGATGTTGGAACATTTCCACAATGCAATCAGCAGCACGTTCGAATGCATTTGGTATTTAACCACTGTCAATAAAAAGCCATTTTCTGACACAACAAGAGGAGGACTCAGAAGATCAGACCATAATTTCTCTGCTTCTGTAGCCAATTATTTCTCTCTCATACAACCGCAAATGCAACACAGGCAAGGTAATCGAAGCTGCGATGGACTCCCGCGAATCTCCTCGGCTACGAGGTCGTGCTTCAAAATCACCCCCTAGCAGGAACAATGTGACAGGTCCAGCTTATTTACAATCCACTGGCTCGCAATCACTCCAAGGTGCTTTTTTTTCTGCCTACCACTGGTGATTGTGGTGGCATCTACCAGGCACTCAACAGTCCAATATTACTTCTCCTCTCTCACCTATATCCTCCGGAGGTCCGTAAATTCATTTATGTCCTCTGTAGAGGACATTATGTTTTTCTCATATTTTTCATACTACACATGCCACTCTATTGAGCCCTGTTGTTCCTTAAAGGGGACAATTAAGGCGTTGAGATGACGTCATATACTTGGGGTATGCTTTTTACCACCCCAACACTTAAGTTAAGTTAAAAAAAAAAAAAAACAACATATTTTTCCCAGTGCCCCATCAGAAGATGCTGCCCTGGGCAATTACCCATCATGCCCTGGACAGAATCTGCCCATGACTGCCTATTTTCATGATTTAAGGATTGGCATCCTCATCAGGGTCTTGTACCATAAGCTGCCTGGCATAGACTCCAGCTGGTATCCATGTACTGGATAAGTGGTCAGAAGATTGGAGGATGGATAGCAATGAGCATTGTGCCTCTGATTGGCTGACAGATGGACCAATCACGGCATGCACCATCACTGCAGGACTCACCTGCCGGTTTCTATTCCAACGGCCTTAGTTCTTTCATTTCTCCCTCGGGACGTACCTTTTGCGAAAGGACCACGCTGTCAGTGCCCCCTACCAGCCCCTCTGAACTCATCTCTGGGGCCCAGAAGGGGGCGGCAGCACCCAGGGGAGCAGGAACAAGGCCGGGCTCTTAGTACGGTCCCGGCTGGGGCAGGGGGTTCAGCACCGCGGATAGCGACCTATCTGCTTTTCCTCTGCACCCCTGCTGCATCTCAGTATCTCCAGCCTCCCCCCGCCCGGTCCTCCCAGAGGCCAAGAGGAGATCTCCCTGAGCACGGCTCCTGCATTCCAATTCTCCACCGAGACCCAGTGCCCTCTTTATATTCATAAAAAGGCGTCTCTTGCCAATGCCCCTGATATACTCACTCCATTACTGAGCACCTAATATGAATTTAATTCTGCGAAAATCAATAGTTTCAAATGTAAAGAGAGCCGGTGTTAAATAACCACTTGGAATGGATGGAAAGAGCCTGTCAGACCCGTGCCACTTGCAGTTTATAGAGTTCAATCTTTATTTAAGCGACTAGGGTTAAGTTCCTCTCTTTAGGGTTCAACGGAGTTGAAGTATAGCAGAGCACCTGAGAGCAATAGCGGGTACCTGCTTTTACCAGGCAGGACAAACCAGGAGACTCCACTGATTTTTGGGTTTTATTCTGGTTATATACATATTTTTCCCCTTCACCAAATTCCCTCCTATGCAAAACTGAAACAGCAAGGTTTTGTCTGTTTTGTTGCCCCCATTTTTTATTTAAGTCCTCACCTGTCTACCAAGAAAATGGGAAAGTCCAAGGAGAGTCCGATTCCCCTTTTCTAACATGGTTCGTTCGGAAGGTGAGCCGCCTTTCTCACAGCACCGACAGGAACCGAATCTTGACAAGACTTTCAACTCTAAACGTTTCAAAGCCATAGCTACAAATTCTGGGCCCATGACAAAATGCCACCTTGCCCCCCCCCCCCCATTCC
>JAODJU010000038.1:19614847-19634675 GCA_026776725.1 Gnathonemus echidnorhynchus | reverse complement strand
CCCCCCCCCCCCCCCCCCCCTTGCAGTTATAACAGTTGCCACTCTTCTGGGAAGGTTTTTCACAAGATTTTCGAGTGTGTCCATTCATCCAGAAAAACATTGGTGAGGTCAGGCACTATTGTTGGATGTGAAGGTCTGGCTCGCGATCTCTGTTCCAGTTCATCCCAAAGGTATTTGATGGGGTTGAGGTCAGGGCCCTGAGCAGGCCAGTCAAGTTCTTCTATACTAAACTCGCCCAATCATGCCTTTATGGACCTTGCTTTGTGCACTGGAACAGAAAATGGCCTTCCCCAAACTGTTCCCACAAAGTTAGAAGCATAGCATTGTCCAAAATGTCTTGGTACGCTGAAGCATTAAGAGTTCTCTTCACTGGAACTAAGGGGCCAAGCCAAACTCCTGAAAAACAACCCCACACCATTATCCCTCCTCCACCAAACTTTACAGTTGGCACAATGCAGTCAGGCAGGTAAGGTTCTCCTGGCATCTGCCAAACCCAGACTCACCCACCAGACTGCCAAACAAAGAAGCATGATTCGTCACTCATGACTCTTGGCATTGCGCTTGGTGATGTGAGGTCTGCATGCAGCTGCTCGGCCATGGAAGCCCATTCCATGAAGTGCACAGTTTTTGTACTGGGGTTAATGCCAGAGGCAGCTTGGAACTCTGCAGTTATTGAGTCAACAGAGCGTTGGCGACTTTTACACACCATGCGCCTCAGCACTTGCCGACCCCGCTCTGTTACTTCACATGGTCTGTCACTTCGTGGCTGAGTTTCTGTTGTTCTTAAACAATCCCACTTTGCAATAATACCACTTACAGTTGACTGTGGAATATCTACCAGAGAAGAAATTTCACAAACTGACTTAAGGGTGGCATCCTATGACAGTACCAGGCTTGAATTCACTGAGCTCTTCAGAATGACCCATTCTTTCACAAATGTTTGTAAACCTGACTGCATGGCTAGGTGCTTGACTTTATATACCTGTGGCAATGGGTATGATTGAAACACCTGAATTCAATGATTAAGAGGTGTGCCCCAATACTTTTGTCCATATAGCATATTTATATCCTCCTGACATCCAGAAATTCATTTTTGTCCTCTGTAGAGGACATTATAGTTTTTCTCATGTCTCTGATACTGTACATGCCTGTTGTCCCTTTAAGATGACCAATATGGCTTTAAGATGACATCACATCAGTGGGGGTGTCCTTCATACCATCCCAGCTCCTGGGTAGCATGGTGGTTTAGTGGATTGCACTGCTGCTTGATGTTCCCAGGTTTAAGTCCTGCCCCGTGTGTCTGCATGTTCTTGTATTATGTGGGTTTCCACTAGGTTCCAGCTGCCACCCACAGATATGCAGTTACCCTAACTGGTCTCTCTAAAGTGTTCATAGTGTCTGAATGCATGTACGTTCCCTGTGATAGACTTCTAATGCTGTCTGGTTTGTACCCTGTGCCTCCTGGGATTGGTTCCAGGTGCCCCTGTGACCAGGGTTGCCAGGTCTCACACATCTGGCGTGACACTCACTCTTTCTGACTCTCACGCTCACGCAAAGAAATCTTACGGCAAATCCGTATTATTCCATTATAAACCTAAAATTTGCTACATCAAGAGCACTGATAAGGTAATAAAACTGTTACATACATGTAAATGTGTGGGCACGTGTGTGCAGACTTATCTCGAATTGAAAATCTCACTCCAGCCAGCTGACTGAAGTCGGCAACCCTGTCTGCGACCTTAACCGGGAAAAGCTGTTAGAAAATGTAAGATTGAAATATGTAAACCTGAGCTATTCTTCCCTGATGATTACAATCTCAGTTACATTTATTTGTCTGTACACTGTGATATTCCAGGACATTTATAGCTGTTTCATTGCAAGTGAGAGATTTTCTAAATGTGAAATTTCATTTGGCACATCTCTGGCATTTTTTTTTCCCCTGTTGAAATACGGCACACTTAGCTGTCACATGATACTCCGCAGGAGCCGTTTTCTCTTTTCACAGAGTTTCCTTCAGATCGGTCTCGACTTGAAAGCCACATCTCGTCTGGACTGACCTGCCGTCTCCAGACTGAGGCTCTGTCGTCTGATTCCCGTACGGACTCAAAACTCATAAATACGGGCTGCATCCGTATTAACAGGGCGAACCCTGCCTTATAATGGTAATCCCAAATTAATTCTTAACCTTTATCAATGCACCTACTTCCCGGGGATTTAAGCCAACACCAATATCACAATACCCTAAAATAATAATATACCTCTAGATTGTGTTAACTTAAAGAAGCAGCAATTTTCATCCTCCGTCCCAGATTAAAAAATAATTTTATTCCCATAATATTTATCTATAACTTTTTAATCTGATGTCTGTACTGTTTGTATCTTCCGCCTTAAGTTGGATCTATACACTTTTTTTTTGTTTTATACGTGTGTGTGTGTGTGTTTATTTATTTATTCTTTCCTCAGGCAACTTGGATCCTTAATCAGGATAGTTTTCAGGACCTTTGCAGCCACCATACCTGTATACTCCCCGTACACATGTAAAGTTTAAATAAGTAAATGTTGATCTATTCTTAGACTGTTTGCACCTGCCACTTTACAGCCAGCTGCACGCTATTGATATTTCTGTTTATTGTTTAATGTCTTATGTCTTGTTTTTTACCCTTCTGTGCCCTTTACGTCTCTTACATTGATGTCCCCCGTTGACAGTCTGGAGCTTACGGCAATGCATTTCACTGCACAATGTACCGAGTACAACTGTGTACGTGACGAATAAAACTTTGAAACTCGAAACTATTTACACCATATGACGGGGCCATGAGAGGGGATTACCAGGTTGCCTGGAGACCAGCCCATAATTAACCACATGTTCATTTCCATGGGTTTTCTTATAATGGGATCTAAAGGGGCCTCGAGAAACGAAGCATCTGCCCAGCTTGAGATTGGTCGGTTCGCCAAAGCCGGGGCCCGCCTCTCAGACCTCAGCACCCAATCATGATGCGGGGGGCTGCCCACACATGTTTGCTGTCCCACCTGAGCATCTTCTACAGCACAGGAACGCATTTAAAAAAAAAAACACCCTTGAGACACACATAGAGATGAGTTAGTCAGAGATGAGACGACTCTCACGGATAATCTAATGTGACTGGAACGGGCAATAAAACAGTCGATAATGCAGGGGCGCATATTTAGCAAGAAGGAGTGAAAGGGACGAGCTTTAAATTGCATTTGTCAATTATAGCGGGAATTAGATTAAGTAGATAGGGACGCATGCCTCCCAGGGGTCACTGGGTGATGAGTCTGAAAACATTTACAGTAGTGATGTAGAACTAGCCGATATGAAAAATGACAGCGTGCACCATGCAATAAGTATCCTGCAGAAGCAGCAGTTTTTAGTGAGGCTGCAACGTCAAATGCTCCCATGCCTGATGTCACTACCCCTGTTTACATGCTTCTGCTAAGATCTGCCTTTCTACCAGGTATTAATAAATGTCAGTCCCCATCGTAATTCATTCTTTATTAAGCAAGTGAGACTTGCACATTGAACTTGCCAGAAATCACAAGAAGCACAAGACGTTTTTGGACATGATCTCCTTCATCCTTGATTAATTTTAAAGAAGAGTTGTTTATACCAGAGTGTTCTGATGAAGAGACAACCCCAGTCCATGACTTTTACCATCGATACCCCCCCTTCCTTCGAGAAGTGCCCTCCAGGGGACCCCCCAAGACCTTTAGGGTCAAGGGGCTTGCTCAAGATCCAAATGGGGAGATCACTTAGTCAGTCATAGTGATTGAGCAGGTAACATTCTGATCATTTCTCTAACCCAAATGGGCCAAATGACCCAAACTTTTGCTGCCCACAATTAAATCATCCTTAACTTTAGCTAATGAGCATGTGATTTTAATAAATCCCACTTTTGTCACTATACTTATGCACCTCATTTTGAGGATTTACCTAATTTGGCTGTAATTTGGCAGAATCTTTCAAAAATGTGTATATCGAAAGACGGAATAGGCAAAATTCCACCGGTTTCTAGAGTCTTTTTATGCAGAGTAAATCACAAATGGCTCCGCTTTATCAATAAGCCTTGGTTGGTCAGCATCGAGTACATCAACAATTTCTGGTAAGAAGATTACATGTTTATTCCCTCGGTGAGGGTTTAATTAACATGGGAATGATTGGTTGAACTCTGCAGATAATTTTCATCCACAGTAATTAACATTCCATTGTCACCGAAGGAGTGGTTGAAAGAACTCTCTTAAATTAGAACACACCGATTCGTTCAAAGCCCGGGGCCAAGCACCTCCATTGCTGACAGATTCCGACTGATTTGGTGGCTATGATTACAGTTTATGCGTTCTAGTGCTTTTTAATAAATATGGATGCCCATCTGTGCCCATGTATTTCCCATGTAATGCAAGCAGACACTGCCCTCTGTACAGCCCATATCTGAGCCAGGGAATATACCAGAATGAGTATCAAAGGTTTAAGGTCTTTAAAGAAGTTTGTGACATTATTTTCACTTCATGGGGAGGGGTGAGCGTGACATTGTATACCTTTTTATGTTAATAAAAAGAAAGCTGTGATTTTTGGCTTTGTCGTTGCAGTTGGCGCCTTGAATCCATTTCAGACGGACGCGGATATAATGCCGTTCACGCTTTGCGCGAGACTCATAATGAGCACGATTATGCATTAGGTTCTGGTACAATTGCATTTAAATACCCAACGCATGTGATAAATATCCAAAGTGAGAAGCATTATTTCCCAAACAGTGGGAGTGGAGAGCTGTGGATTTGGCGAGGCTGTGTGTCACAACCCTTTATGACATCATTGGTTTCTTTCATTTTTGTTTTCGCAGTTTTGGCCCATTTCGGCACCCCCCCCCCCCCCCCCACTTCATTTTTATTACAGTGCATTTGTAGTTAATACATAATTAATGCAAAGGCCTGTGGAAATTTCGAAATTATGAATGAGTGTAAGCTAGACCAAGCCATTAGACGCACTAAACAGCAATCCCCTAACCCTTGGACAATAGCTTAGCAGAGTTTGCTGTGATGAATTCCTGTTGCTTAAAAAATAGCTTTATTTAAAAGGGTTATTGTTTTCTTAAAGCCCTAAATAATGACTAGTAATGTGAATACAATACAAAACATCCGACCATAAACTTGGAAGCACATTTCGCAAATGCATGTTTACTGTTCTATTAAGAGTTCAGAGCAATTCAGACAGCCCAGTTTACACATCACTCACAAATGATCTCCCTTCCAATCCTGTACAGGTAGGTATCCTTACGTTCTCAACTCTCTTTGAACGTCTCATTAAATACAAACGAATCTTCTCAAACCTCACCTCTCTTCACATGACCACGGCCTCAGTGTCCTCACTTTCCTTCATCCCCGTCGCCTTCTATTCACTCGATTTTGGCTGCAACTTTATTTCTCTAGAGGTGGGAATTTGTACCTGCAAAACAGAACACGACAGCTATCACAGTCTGAATATTCAAAATAAGATGCATGAACACGACCCACGTGAAATTATAATTAGAAAGGCAGTGACATGTCAACAACGCAACAGTGACAAACGGAAGAAAAACTATGTGAGACTGGTAAATATTCATAATTGTTTGAAAAATGTAACTTCACAGAAGAGGAGTTCACCATTAAGGTTTAATGAAGCATCATCCATTACTGGAAGAGAAAATTGTTACTATGGAAATATCAATGCTGTAAAAAAAAAGAAAGAAAAAACTGCTCCATGATGAAAGGTGATGAAATTCTAAATTCTAAAGTTGGGACTGAACAAACCTTTAAAAATATGCATTACTTTGGGTCTCAGGGAGTCTCATATTCCAAAATCATTATGCAAAATACAGTTTTTTATGTTTATTTTTAATGCCATGTGTCACACAGCTTCCTGGCATCCCATCACGAGTCGTTTATGTTTGAACGGGGTGAGATGCCATTCGCTGGAAATCATGCATCTACACGGAAGCATCAAAATGGACGTTAATGTGCTCTGCTTCGTCGTGTCCTTTCACAAAGCCCCCACAGCCTAATGGAAAACAGCCCGCGCTTTTAACTGGTCACGTCGCTTCGCACAAGAGGAAAACGCTCGCTGCGTTTTTTTTTTTTTCCTGTCCCTTCATCCATCCATCCATCCATCCATCCATCCACCCACCCAATTTGTTTCGGTGGCGAAAGTTCGTCACTCGTCGGTTTCTGCACATTAACCAGGCACCAAGTCGGTGCTTTTAAACACAGTAATTATCGTAATTATTAGC
Source organism: Gnathonemus echidnorhynchus (assembly GCA_026776725.1). NCBI lineage: Eukaryota > Metazoa > Chordata > Actinopteri > Osteoglossiformes > Mormyridae > Gnathonemus > Gnathonemus echidnorhynchus. The sequence continues at coordinate 19,628,397 of JAODJU010000038.1, read as the reverse complement.
AATCATTATCACTAATACAGATTGTATCATTACTTTTCATTAATAGAATATACCGTAAAGAGCATTACACTCGGCTCACTCTGTGTCCACTTCATACTCCCTGCCACACCGAGTGAAAAAAGAAGGAAAGAAAAAACATTTTAAGGCTTATTTAAACATTTATCATGGCCAGAAAAGTTGTCAGCAGTTCTATTCCAGGCTGCAATGTGAAAGAGCCCAGAGCATGAATTATGGTAGGCTCAAAGTACATATTATGATAAAGTGAAATAATAGCATGCCAAACATTCACATGATATATTTCCGCTCTGTGGTACATCTCGCATTGGAATAATCAATCAACGTAGGAAGTGAAAGATTGCCTTTGAAAAAAAAAGGGGGGGGGGGATGTTTTAGGAAATCTTATTTATATTTTCTATTACCATTTGAGCATTTGGAAAGCCATGGGAAAAAAGTTATAATAAAATAGGATCATCAGCACTGTAATTCTGTTTACTGTGGACTGGTGCTCAGGAAGTAATAAAGCATGACTGTTTAAAAATAGATGGAAGTCTACGGTTTAAAAACATCGATCGTCCGCTGTATAATTTCATTTGCGAAGTAATTATATCCATGAAGATGTACTGACCTCACGCATCGCAGCCCCCAAAAATCAAAACCTAAGTATCCACCTACTGGCAGCCTTGTTTCAAGACATATTCGCTCTGTGCTTGTGACTGAGAGCAATAACTGATGTTCATAAAAGGCTGTTTTTAATTTAGACATTTTTTCCCGGAGTCTCACATTTGCGTTCTTTAGATGAACACATTAAATTAGTTAAAGCTTTTCAGGGCAGCAAGTCGTCGTCGCAAATATGCTTCTGCCTCTGTCAGATATCAATCATTTAATCAGGCCAGATTGCTGGCTGAATATCGTCCGCAGCGCCAGACTCTTTCTAGATAAAATCTTGCTACTAGATCAAAAAAGGCACATTTTCTAACTCTTTACAGAGCGAGGTGGGCCACACTGAGCACAACAAGTGTCAGTCTGCCAAAGAAATTAACTCAGCCGGATGCCTAAGACTCTTTTCACGCTCCCTCGATGATAATAAGCCCCCTTTTTTAGCACTGTCATTGTCATTTCATTAAAGGGCTGCCTTCAGAATGAGTTACTCACATAAAGCTCTATTGCAGGAGAACATTGTGTGAATGGGAATGCATGTAAATTATGATTTTGGGCAACATCTTAGGTCTGTTCAGTAACGGGGAGAAACAGTGAGCTCTCTGAGGGACCCCCTAGGGGAATTCATTTAAATTGTACATTGACCGAGCATGTCCTGAGAGTATACACAACCGGAGTCAGTTGCCATGGAAACCCCAAGAACCATGGACCAAATTCCAAGAAATAACCAGTATAAAAAGTGTGGCCCTACTGCAGATACAGATTCATAGCCACCTTTACTGTGCCCTGGCCACACAGTTTTAATATTTATTATGTCCAAACCAAGACAAAAAATATATAAATAAAATCGAGTTTTGTACCATAGGTCTAAGAGGTTCTCCTTCCACACCATGTTCTTGATAGTCCAGGCTAGAGGCATATTTATATACAGAAACTTGTTGCTCAGTTAGGGCAGTTTCTTAGGTAAGTTTGTTGATTTCTGGATTTAATCAAACGGATCACCTTCCACTTTAACTATGCATGATTGACTCTTTAATGCAAATCACAGTTCTGCATAGCACCTCTTAACATCAGTGATGGACAGGCGTCTGTTAGCGTGACAAGTTGTTTTTTTTTCCAGAGACAAATTAAAAGGCAAAAGTGAGATTAGTTACAATCAGGGTGACTGAGAAATGCAGGGATGATGCAAAGGATAATTGGTTTTGTGTGGTGGGGTTGTGGTGGGGGGGGTGAGGTGTCAGTTTTTGGGGACCGGGGGCAGGGACAGGATTGACACAATGGAGAGTGGAATAAATTCACATGAACAGCCCCCGTCACCAGTGCAGCCACGCTTCTTACAACACATTATTAACTTTTACTTTTAGTTTTGCACAGCATAAATTAACCCCCCCCCCATCAAAGCACATCGGAGGGTCATAGTGCAGGAGAAACAGCACTTTGAAACGCATGGCAGGTGTGATTACTTTACTGTGCAGTCAGCCACGGGTGATCTGATTGGATCCCATTAGATTGCACCAGGCCGTGATTGGCAGAGTCTGGAAATCCCTCTCACTCTGAGCTTCTACAATTATCATACAGTACACTATCATGCCTGCGAGTCCTACCTTAATGTATATATGCATTGCTACTGCTTATATAATTCTGTACAATTATATATAACAACATAATGAGAAGCTCTGTTATATATGCATTTGTCCAAGCATCATGAATAATCCCTTATTCAATTTAGATTTGCCAGTCCCAGGAAACACATCTGGGTTTTATTAATAAATACACACAATATGCATGTTATTTCCTTAAATTACTGTAAATTTTGCTTCGGTTAGCCAGACAGACAGATTTTCTCTTTTAACATAGATATCAGCGGTCGACCGAATGCTGGCTAAGCCAAAAATACATTATATCTGTCTCACTGCATATATGTTTAGTAAAAAGGAAGGTTGTTAGAATGATGGTATAAAAGGTGCCTGATGTTAACGTTAGGGGGTCTGTTGGTCTGAATAAGGAGAGTCTGGAGACCGATGGTTTGGGGGGTTAATTCAGTTCAGCTGCCCCCTGTTCCCACAGTTGATCTAACTTAGTGGTTTGTTTGCCTCCCCACCAGTAACCTGGTTTTTCAGGTTGTTTCAGCAAAGAAGGCAGAAACACTCTGTGCACGTGTGCAGTGAGGGACAATCACAAAAAATATATATACCTATAAATAATTTAACGCAAACCCATAAAACATTATTATAAAAGCCTGAATTATATCCATGTTTTTTCAAGGCAATAGGTTACATCAAAGGTTTTCAAAAGCAAATAGACAAGTAGACGTGACTTACAACCACCCCCCTTGTCCCCCCCCCCCTTCCCCATTTGCATGTCTTCTGTGGTCTTTGCCAGCTAGGAACTTCTTCATTTGCCTAAAAATCTTGCATGGCCCCATCCCTGGCGCTCCCTAGGAAAAAAAAATGAAATTCTCTGTATATCACATGGCCTGTCATAGCTATCAAGGGGGTTCTCACCACAAGTTTGTATCCTCTCTAATGACCCAGAGGCAAAATCACAATAAACTGTGTTCTGGTTTCCCACCCAAAAGGATTTTCCCTTCACAAGGGAGAGAATTTAGATTCATATTCAGGTGGTTGGCTGTTAAGGCAGGTACCCGGAACTCTTTTAGCAAATATACCAATGCATGAACAAAGAAAAGTGTGAAATCGGCCACTACAGCACACATGCCACTCTGAATGAGAAATACTGCTAAGCCAATAAAGTGAAAAATAAAAGTCGTCTTAAAGCAGAGCCTGGGGCCCTCTTAGGATGAGAAGGAGAGTTTTACGCTGCACAAAACTGCTTCACTAACTTCCATTATCTTGCTCGCTTGTATACTTATTGCAGAAGTGTCTGAACACCTGACTGTAAACACAAACCTTAAAATAAAATGTCTGTACGGCTGCTTTATTAAAATACACACTGTCAGAAAAACAGAGTATCAGTTTGTACCTTTGCTTGTCACTGGGGCTGTACCTTCAAGGGCCAGTTGCACCCTATATGTAGGTAAATATACCTTTCAGATACAGAAATGGACTCTGAGGAACATTTTTGTACCATTTCTGTACCTTAAATTAGATTAAAAGGTGTATTTACCCACAGCTAGGGTACAATTGGCAGACACTTGAGGGTACAGTCCCAGCGACAAGCAAAGGTACAAATTGGTACTCTTTTTTTGACAGTAGAGGCCTTCATTTATTAATAATTTAAATAAAACACATTAGATTTAAGGCACTCTACTATATTTGCTCTGTATATTTTTGTCTAAATATCTCTACTAATTTCTACAACCTTTCATCCAATTTTCAATACCTGATGATTCAATTATTATCATTTTGATTGATTATGGAAGGCTGGTTAATTGCGAGAAATTCAATTGTTGTATGAGAAGTATATTCTGAATTTGAATTTGAAGCCAGCAACATCTTTCAAAAGACTGTAAAATGTATTACAATTCCTGTTCAACCTTCCTACCTCTTAGAAGAATACATTCAGGCATTACCCAATTCGTACATTTACTATAAAGATGGTAATTCCCTGTTTCATTACCATTGGTTACACATGAACATGAACACATGAAAATAGGTTAGGATTTCTTGTTACTTTTTTTTTGTTAAAGTCTTAAACATATAATACACTACTTCTGTCCCTCGAAGCACATTTCCCCTTCACATTAATATAAAATAAGACCTGAATTTAGTTTAAGCGTGATCTGCTGTCATGGCTGACGCTATTCTTTTACATCTCGTTACCCATGCTAAACAATGTTAAGGGGGGAAAAGCACCTTCCCTCAACCAAATTAGTGATTACCACAGGAGAAAGAAGAAAATGTGTAAAATCAAACTAATGTACTTTGCTATTTGATATCCCGTCTAGAGCCATTCAAAGAGAATGACAATTATTGCATTCGGTAGAGTGGAGGCTGGCTTTCCCTGACTGTGTCAGAGTGACACCTCCTGTTAAAGTGGGGAACTGCAGGCTGAAGGCAAGATTCTCTCGACCAATGGTTTTTTTTATTATTTTTTACAAGGGAACGACTGAAGTAGAGGCGAAACCTAATGCTTCACCTTCGCATATCTAAATCAGTTTACTTGCACTAAGCAACGAAAAGCTTTTCTTTTCCCTTCTGGGAAAATGTGTTTATATTAGAATCGGTCCATTGAAAATGTATTAAGAAAATTTGCTTTATCTAAACTGAAGCATATTAGGCTAGTATGACATCATACTAATGATTAACTGCATAATCCAAGGGTTAAATAAATAAACAAATTATATCAAGTTCATGTCGACAATGTCTTCGGTCTGGGACTTTCCAATGATTTTTCCACGCCTTCCAATTGTATTTTCATTGGTTAATTTGCCTCCCTAAAGAGCCATCTGTTATACAGTCATATTCAACTGAGCACAATTAAATTGTGTGTAACATACTATAAAACCTTGTGATACATCTTATGCATTTTTTTGCATTTAAATTTTTCCCAAAAGACACATCGTGTTGTCAGTAAAACACAAACACTACAACTAACTGTAACCTGTACACTTTCGAAAAGCTTTGCAGTAAAGGAAGCTTTTTTTTTTTTTGTAGAATCAGTATACTTCTTTGCTTCATAAATATATTAACTTGTGTACTGTGTGACAAATAGCAATATTAGAGGGAACTGGATTTGATGCTAGAGCCTGGGAATTTACATCATGCAGGTAATGAGCCGTATATTATGCAAATCAAATACTCTCTGCAGCCTTGCATTTGTCAGACTGATTTACAGTCGCGTGCAGCCGCGTGTGAGTGCAGCACAGGACACCATCGGCACTAATGTCGCATCAGCACCCCTCCTACTTTCTGTTCCTTGCACCCAGTTTTGTGGTCTAATATACATTCACAAGCCAGTGCCAATTTAAACACTGAATGAGCCCAGATGTGCGTGATATCCGAACCACTACATGCGTAAATATCATATTTCGGTCACCTCTTTGTGACGCAACGATGGTCCCATTGACATGTGCTATTATCATATAGCAGTTGCCCCCTCCCTTCTCGGTAGCTTAAGATCGACGCAGCAGTCCGAAGCTCCTCAACGCGTTTCTGTCTGCAAGGTATGATCTGTATATACCAGCGAAGGAGACGAGTAGACGAGGCAGGGCGGCTAAACCCGCTTCCTCGGCGAGATGTGCGGCGTGTTTTGCACGGGCAGAAGGCAGACAATATTAATAGCTGCAGAAGCAGCAACAGGCATGTTCCTTGAAGCATTTGTCTTTGGCAGTGAGAGAAAATGTATCGCGTCCCAGATGAATAAGTGTATTTTAATACACCCGTAGCCTCATTAAAACTAAGATGTATGCCAGTATTAACAGGAATAATGTTAATAGAGAGGCATGTACACAGATGCCATGATGAGATAATTACTAATGGTTTAATTGTCCTTCGTGTACTTGTCAAAACAGAGGTCCTTTTAATAACATGCCGGTCTGTATGCAAGGCTAATAAAGTTTCAATTAAAAAAAAAAGATCAAAAATGTATTCCTCAAACCTCTGTTTTTGGCATTATAAGTTATTATGATTTATTTGCAATACAGAAACCATTACTCCGAGTGACCTATAATTTGCAAACATGATTAAGGCTTTTGCCAACAAAACTGGCACAAACGACCTAACTGAAAGGCACAGCAGCGCTGGGCTCTCAAGGGTCTCGAGCCTAACGGTCCCGAGACATGACAGTGGTGCACTGCATCCCTATCATTTTGCCTGTTATTAAATTTCACTAATACACCATGACAGTTTTTATGCAGACATATTAAAATTGTTGCAATTTTATTTAACGTGTTCCCACTGTGAAAATAGTCATTAACCTAGCACCGGTATAATCACCGGTTAATTGACATTGTTAGTATTCTGCTCTCTGTATAGGATTGGTATTAAATAAACAAGTCAAATTGAATACTATATTATTCATTTCTCCCTGCTCTAGAGGCATGAATAAATTATTTAGGTGAGCGTCTTTTTGTTGCATACATCATACTTTGCCAATGAAGCTGCCATATTTTTCAAACTTTATCATGCTTTCCGTATAAGATAATAAGCCGTTACGACCCGGCATTAAAAATGCGAATTAACGGGATTTTCTTGTGTAAATTTTGTTCTGAAATCAGATGCGTGCAGTTGAACAACAAATCATCAAAACATTTAAAAGTTACATTTCATTGAAAGCATTTAGGACTAGGCTATATTTGGTTTACGATTTTTTCCACAAAATATGATTCTCAGGTATCAAAAAAAAAAAAAAAAAAAAAACATTCCCTCCAGTCAAACGAACAGTCAGCACAAAACATCTCTCTTGTTCAACAACCTCTCCAACTCCGGTCATTCAAACAACTACTTTTGCATTTCAAACTAATCCAAAAAAATATTCCCTTTTTTCGCTGCTATTTTCGGCAGCAACTCAAAATGCATGCCTTACCTTATCTTGTAAATGAGAACCATGAAGACGTGTATTAGATTTTTTATTTATTGTTTTATTGTTTTTAATTACATTTTAAAAGGTTGCATTTCACTTAGAAATATCTATTGTCTAGGTGATCTCTGCACCAGTTTTTACTGTACAGCAGTCTCAGATGAAAATAAATGTAACGAATAGTGTCATTGCTAAGAACATGACAACGCTGGAAAGGCTGCGTGGTAACTTCAGAGACGGAGAGCTATTGATTTTCTCGGTATGTGAAGCTGTGCTGATCTTCTGGCTCACTGCTGTGCTGCTGCTGGCGCTGCTGGACTTGGAGGTGGGCGTGGTGCGTAGGTAAGTATTTCCATCGGTGGGCCTCTTGGTGGAGATCACGGCCGAAGCGGTCATGCCGGTGGAAATGGTGGTGGTGGGCTTGCCGGCTGGGGAAGCTCTTCCAACGGTCGAAGTTGTAGAGCTGATGCTGATGGAAGTGGTGGTGTGAGATGCTGTGGTTTCATCCTTGGACTGGACCCTGCTACTCCCTGTTTCAGCGTTTCATTGAGCATTAGCAAGACAGGAACTATAATGGCAGTTACAGTTGTGTTTTACACAGGGGTTTTTTCAATACCAAGAACGCAAAGACTGTACTTCTGGTCTTGCGTAAGAGCGGTCTTGCTAACTTGCCTCAGAACAAACTCGGGGCGCAATGAATCGTGGGATTGGTCCCTTCTATCAAAGATGCAACCCGATGTATGCTTGATATTCGGGGCGCGGCAGGAACTACATCTGGGGATTTTTACCAACCGCTGTACAGTCCTACCTCAGTTCTCGAACTCATTAGAACTCGAATTTCTTAAAAGTCGAACCAACCAGTTCAAAAAAAAAATTACCTAGAGATCGATCTGAATCTCAGAAGTCAAAACGTGAATGCCGACCTAAGGTAACTTGTACGCGCGGGGAAATGAGTCACAAGGCTTGTTTGTCAGCAGAAACAAAGGGTAAAGCTTAGCCTCGCATTGGCTGTGATAGCACCGTGCATGTTTACACTAACTGAATATATATATTTAGACAGTAAATTAACTACATTTAGACAAAGAGGCAGTGAAGTAGCAGTGAATATTATTGTATAATAATATATATTTAAAAATAAAGATTTCTTATTCATTATTTTAATATTAATAATAAACCATTAATACATTTAATTATAATAATATTGTCTTGCCCAGGGGGGACGGAATGGAGACAAAGGCGCAGACGTCAGGGTATCTGAGAATTCGGGTTTAATTACAGGTAAGGCAGGCAAAACGCAGACGGACAATACAATGACTGGACTGGGAAAACAAACTGAAACGAGGACGAAATACAGAGGACTAATGACAACAACCAGAAACAGCTGATCACACTGGGATTCTACGCGGTGTTAACGAGGGGGCGTGGCACACGGAAGGTGCGGACGATAGGGACAGGACACATTGGTTTTTTTTAAACTTTATACATTATTTTCTTACTTTACAAATTACTGTTTTGATAAATGTGCTTAGATGTGTTTAGTATAGTATATGCTCTTCTTGTTTATCCAGTTCATTTTGTGTTTAAATGATAAAAAAAATAAAATAAAACATATTTACAGTAGGTGTAATTTTTTGGGGCCGGGAACCAATTAATTGGTTTTCCATTATTTCTTATGGGGAAAATTCGATCAGATTTCGAACTATTTAGGATTCGATCCGGAGTTCTGAACGAATTAAGTTCGAGTTCTGAGGTACGACTGTACTTCTGCTCTTGAGTATTGAAACTGGTATTCGGCCAATGAGGATGACTTCAGACTGGTACACACGCGCACAAGTACGGTCAAGTAGGCACCTTTTTAAATATACAATACTGTGTTTTAATATACAATACTGTGCAAAAGTCTTAGGCCATGAAAGAAAATTTGTTTATAGCATGTTTATGTTGGTGTAAAAGTATGATTTTGTTTGTCAAAATGTATTAGATTACCGTTGCAAAACCTGTAATCAAATCAGCATAGCCTAGTATTTGCAGTTACTTTTCAATATGTCCATGTATTAGTTGAACTCAAGCATTAGTGCATCTCGTCTGACTAATCAATACCTCATGGAATTTCTAAACTGACTAAGTTAATTAATTACGTGACCTGGAGGTGAAATTTCATACATGTAATACCTGGGGTGCCCCGAGGAGTGGTTTGGGAACCAAAGCTGTGTTCTTCTATCCATCCAGAAAGATGTCAGTAACTGTACGTGCATTTTATTCCATTACTGTTTATTAATTTACATTACAAAGTTAAATAATTTTCTATGCAAATATACTCTTACTGCCCAGATAAATAGCTTGAAACATAATTTTCTTTGGTTGCTTAAGACTTTTGCACAGTGCGCTATTTCATATAACATTTGAATGCAACAAATAAAATTTTATTAAAAAATTGAATTAAGTAACGCTTAAAATTAAATCAAACAATAATTATGTACTTACCTAGAACAAATATGAGCATATGTAAAACAAGCCACAAAAAAGCCATACTTTTAAAAGCCTTACTTATTTATGTATGAAATCTGATCCAATGAATAATTCAGCTTAAGCAATAAGTACAGTATATCCTTCCCACTGTGATCACTATCAAACTGAATCTTCTTCCTTCTCAATAGGACTAGTGATTAAGTATTGTGTTTTTTCCCCCTGGCCATTTCAAGGCATGGACCATAAAATGACGTCTACTGGTTAGAAGGCAAACAACCAGTATAAATGTCAATTGGATCTAGCCTGTGTTTTCAGTTTACCACTTCACCAATTCATAAGCATGCATAAAGTATTTGAAATAAGGAAATATTCAAAAAATATATGAAATAATTAAAATCCAAAGCAAATACAAATACATACAGAATTTGGGGCTAAATAATATATATTTACGATAATTATCCACAGATTAAAAAAACAAAAAAATCACAAGAATGCTATAGCTAATATTTATCTTATTTTATATTGCCATACAATCACACATATACATAAATAAGACCATTTGTACTCTGATGTCTAATAGCTAAGGTAAGAGTCATATATTCAATTTCCTAATATGAATCTGGATTTTTTTTAACGTAAGAATATGCTAATTCTATACTAGTGCAATTAAATCACAGCTGTACAATAATTTTGCACTTAGTAATCCTATAATATAGTGAATATTTTAACTTTGCAATTGCTAGTTTTAACCTCCTGGTGTGTTCTTAAGAAATAGAAGTCATACAATAAGAGTAATGTCAGCAGTTCTATACTGTTTGTGAAAGACTTTGTGAGTAATTTTTTCGTTTCTTTTTATGTGTATATGTGTGTTGAAGAGTTTAACAAAATCATGATCGACTCCTCTCTTCCTGCTTGTCACCTTTTCTATAGCATTACAGGTGGGAAGCACTTTCAAGGAATAATATCCAGAACCATGAGACAAAAAGCTACTTCTTTCCAAAAGCAGTAGTAGCCATTAATCAATGATCTCCTCAACTTTCCTCTTTGCTTGTTTAGCATGTTACATTTGCCCACTTGCACCTCGACACTACTTGGTCTATACTCTGCAATGTCTTAGACACTCCATATACATACATATATTTATTTGTAGTCTGTTTTTCAATATGTATACATGTATATACCAAGTAAAATTCCTTGTGCATATTTGTGCTTGGTGAATAAACCTTAATTCTAATCCTGATTCTGAAATTCATGGTCAGCCGACTGCAACCTTTTCAAAGCAAGACCAGGAAAAGCAAATGTAAATGTTTGCCTAGGAGGAACTGTCCACAACAGACGCTGTGCACACAGGTGACGGGTGGAAAAGGTCACCGAAAATGCTATTGCTAAGTATGCGGGCGTAATTATAACTCACGGGAGCTGCGGCCTGTAAGAAACAAGTTGTTGTTATCATGCTAAAGTGCATTTTATAGCGGTAATGATCTGAGGATGCATATACAGCAGGTCACTGCATTGATTCACCCCAGAGAGTAGGTTCCAGGACGTTAGGGACAACATTAAAGACTCTGTGGTATGTAGGGTAATGACAGAGGTCACAAGGTACAACCTACTAATAAATATTTAAGTCACTTGTGTGAAAAGAATGTCAGAGGTAGCAGAGCCCACAACAGAGCGATACAATCTGCTGCTAACCTATATAAACCCCAAGAGGAGGACAGCAGAAGTGGGGGGGGGTCTTTTGTCTCATTTTATGCCTGATGAAAAAATTCCTCCCATACAATGACACCAATATACAGTTAAATGGGGTCAGAATAATCATAAGATTATACAGGGAAAGGCAACATTTATTTTAATGCTGCTGCATGAGTTCAGTTCCACAGATTCTCCTGTCGCTTGGACAGGAGACAGAAATTATGTCTGTTAGTATGTGTCAGCATGCAGTATTATGGTTGTTGTTTTGTTGTTGTTATTTATAATAATAATAATAATAATAATAATAATACACCTGAAAAATAGTTCATAATGCTTGAAAGCGTATTTCTAGGGCAGCATGTCACCTCATTTTTCATGTGCTGCTGGTGGTGAGGAAATGTATGAAAGCAGGAAATTCAGTACATGCATGTCCAGTGCTTTTGGGGGCGTCCTCCTGAAAGTCATGCAGGCCGGTAAAACAGGCACGGGCTCTTGCATGGACTGTCCATCTTATTAATAGGTTAATCCCCGTATAAATAAAAGCCCATATAAATGAAGGCCCATATAAATAAAGACCCATATAAATACAATCCTCGGTGATGCGTGGCTAAGTGGGTTGGTATGCTGTGATCAGAAGGTCCCCAGTTCAAATGCAGTCAGCAGAGTGGTTTTATCAATGGACCCTTCAGCAAGGTTCTTAATCGTCAATTGCTCCAGGGACCAGCTAACCCTGCTTTTTGATTTGTAAACCGTTTTGGATAAAATAGTCTGCTAAGCAAATCAAATGTAATGTAGAGGTAGCTGCAACAATTTAGTAACTGAACATACACATCTACCTATCACTCTTCCACCTTTATCCTGGTGAGGTCCCCATGATCAGTTAATATGGATTATCAAACTTAGCTTTATTTGTAAAATTTTTCAAATACACAGCATAATAGAGGGTCCATGCCTTTACCAGATATCAATTAGGCTGATAATCTTGATTGGCAGAGAGAGGATATCAAAACTATGGGTCATAGGTACCAGAAGACCCAGAAAGAACAGGAAAAAATGTGTTTACAAACCCAATTCAAAAAGGAGCCTGCCTTTTTGATTCAAACACTTCCTACAATTTGAAAAAGAAACCAGCTACCCAAAGTAAATTAACAACTCAGAACATGGTGCCATGTGGCAGCCCTCGGTCCAGGCTTGGCTCCGCCCTGCTATGTAGGCCCAGCTGGGTTATTCCTTTAATGAGGACTGATAATGTCCTCCAACTGGGCATCATTAGTCCAGGAAACTGCTCACACGGCTGGAAATCAATTGTCATGATGAAAAACCCAACGAATCTGGCCCTGTTTGGTTCACCCCTAGTTGGCCCACAGTATTGAGATAATGACATCGTAATGATTATTACAGATACATAAATATGTTCCTATGTTCCTTTTTCACTCCAGTTTTTTTTTGCACCTCGACACTACTTTCTATAGCAAAATCAAAACATGGTCTGTAATCAGAGTACTTACATTCATAAATGAATTATGAATATGATAAAGTCCATTGTTATAAGGACCTTAGTTTGAGTTCTAATGGAGGAGAGACACTCAAAATTGAATGAAATTGAATGAAAATCTATCACTGCTGGTTTCATCATTATCTATGTAGCATAACAGTCAAAATGTTGGACGTGTCAAGCCACCTACAAAGTAGAGCAATAGTGTTGCATCACATGACCTGGCCACTTGACCTAAACATAGTAGTAATGGTTTTGGAGAAGTTTGACCAGAGAGTGTAGGACTGAATGCTCAGCATATATGTGGAATGTCTTTCAGGCCAGCTGGAATAGCATGCCAGGAGGCCACCTCAAGAAACTGGTGTAGAAAAGTAGGGTCAGCCAGTCCCTGGAGCAGTGGTTCTCAATCCTGTCAGAATATTTTCATTCTAACCCTACCATAATCAGGCTTACAGTATATGGTCCTTAATAGGCTAAAGCCAGTTTCAGACCGAACGTGGCGAGCACTACACTGAGCTCCGTACCTTTGTTGAACTTTGACCTCTGCGAGCTGTGACGCATTGTCTCGCGATCAATAGAAACAAGGCACCGAACCGGGCACAGAAAACGAAGTGGAGGAAAAACTTATATTGTCCGTGTCTGAGTTCCCAGAGCTATATCACACAAGCGTAGAATCTTTTTGAAATATACATCGTCGCTACTGACCGCGAGCCAAAATGACAGGAGAGAGTTTTGAAAACCACGCCTACTCTTTGCG
>JAODJU010000038.1:19596450-19614747 GCA_026776725.1 Gnathonemus echidnorhynchus | reverse complement strand
AGAGCCTCCCCCCCCCCCCCCCCCCCCCAAAAAAAAATTATAATAATTTTTTGGTCAGTGTACAATTCAATATGTGACATTTTATGGTGTTGATCTTTGGTCCTGGGATGTTAAACTACGCTTGCAGGGAACATTTGGGGGATTGGCATTCCAGCCACTGTAAAAACTTCACACAGCTCCGAAATGGCAGACAGGACTCTGTTCTGTTCTCCGTGGGAGTAGCTCTGCTGTAGCTGCCCACAGGAAGGCTGCACGCATCTTGAAGGGGATGTGGGAAAGCCCTTGGTAGCCTCATAACTGGAAGAGTCAAAACTGCCAGAGAACAAATGGGGTTAGTCCTGTTGGGAATCGGAACTGATGTGGTACTGAGGCATCGGCCACTGCGCAGGAGCACTCGGGCCCTAATTTGAGGCGGCCCATCTGGATAGACACGTGGAACATCTTGTATCTCCAGCATGATGACCATTTTCCCCTGCTGTCAGAAGAACTTTGTAAATTCGTCCAGATCTCTGTACATGGGTACACCTATTACTGGTCTGGTCGTTCAGATGCCTGCCATACCTGGGGAGTAGCTGCTGCTGTGCTGGATCGGCTCCCCCCAATGATGTCTGATGTCAATTTTTCAATGGCAATATTATGAGACTGAGATTAAGGTACTCGCTGGGTGTCTTGTCTATTGTCTCAGTGTGTATTCCAAACGCAGTGAATAATATCTTGGTGAGGGAGACATTTTATTTGCAACTTCACACGTTGGTTGATAGGTGCTTACAAGGTTACAATCCTTTGGTCATAGGTAACTTTAGTGCGACCACTGGCACTGACAGGGCTGACTATGAGGACTGTGTCAGTCTGCATGGGTCTGGCGACCGTGGCAAAAGTGGATCCATGTTCCTTGTCTTTCGCAAAAGGTCAGGGTTTGTAGGTCGCTGGATTCTGGTTTCAACCCCCTGAGCTGCATTGTTGGACTTGGTACTCCAATACCGGTGGTGTGGCGAAGGAGACGGATCACATCCTCATGAGCAGATGCTGGAGGCTCCTACAGAACTATAAGGTCTACAGAAGTGCCCAGTTTGTCAATTCAGACCACAGACTTGTTGTTGCTACACTGAAGATTCAGCTTAGGTCTAGTAGGCTACTACCTACTGGGAGAATCAGGCTGGACTTGGCCAGACTCTGAGAACAGGCTATTTCTAATGAGTTTGCACACAGTTTGTGTGAGGAACTTGCAGACTTGGGTGCAACTGCTGATTCTAATGTGATATTGGAGACCCTGAAGATTGCTCAGAGGTGTGTTGGTGATATTGGTGTTTCCAGAAGAAGGTGCATCATCTTGCAGAGGATCCTTGATGATATTGAAAGGAGTCACAGTGCATGGCTTGATGGCAACTCCGGTCTGTACTGGAAGCTGAGAAAGATGGCTGCAAGAGCTTTGAGGGCAGATAAGGATGTGTTTGTTAGAGGAATTTGTGAGCAGGTGTCACACCATCTATGGTCTAGTGACCCACATCCTGTTTATAGAGGAATTGAAGCATTACACTCAACCATCATCGGAGTGGGCTAGTGACATAATGGTCTTTGCAGATGACACTGCAGTTGCGACCAGCTGGGCCAGCTACTTTGAGCAGCTGTTCCTCGGGCTAGGATGTTGGACATTGCTGGGCCCACAGTTCATGAGGCTGAACCTCCCATTAGCTGTGAACCACCCAGTCTCACTGAGATTGCACAGGTGATGAACCAGCTGGTGGGAGGGAAGGCTGCAGGGATCTGTGGTATCTGCGGTGAACTTCTCCAGGCTGTTGGTAAGGCTGTCCTGGCATTGCAAGCAATCTTTGCTTCCATTTCGAAGACAGGTGTCATCCCAACTGACTTGAAAACTGGATTTGTTGTCCCTATTCGAAAAGATAAGGGTGATCACCTGGATTGCAGCAACTACAGGGGGATAACACTGCTCTCAGTGCCAAGTAAGCTGCTTGCTAAGGTCATCTAAAACAGTGTCTGAGTTCACTTGCTGACCTACCAGACACTGGAACAGTCTCGTTTTACCTAAGAAGTCTACATCAACTCCATCCTGGCACCCAAAGTTGCTGGATGACACGGCCGGCCTATTCACTGGTACTATGAGTGCTGTGCAGAGCGGAGGCAGAACCTCTATGTTATTCCCAGTGGATTCTGGGGTTTGTCAGGGGTGTGTTGGTGGCACTACCAATATCTATGTAAGAGGAAGAAAGTCCAAATCTTTAGAGTACTGGTGTTACCTATCTTGCTGTACGGCTGGGAAAAATGGACACTATCCAGTGACCTGAGATGATGACTGGACTCCTTTGGTGCAGCTTCTGTTTGGAGAATCCTTGGGTACCACTGGTTTGACTTTGTGTCAATCGAGCGGTTGCTCAGGGAGTCCTGAACAAGACACAGTACCTTCATGGTACTTTACATACATCTGTATCCATACATTTTGATGTTAGTTTCCCGTTAACCATTTTTAGATTTGCATATTAATGAAGTTCCTTCATTTCACTCTTTATCACTCTTTCCAAATCCTAAATGGAAAGGTTCTCTAATGTTTCATGGACAATGATAGGATGCCTTGTTTATGGACATATATCTTCATCAGAGGAACATGAAGGCAGTGATCAGTGGCTACATTCCAAAGCAATTTTGAGCCAGGAGCCATGACTTATTATTTTTCGGGTGGTTTTTCAAACCCATTATCTTATTTTTTTAAGATTACAATTACAATGTAATTCCCCGTCATGTGCCTTCTTTCAGACAGACCTGCCTGGCTTCCTCGACCCTACGCCCGCTACCGTGACCACGATTAATCTCACCGATTCAGTTTCTGTTTGCCCTTGGCTCAATAAAGCTTGCGATTTCAGCTCTTTGTGCCTCCTTGAGTATTCTGTGGTGTGACAGAATACCTCACCGCACAAATTGATCCAGCAGACACTAGCTGGAAGACCCCCTGGCAAAAATCAATCAGCTTACCACCCTAGTCGGTCAGCTTCAGCAGGGAATCACCGCTGCAGCCCCTCTTCCACAGATGCCACCGTGCCCCTCTTCCGGGATCCCAATTGCCATTCTGGAGTGCTATGATGGGAATCCGGATGAGTGTTATGCATTTCTAAAGCAATCCGGGCTCTACATAGATCACCACCCAGAGATTTTCTCTGACAACCAAGACTGGGTGCACTTCGTGATCTCCTTATTGTCTGGCAGAGCCCGTCCCTGGGCAACAACGCTGTGGATGGAGAAGAGCCCTGTCCTGAATTCATCCACTGCCTTCCAGCAGGCATTCGGGGTCATATTTGACGGTGGTATTTGATTAGAAGTCTTGGGGACCATGTTCTTGATCTCCACCTGGGAAACCGGATGGCTGCAATCTTCACTCTGGAGTTCTGCACCATTGCGGAAGGGTTGGATTGGTCCACTTCCTCCCTCCCGGTTATCTACCAGCAAGCTTTAAATCTGGATCTTCAGGCAGAGCTGGCCTACAGTGTTTGGTGAGTATATACAATCGCCCTCGAGAATGAGGTCCATGATTGGCGCCGAGCACGCCCTTGCACAGAGACCATCCACATCCCGCCAAAGAGAGCGACGAATGGAAGACATTCTTTATCACCACCACTGGACAATATGAGTATCTTCTCATGCCATATGGGTTGGCTAACACCCATCCATTTTGCAGAATTTTATGTGTCAGGTGTTGCTTTTTTATAGTGTACATTGACAATATCCTTATCTATTCCCCTTCTCTTGATGTCCATGTGGGACACATCAAACGGGTGCTACAATGCTTTCGAGAGAACCACCTCTACGTGCAAGATGAGAAGTGTGAGACCCATCTTTCTGCCATCAAGTTCTTGTGGTACAGTACCAGGTCCAACCTGGAAGTCTGAGGATGGATGAGGAAAAGGTAAAAGCCGTGCGGGAGTGGCCCAACCCTGCGCAGTGAAAGACCTCCAGCAGTTGTTAGGCTTCGCCAGTTTCTACTATCGGTTCATTTGTGGTTTCAGTACTGTAGCCGCATCCCTGACCTCTCTTCCTAAAGCCACTCAAGGCCCGTCCTCCAGCAGCCAGACCCCTCAAAACCCTTTGTGGTAGAGGTGGATGTTTCCAAGGTAGAGGTGGGTACAGTACTCTTCCAGCACACCACGAACGGGAGGATGCACCCCTGTGCCTTCTTTTTCTGGAAGCTATCACGAGCAGAATGTAATTACGAAATTGGGAACCATGAGTTGCTTGCCATCAAGGAATTCCTGGAAGAATGGTGCCACTGGCTAGAGGGGGCCATCCACCAATCCAGGTCCTGACCGATTATCATAATCTACAATACCTGAGTATGGCCAAACGCCTCAACCCTCAACAAGCCAGGTGGGCCCTTTTCTTTATTCAGTTTGATTTTAAAGCATCTTATATCCCAGGGAAGAAGAACGCTAAGGCCGATGCCCTGTCTCGCCAATTTGACCTACCCACGGTGTCCGAAGAACCCATCCCGATCCTGCTATCCTCCTGTTTCTTGAACCCTGTCTCATGGGACCTGGAGGCTGCCCTAGATGCTCTCCACCCTGATTGACTGGTACCCGTCAACTGCCTGTTATGGCAGTATGTGTCGGCCACGCATAGGCAGGCCGTAATGCAATGGTTGCACACCTCCCACAGCTCCAGACATCCTGGGGTGGCCGCAACCACCGCCTTAGGGCACGGCGTTACTGGTGGCCAATTTGGAGGGAGGAGCTGGAGGAGTTTGTTGTATCCTGCCCTGTCTGCTCAGTACAAGGCAGACAACCGCCAGCCCGCGAGACTCCTCTAAACCCTGCCGGTGCCACAGTGCCTCTGGTCCCTTCTGGCCCCGGACTTCACCACTGACCTTCCACGGTCCCAGGGACATTCGGTAATTCTGATCGCTATAGTCCGATTCTCTGGAATGTGCATGCTGATCCCCCTACGTAAACTGCCCTCACCTGGGTCTTGAGGTGTTATGGAGTTCATGAGGACATAATGTCTGACCGGGGGTCACAGTTCACTGCACGAGTCTTCCATGCATTCTGTGCATGGGTCTTCTCCCCCTTTCAATATGTCCTGGGGTATCAGCCTCCCCTGTTCCATTGGGACCCTCAGCCCAGAGGGGTTCCTGTTGTAGATAACTGGTTGTGGAGTTGCTGAAGAGTCTGGGGCCGGATGTGCCTCTTCCTGGAAGCCAGGGCACATCGATGGAAGCACCAGGCGGACCGGCCTTGATGTCCAGGCCCTACAGTCCAGTGTAAGGCATTGTTGATTCCGTGCAACATACTGAGTGATTCTTCTTTGTCCTCCTTGAAGCCCTAACTTAGCATACCTGTCCTACTTTTGCTCCTGCTCCTGTCTCAGCTCCCCAGATCCCCACCGTGTGTAATTCCCCGTCTTGCACCTTATTTATCGGACAGACCCACCTGGCTTCCTCAACCCTTCACCCGCTACCCCAACCATGATTAAGCTTGCCGAATCAGTTTCTGTTTGCCCTCGACTCAATAAAGCTTGCAATTTCATCCTCCTCGAGTGTTCGGTGGTGTGACACCTCCCCCACTGTTACATCATATGATATAAATGATATGACTAGTCTGTAATTCAGCCTGCAGTTGAACTACATCATTAAAACACTCCAGCAACATCCCACAAAGTGTATAGTTTTTGATAAAAATCAAACACTTCCCAAAACACATTATACTGGCAGCAGGAACTATAACACATTCATCTGCCTGGAAAGTAATCTTCTTTATTTGTTTAAAATGTTGCTTACAGAATACATTATGACATAGCTTTTTCGAGATGACAAGTGACATTAAAACAGGAGCCAGTCTGTGGACCAGTCTGTATCTATTATAGGGCCTACTCAATTTGCACATCCCATAAACGTTAACTACATCTTCCCCATACCACATTACTTAAGCTTTTTTGTTTTGCTAATTTATTATTTGTTACACTTTTTTATATTGCACATTGTATTATACTGCTGTTTGTCTCATCCCCTCTGCATTGTCCCCGAAGCAACCACACAAGAATTGCACTGTTATTCCCTGAATACATGTTACAATAATGCTTGAAATCCTGAAGCTTAGATTAACGTCTGTGCAATCTGTAATGATGACGCAGGACTCAGCCGACTCCCCTGCCAGTTACCCTCAGCTGGAGACCATCTGTATTAAAGCCAGGTCCACAGTTGGTCTTTCTCTTTCACTTTCATGCTGTGTCTTGTAATTACATGTCAGTGAGAGTTTACATATCTTAGGGTCAGACATGCAGTCCGGCAAAGCTAAAAAGTGCACATCACATGTTTTCTCCTAGATGAGCCAATTTGTGTATCGAAGAGAGAAATAAAAAGGTGTTACAAACTAATTACTCTGTAATTTATCAGTGTGCTATTTATACGGGAAGCAGCTGAACGGCACAGATAGCTGAAACCCCATAGCCTCATTAACAGCAGCATATATTGTAGAATTAACGTTAATAATGTTATTAAAAGGTTACTCAGGTAAGTGCTGTAATAGGCTAATTACTAATTGTTCTAATTGTCCTTCAGGTGCTTGTTAAAGGAGGCCACTTGTTGGGGTCACAGTATGTTTTACATTGTTTAATCAGTTTAAATTTCTATTTAAAAGATGGGTTATCATAAAATACCCCCAAGAATAGATGATTATGGATTGTAATTTATTATTATTTATTTGAATTGTAGCTATTATGCAGAGGGTCCAGTAATTTACAGATATTAATCTTGTTTTATTGACTGTGTTACTTATGTAGCCCTATAACAATGTTCTGTTTACCCCCTTAGTTGCAGAGAACAACTTTTTCTAAGGCACCATGACAGTCTAATGCCACCTACTTGTGTTTCCATCACAAGAACTTTAATTTCACTTGTTTTTGTGAAATAAGATGAGCCATTGTAACTTGTTAAATGAAGTCATACAAATGGAAAACGGTATCAATCAACTGACACTGCAGGCAACTTATAAATGTTGTATATTTCCTATTAAATCTGTAATACACCACATTTTATAAAAGTGGATATGGTGTTTAGTGTGTTCTATTGTCCATCATTTCATATAAGAATAAAATCACTGATCAATTTGTGCAAGACACTGTTAAATATTTAAATGTAGTAATATAATTCACATTTTTGAATTTCTGTATATACACAATATACTATATAACAGGGGTGTCCAATCTTATCCGCAAAGGGCTGGTGTGTATGCAGGTTTTTGGGATAAGCTTTAGGTCAGCTATGCAAACCCAGGTGTCCTCTAATTAGTAATCTAATTAGGGAGTTGCAGCGAAAACCCGCATACACACTGGCCCTTTGCGGATAAGATTGGACACCCCTGATATATAATGTGCAAAAAATAGCAATAATACTGAACAATATGCAATTATGAAGAAGCTTATATGGTGGAAATCTACTCCTCATAAAAGATCAATCATTGAATTTTTTTCGTGTTATCCACAGGGGTCAGGAGTTCAACCCTGTGATCCAGGATCCAGCTCGGATCTTCCAAGCAACCAGTTACCCTGTGCTGATCGTCTTCCTCAGGTTATTGAACACACCTGTAGCCTGTTTACCCCCGCAATCACTTAAATACCCCTTACAGCTGCCAGTTCTTTGTGAGCTATTGTGAATGTTCTTTGTACTCAGTGATCTGAGCATGATTTCTTCTGATGGTCCGGCCTACATTTTCTGATCTACGAAGTGCCTAGAGAGGCAGCTTTGGAAAACATTATTTTGAAGCAGATTTGTGTCCCCTTGCAATACATGCAGCTGACTTACCACTGCATTACCACAATGGGGAACACACAGAAGTATTAATACTATATCTGTGCAACAGCATAAGGAGTTTGATATGGGGTGTGCATGTTCCCCACTTCCTATGCTTCTGTGTCTGTAAACTTTAGACCAGGTTGAAAGTAAAAATCAGTTCCATAGGATCTGTCATGTGTCAATCAAGTATGTGGCACAGCAGCAAGTGATTGTACAACATATACAGGTCAGAAGACAGGATTGTGAGGGAATGCAAAAATCATTACTACAGACAAGAAACTGTTAATATTTTTCAACCCTGTCCCCTTTGACCTTTGTTACTTGATTTTGCTATTGTTCTGCCCCTGTTTGGGTACTGACATCTCACCTGTTTAATCTGAGTTTCAATTCCACCTTTGTGACTGGTAAAATAAATCACTATGGCTTACTTCATGACTGGATTTCCACACGATTCATTACAATGGGAGACTTATCTCAATGGGACGTGAGTGGTGTTACTAGTTTGACTACGCGCCCTCCCCCCCCCCCCCCCCCGGGAATACCTAACATATTAAACTCAACATATCCAACTCAACACAAATATATATATCAATAGTTAGCTGACCATAGAATCAAGCTTCTGTCATCTCAGTCCCCTGACCTGAACCCCATTGAAAACTTATGGGCTAAGCTGAAGAGCAGATTGCACAAGAGAGGGGCTGGGACCCTGGATGATCTGGAGAGATTCTGTAAAAAGGAATGATCTCAGATGCCCTGCTCTGTATTCTCCAACCTTATAAAATGTTATAGGAGACGACTCAGTGCTGTTATACAGGCAAAGTAACGTTGTACATGTAAGTATGAAATCCAGGGGTGCCAATAATCGTGCCACACATATTTTTGTTCATAATTATTTCTTGATGAAGGATTTTTTTTTTTCTTTGAATAAATTTACTTTAATGAAAGGTTGGATGTTTGTCATTTTTTCAGTGTAATATAAAACTGCTTCACCAAAAGGTGTTTTTTTTTTCTAACCCTTTTTACAAACCTTTAACAAGGGGTGCCAATAATTGTGGAGGGCACTGTAAACCTAACCCTAAACCTAACCCTAAACCTAACCCAATAGGTTCATTATGCCAAGAAAGACAGAGACGTGTCTCCAGGCACCAAATACATCCATCCATCCATCCAGTTTCTGAAACCGCTGAATCCCAACTGGGGTCGCGGGGGCACCAAATATAATTATTTATTAATACAGAGTGATAACTATAACAGAAGAAGACAACAATTATAAAACAGCCCATAATGGCTCGCACTGATCCAAAGAGGATTAAGTAGCTGGATCTGACTGGTAGAGAGGTCCATTCACTAAGAGGCCACACACACACCAAAAAGTAAGTTATTTAGCAAGCACATGAAAAATACACTGCACTACAATTAAATGACATCTAACCTTCCCATGTCAGTGCCTGTCAGACCCTGTCCTATGTGTCCTGTCTCCTTTTGGCCAGGTCGTGGTGGTGGTCATCTTGCTTTCCCCTTGTCGATCTTGTCCTTCAGACCCTAGTGTGTTTTCCTGCTCATCTTGCTGCTGTCTAGCTCAATGGGTTGACTGTGAGGCTCAGAGACTGAATCCCTTGTGTCCCTGCTTTGGTTTACCTTGCCTGTGTCTAGTTTGATTTGGTTCCATGTCTTTTCCGTTACACTCTGCATTTGGTAGTGCTCCTCATTCCTGTACTTATTAATTGTAATATATTCCACCTGGTACTTGTCCTGTGCCTGTACTGATTGGTTAATTTTGTTATGGTCCACACCTGCCCCTTGTTAGCCTTGTTATCCATCTTGATTCAAGTGCCTGTCCTTACTCTTTTAGTCAGTCATTGTTTACACTGTATCGGTGACTGTGGTTATTGCCCAGTCTAGCTCACAGTTCACTCTCCTAGTGTGTTACTTTGGTTACTTTTCAGTTGGCTCCCTTTTTCCTTTTTCCTGTTTTGTTTTAGACCCCTTGTGGTCCCTTTATTTTGTGGTTGTCTCTTTATGTTCTGTTTAGATAAGTCCTCTGCTGCTGTGAGCTGCTCTGTGGATCATCACTATTTTCTACCTGCGCCATGCACCACCATAACATCCCCCCCCAGACTCACAGCTGAGCTGACAGGTGAATGGCAGTGAAGACAACCTTAAATGGCAGTGAAGACAACCTTAAATGGCAGTGAAGACAACCTTAAATGGCAGTGAAGACAACCTTAAATGGCAGTGAAGACAACCTTAAGCACAGGGCTTCAGCTACTAAGGCTCAGGATCCATAAGTTAAAATATAAATGCATATATACAGTTTGGCAAATCTAGGACCTGGTTAAATTGGCACAATACCGAATACCAATACCATTAAATAATAATGAAACGAAACCAAAAAAAACAGGAAAAACAGAAGCAAACAGGGAGGTTGAATCATGCAGAAGCAAAACAGCAGCTACCATTTGTACTTCTAAATCCCTTGATAAACAGCCAATAATCCAGCAACAAGTGAGGGGCATCGGTAGTAATGTGGAACAAGTGACCACCCATCCAGGGGTCGGCAGGGGTGAACAACGCATGGGACGATCTTTCAGGTCTACATGCTGCAACATCGGAAGCCAAACAAGAATGCCAGGTCCCAGGGGCTGATAGAGAAAAAAGCCTGTAGGGCTAACAGATAGTGGAAGCAGTCGCCCCACAACTGAGCACACCCTCGAGTGGTGTCAAGCTGCCTTCTTTATAGACATGAGGAGCGCCCTCATTAAGGACACGCTGAATGGGTGGGGAAAAGACATTTCAAGAGTAGCAGGGAGTCCACCCTGCTATATCAATGTGTAAGAATGTTGTGAGCAAATGGTGTTGGGAACAAAGGGCTGAACTGGCATCCTTTGGCTGTGTCCAAATCTAAATGCATCTGCACTTAAAAATGGGTAAAAGGTGACTATCCATCCATTTTCTATAACTGTTGGTCCTGTTGAGGGTCGCAGGGGATCCAGAGCCTATATGGCTATGGGCACAAAGCAGGGAACAACCCAGGATGGGGCAAAAAGGTGACTAATCACATGATGTTACTTTATAACACTCTTCAGGAGTCCAGGATTTGTGTTCCTCATACTGTATCAGTGTGTCTTGTAGGGGTGATACTCAAAAATCACAGTTCAGTGCGTGCCTCGATTTTGACGTCACAGTTCGGTACGTCTTTGGTACAGCGGAGGAAAAAGAACGTAAATTGCTTCTTTTTTACTTTATTTTCTTGGTTTACTGAACAAAGTATGAATGTCTTTCTTAAATAAGTCTCTGTCAAAACTGCTGCAACCTACTAATAATAAATTAACATTCACTTAAAAATAAATCAAAATCAAATAAAATAATTATCCATTAAGGTGCACATTTAGAAAATTAGCTGCACCTGATCTGTAACTGCACAACACAAATATTGTCTGAAAAAATACAAAGCATAACAAAATAAATATCCATTAAGGTGCAGCATTTTAAAAAAATACATGTGTTGTACTTGTATTCATATTAACAGCTTCCAGCTTCACATTAGGACGTACACGTGCATCCATAGTAGCGCGGCTTCAACCCGCCCCTTTCCGAATGTTACCTGGGGGGAAAACACACAAAGGTTCCACATTTGCTGCATTTGTTTGGAACATATGTGTACCAACCCAAAAGACCCATACCAAAAATCTTTGGTGCGGATATGTGTGCCTTTTTTCTTGACTTTGGATGTGAGTGGTTTTCAAATCCAAAACATCTGCTTTTGTGATATTAATGACATGCATTTTTATTGAGACTGTATCACAGTAATGCTGATTCATCTCTGGTTTTTGTGACTTTTGTTTAGCAATTACCTTCTCCCCGTCAGTGAGCTTTGACTCATAACCACTGTTCCTGTGTTCTTATGCAGTAAGTCCATGTTTAGAATATTCTGTTATGACTCTGAGACCCTGTGTAGCATGATGGTACAGTGGTCAGCACTGCCTCCTCAGGCCCCTAGAACCAGGGTTTGAGTCTCCACCAGGGTTCCATGTATGTGGAGTTTGCATGTTTTCCCCATGATGTTGTGGGGTTCCCTCCAGGTACTCTGGTCCCCCACTCAAAAAATATGCTATGGTTAATTGGAGTTGCTAAATTGCCCATGGTGTGAATGGTGTACAGTATGAATGTGCCTTGTAATGGGTTGGTGCCCCATCCTGGGTTGTCCTTGCCTTGTGCCCATAGACTCTGGACCCCCCCCCCCAACCCTGAAAAAAGATGAGTGGCTACAGAAAATGGGTAGACGGATGGATGGATTTTTGAGACCCCAACATATTAAGTAACTGATGAACCTGCAAATTGGACCCTAAACTCCTTGGGATTTTGTTAATTGTGTCATGTTGGTTTGAAACTCACATGTCAAAGTACTGATTGTCAGACCTCTATAAGCCTGTTGGCATTTAATTTAGTATGACTCACCTCTTTCATTTGCCTCTTTTCAATTACCTCTACTTGATATTGTTACTTTAGTACTTCAAAGTCCTTTGTCTTGCCATATACAGCTCTGGAAAATAAGAGACCACACTATATATTTTTAAAGATCTGCATTTTTAAATCCCTGGTTTAATCCTGGTTCTGCTGGTAGAAGGCTACACTGTGAGGCAGGCTGCTTCCAGGCTCAGAGTTCCTAAGATGGCAAGATCAAGGTGAAGCATGAGCTACTGGCAACCAAAAACAAACCAAGGTAGTGGACAGAAGCAACTTTCTAATTCCAGAGATGGCTGTCAACTTATCTTGCAGTACCTCATAAATCAGAGGAGAACCTCAAGTGACCTTCAAAAAGAATGGGAAATATTAAGTGGTGTGAAGTGTGCTGCTAAGACAATTCATAACAGGCTCCTAGAAACAGGACTGAAGATCGACCCATAAAGCAAGGAAGAAGCCCTTCATTAATGAGAAGCATGGAAGAGCCAGGCTTGAGTTTGCATACCCATAAATTGAGAAATGAATGAAACTGCATATTTTGCTGTGATCTCTTAATTTTTTCAAGAGCTATATAAGCCTTTAGTTAGGCAAAATATGCATAGTAAGGAACATAGTATTTGAGTGTGTACACATGCCTTGATGGACTGGCAATCTGTCCTGGGTGTTTCCCTGCTATGTGTCCTGAGCTACTTGCTATAGGCTCACTGTGACCCTGAACTAGATAAGTGAGATGGATGATGGATGAATGGATGCATCCATTTATCTTCAAACCTCTTTTCCCGGGTAGGGGTTCTGGTGGCAGCATGCCTAGTAAATCAGTCCAGTGCTGACTTATCAAGGCCAAAGACTGCAGCTTGTTCTGGGGGATCTTTGGGCATTCCCAAGCAAGCTGGGAAATATTATCCCTGCAGAACATCCTGGATCTCCCCAGTACGACATTCCAGGAACAGCCCCCCTTGACCTTGTCATATCCTTACAAGATGCCTAAACCACCTTCATTTAATCTTAATCTGAAGAAGCAGAGCTCTATTTTGAGATTCCATCAGCCTGTGACTGAGGTTACATCTGGCGATCTTGCAACAGAAGCTCATTTTGGCCACTTGCACTTGCACAAGCTCGTTCTCTTGGTCGTTACCCACAGCATATGACCACAGGTGTAGACAGGAATACAGACTGTCTACAGACTGACTAATAATCCATGAGCCATCCAATGGCTCAACTCAGATTCCTCACAGCAAACCGGCACAGTGCCTGCAAATCTACTTTTCCCTCTTACTTTCACCTTTGAACAAGAGCCTGATGTACTTAAATTCCTTTGCTAAAGGGCAGATCTGCCCCCAAACAGAGTGCTTTGGATGTATCAGTATCACACACACACACACACACACACACGCAGTGATCACAGGAAATCTGTAAAAATGTTGCAAATTTATTGCTTCCATAACAAAAGTACGTTGACAAGCAATGTTTAAAATATCTGCACAAATCCTCCACACAGACATTTTTCGACACTCTCATTCACTTCTGTTCTTGCCATTTTGCTATTAATTGCTATTGTAGTCATTGGCTCCCAAAGGGATGCAAAACACAAATTTTTGGTGTTTTGTTATTGCAAGGATGTTACTAATTAAAAAACACCCAATGAGACTACTTGCAAATTAACTTTTTAACTCAGAACAGCTCTTTTACAACTATAATTTGGGTTTCAATTTATTACTGATTGAATTTAATGCTTTATTTAAAACTACAGGTTGTTTCTAATGTGATTTGTATTTTTTTTTTTATAAACAAATGAATAAAGTGATGTTTTTTGTCATAAAACCAATGTTTCTATTGAATAAATCAAGCGTCCCAAGACTTCCTGTGTGCACTGTACACACACATATCTCCCTACATCTTCCATAACCGTTTTTCCTCAGTCACACAGTGAACTGGAAGACGACGACACAGAAATGGGGGCTTGAGCCAGACGCTGCCCTGCCTGCCAGTCAGCACAGACACACACAAGCATGGAACTTAAGAATTTTTGGTAGTAGCCAACTGGGCTAGTTCAGTTAAAAAATGTACTATCCCAGGAAATTTTCCACTAGTTCAGGGGTGCCCAAGTCCAGTTCTGGGGGGCCGGAGCCCTCTGTAGCTCAGTTCTTTTCCTGTTCCACCATAAATGATTTAGCTCAAGAGCTGTGTGGTAATTAGCACAAGGAGTTGAATCAGGTGTTTTAAATGAGGGAAAACCCAAAAATGTGCAGGGCTCTGGCCCCCAGGACTGGAGTTGGGTACACCTATGCTAGATCATGATGTACAATGTAATTTTCAAGCATGAAAAACAACTAAAAAAGCTATCTATAACTATAACAGTTACTATCAGTATATCAATTATTAATTTCCATAAACAATTAACACCTTCAGAGCACCACATGGTCACATGGTCAGTACATAGCCAGTCCCTACCGGTCACCCAGCTGATTCTCTTATCCTCATCTTCAGGCTGGTCCTGAAGAGCTACCATGGTACCATGTACACATTCATGTTTTAGTAAATTTAACTGAAAATATCATTTGGCCAATAACACCTAAAAATCCTTCCGTGATATTTTTTTTTTAGATTGTTCTATTATTGTTAAATTAAAACATTCAACATCAGAGACAAACAAATTTAGAAATAGTCAATGTTAGTTTTTCACAATTGCTTTGGCACATTCCAGGAATAATTAACATTCTCATGACTATAAGTGCATTTCTCAAAACAGTTTATGCATGCAGCACAACTAATTATATCAATGAATTAGTCACTGCCATTAAAATGAAATGCACCTTCAACATTCTTTTAACCACGAGAGTCAAAATGCTTAGATATATTGTCAGTGTACATCTGTCAGTGTACATCTGTCAGTGTAAGTCTGCTCCTGAGCTGGACAATTCTGAATGATAGTCGGTTCTCACTTTCTCATTGTCTTTGACTGATCATTATTCATTAGCAAACTGATGCTTATTCATGTCAGAGATACCAGTTTCAACACTGCAAGGCTCTACATTGCAGTATGTAAAGTTCACTGGCAAGAGGAAGCGCTTGCATGCATGTGAGAAATCTTCAGATAGCAAAGCAATAGCAGACAAATAGGTCAGACAGCAGTGTATAACAGAAAAACAGCAAGATGGCAGTACAAAAACAACAACAAATGGCAACAAAATCATGTACTGTGGGAATTGTAAAAGTCTTGCATGTGGTGGCTTACACCATGATTACATACACATATAGTTTGGGGGTAAAATTATCACACTGGGAAATCACATAATCCATTCTGACCAACATGACTTAAGCAAATGAAAATTATGTCAAATGATGGCAAATGTACGAGACTATTTGCATAAGCCTACATTTACTAAAATTTGTGTGAAGCACTGAGAAATGATGTTCTGTTGTGCGAAAGTGACATTTTGGTGTGGGCATTACACTTGTTCTACAAATGTTAATTATCATTTGACAAATGTGCCAAAGCAATCAAGACAAATTGTATAAGCAAAAAAAGAAAATCTGCTATTCCTAGTTTTTCCACTTGGTGGCATGACAGAGGGTTAGTAATATAATATTCACTATCCAACTCACCATACTGAACAAACCCAACATCTTGCAAGGGAACTTAGAATGGGCATAAAAATCGATTGTACTCAATAGACCGATGATGTGGCTAGCTAGATAAATGCTACAGAAGCAGCAATAATAGTGAAACCAGACTCCGATAGTGAGTTTGTGAAAATATACAGGCTCAAAGCTGCAGAAATTGTTCCTCCGATAAGCCTTGTGCTTTTGCCAGCGTGAGTCAGGATTTCAGATCTCGTCTATTTTCACGTCTGTTCTTTATTCATCATCATTGGGTGATTAACTGCATAAAGCACACAGAATGGCAGCTGCTGAAATCACAGGTGAAATGTCACACTTTGTTATCAGATATTGCTAATCGTACATTATACTGATAATCACGTTTTGATTAACACCATCAATCTTCTGCAGTCATTCAAGGGGACCCCTCTGGAGTTAAAAAGAAGTTTTCTTAATGTGTTATTACCCTATGACATATAGGTAGGCCAACACAGATTGGTTTGGTTCCACCGTGCGGAATTAACTGAAGTGAATTTGACACCCCTGTTTCACACAAACTGACTTGATGATTGCATTCATTGTAAGTACAGGAGAATGAAGTGAATGACCGAATATGTGTTAGGGAGATGGCCAGGAGCTCAATGGTTAGGTGCAAAGAGTGGAGAATGACATGATCTTCAAATTGTTGTTGAAGTTCATTGTGTTAAATCACAGTTCAAGATTCAAGATCTTTATTGCAAATGCGTCAAAAGTGGTGCATATTTATTTAAAACTTTGGACATATATACAAAGAATAAGTAAGAAGGAAATGCAACAATTTTTGAATATCAGTATTGTAAAGTCCAAAATCTAAAGCAATAAATACAATTTACAGGCAATCTAAACTATAAAAGTCAGCTAGCCTTAGGCTACAAACAGCCATCAGCTGAGGTAGTACAGTAAGGCTGTGGTACGACAGATATGGAATACAAGTGTATTAGTGGTGTTGAATGATCGGGTTAAAAAAGAAAAAATAAGCATTTAATATGACCTTGTGTGTGAAATTAAAAACAGACAGCTCTGCTGTCTGGTGAAGACATCATCTACAGAACAGCATAACTGAAATTAAATGATTTATAATACCTTATGCAGCTATGAATTTTACATGTTTGTGTGTGGAGGGGGTGTTTGAAGTTCATCTCCTCTAAATGTAATGCAGCATTTCCTGGTATTTCACTGGTCAGCCTTCACTTTGCCCATATGTTTCCTTGATGTTACCATGTGCGCAACCAAAATTCAGTATCAACATTTTTTAATTACGTCTTTCACATATTGCAAGTGACCCATGAAGACAGCTCACGGTGTGTGGTGAAAAAAAAGCTTTAGAAAAACTTTGCAATGGGCTACATGAAAAAAATGTGTGAAAATTCAACACAATTATTATGATTAATCGCAATATCTGTAATTATTCCATTATTAGGCATTAGAGATTCCCTGGTAGAGAAGGACTTTGTTTTAGAACCATTTCAAAGTATAACAAAGGTCCTTAAGAGATTTTACAAACGTTTTTTTTTTTTTTTTTTACCCCTGTCGTGTCCGGCAGTTTAGCAAGCAGGATGTTAGTCTGGGTGCTTTATTGTGCCAACACTTTTATTTTGCCAACACTTCGGATTTAAGCTCCTCTTGTTACTTGAGGTATACTCTTTATTAATCATTTTGTTATTGCACCACAAAGCCGGAGCTGACAGGGGGAGTTAGCGGAAGTAAAAGAGATAGAGGAGAGAGACAGAAGTAGAAAAATAAATAAATAAATAAATAATAAAAAAGGAGGGGGGTCAGAGAGAGAGAAAGACAGGGAAAGAGAAATAATACATAACAAAAAGTAGAGCAAAAAGGAAAGAGTAATAAAAGGACAACTTCTGCATCTTACTGCTGGACACTGTATCATCACACCAGCTGCTGTATCTGAAAAATAAGATCCAGGGACACACACAAACAGTATACATACGCAGAAACCAGTGGTACCATTATGACAGGGAATACGCTTGTGCCAGTCTCTGCTTCTGGAATTAAATACATTAATACCAAAGAAAAAAAAAATACATAAGCAGACCAACAGGAACACTGTCTAAATATCGCCGCACCCGTATCTGCATCTGAGAGGAGGGAGTGGAAGCCACACACATACTCTCACACATACTCTCACACACACACACACACCCAGACAAGGAGAAAGAGGGATAAAATAGGGCAAGAAAGCCCTAGGCTCTCTTGTGTGTGCGTGTGTGTGTGTGCGTGCATGTCTATGTGTGTGCACATTCTAAGTGTAAGTGTGTTGATGTGAAAGTGTGTGTGCGTATGCATGTGTATGTGTGTGCGCAAATGTGTATGTGTGTATGTTTGTGTGTTGTGAGTGTATGTATGAGTGTGCAGGTTAACATGGAATGATTCCCAATGAGTGTGTG
>JAODJU010000038.1:19577661-19596350 GCA_026776725.1 Gnathonemus echidnorhynchus | reverse complement strand
AAGACACACACACACAGACA
Source organism: Gnathonemus echidnorhynchus (assembly GCA_026776725.1). Lineage (NCBI taxonomy): Eukaryota > Metazoa > Chordata > Actinopteri > Osteoglossiformes > Mormyridae > Gnathonemus > Gnathonemus echidnorhynchus. Next base: position 19,596,330 of record JAODJU010000038.1, on the reverse strand, counting down.
CACTCTCCCAGTCACACCACTGCCGCCCCCACACCGCCCCATCATCCACGTGCTCCCCCATTCCAGGACAAATATGCAGACACACAGATCCATGCTTGCACACATACACACACTCAGACACACTCTCCCAGTCACACCTGCTCGTCTTTGAGGTCTGGCTGCAGATGCCCTGGACTTGCCCAGTGGACGGCCCAGAAGATGTTCCCCACCCCCCCAGATTGCAGGCGAGCGGGCACCCCGCCGGAGACCGCCAGTGGAAGGGAGCTGCGCAGCCCAGCTGCGGGCTGCCGAAGCAGCCGACCCAGGACCTGCACAGCTCCCCTCGCCCTCCAAGGCGCTATGTGAAGGAGTGGTGTGACATGGATGTATGTCTAAAATGCAGTTAAAATAACGAATATGTGACTTTCTTCATTCTTGCAAACAATGGCTAGCACGTCCAGAAAACGCAACTAAATTTAAAAGTTTTTGATTATTTCTTTTAAAAGTTGCAAAACCAATCCAGATTTACCTGAAAGATAAATAATAAAAGGCACTGATAGCATGTGTCTGTATGTAATTATACCCTACAGTAGATCTGAATTTGAAAACCACAATGTTCACAATTGCTATTTATTGTCAAGCTCTCTGATTAAGGTGAAAGAGCACAAGCCAGACAAAGTAGCAGAATGGTTACAGCTTCACATGTCATCTATAAATAATCAGTTTCTAACAAGGGTATGTCTTGCAAAATGAGTTTTGGCACTAAGGGAAAACAGAAATTCCGACTTTATTCAAGAGCGAAGATCAATCCTGTAAGATAGGGGGACCAATACAGTCCATCATGAATGAAGAACACCACTCAGCCATGTAACTCCATTGGTTCATCAATAACAGCAATTGAAAGAATATGGTGATGCCTGGGAATTTACCCCAAGAATTTTTGCACATCTTCATTACATTACAGACAGTAGTTGCAATAGCATATTTTCGCCATAAGACCTTATCAGATTTTCTTCTCAAATTACTTGGAGATTGCTTATAGTCTGCTTGTGATAAGCAGTTTTCAAGTCATTGCGTACATTCTCAGTAGGATTAAACTCAAGAGCATGACCAGGTTACTTAAAAGAATACATGTGCTTATTCCTAAACCTCTCCAAGTACAGTTTTGCCCTTAAGCTTCTGACCTCCTGTGCTGTAAGGCAAGACTTTAAGCCAGGTTTACATTTTTCATCTCTTTATCTATCCTCTAACCCCTTATGATGATCAGAGGCAGAGGGAGGTCAAGAATCCATCGCAGACAGCATAGGGCAACGTGTTGAGGTACACCTAAGATTAGATACTAGTACACATACAAATATTCCCTATGGGCAATATACAGCTATCAATTAGCCTAAGTGCACCTTGTTGGGCTGTGAGAGAGTCCGCAGGGGAAAGCCAGCTGACATAGGGAGAACCACGAAGGTGTAAAGCGACAGTGTAACCCACTGAGCCATCATGTCTCCCAGAGACATTTCCTTGAATGACAAAGAAAGCTTCTGCCATAAGTTTCCTTTAATTTTGAATGTGTTCTTCAGTCCTAGCAAGCCTTCCAGTCCCAGCTAACGAACAGTGTATTCTGAGCCATGCCAGAACTGACTACAATCAATCCATCCATCCATCCATCCATCACTCTTTACACAGCACAGGATTGTGATGAGCTTGGAATCTATCCTATGAAACTGGAAGAACATCCTGGATGACCATAAAACCTTGCCATATATTGGCAGGAATACCTGCCTACTTATTTGCATATTCTATGGAGGCTTTGAGATACCTTCCTTCATGTCACCTTGGTTTGACTTATGATATTTCGTCTTCATGATGGTGCGATAGCGATGCACATTCAGCAGTTATCAAACTTCGAATTCTGGTCTATTCCCCAGGCGTGCGATACACTGCATGACACGTTACTGGTGCCATTTGATGGAAGCAGCCACACAGCTACGCTTCCAGTCTCTGTAGCGATTGTGTGCATAAACAGTCTTACAGTTTTAAACAATGTGCCATATTTAATTACGGTACTTATTTATTTACTGATTTAATGACAATAGTTATTTATTTTATTGATTCATTTATTTACTAATTCATACTAATTTATTCATCACATCATATTTATATTCAACTCACAATATTTTCATTTTACAATGGGTTCATCAGAACGCAATCGCATCGTAATTTGAGGAGCATTTCTGTTTTGATGGTATCACTTCCTTTTACCCTCAGTGTCATCAAGAACCCTTTAACTTTAAAAATGCTCTTCTTCCAACATCTGACTGGCTGTAATAAGACCTGTAATCCACGGCCTTTTCTTCACACAGGGATCATATTGCATAACAATTGTATCTCTGCTGCGTGACCTTTTCTAAACAGGATGAGGGACCCAGCAAAGCGAAAGCAAACATTTACTTCATACGTCTGATGCCACGGTTTCCATGGCGCATACAGGCGACTGGCAGAAAAGGTCACACAAAATGATGCCGTAGTATGTGTTTTTTATGCAATTATGGTTCCTGGGTGCCACATTTCATAATAAACACGACACAGTATTTATATACCCCTGCAAGTGCAACTCCAAACAGTAATCATCTTAGGATCCTGCAAAAGGTCACTGCATTCGTTTAATTTGATAAGGAGTTCCAGTGCAGGTTACACTGGACAGTAGCAGACATCCTATAAGATCCAAGAACTCCACGATGTGTCTGTATCTTATTTTCCAGTGCTAAATACTATGCTTAGACTTCCTGTGTCAGCAGGTGTTACTCTATCCTTAATCTCTATGGAACATTAATTTTCAAAATATTTATTATTTTTCCAGTGGTTTAAAATGTGCATGATGCTATATGCATGAATTGTTTTGAGAAATGCTCTTATAGTCATGAGAATGTTAAGTATGTTTCACAAAATGTGCCAAAGCAATCAAGAAAAGCTGCAACATACTCAAGACTATAAGAGCATTTCTTAAAACTATTCATCCATAAAGCACAACACTACGGTTTAGCTGCAAAAGCCTGTAACTAACCCAAAACAATTAACTCGTGTCTCAAAAGCAAATGATTCCACCAGTGAATTAGTCAGTGCTACCAAAATGAAAAGAACTATCAGCATCGTTTTAACCATGAGCGTCTAAATGCTTAGATATATTATCAGTCTGTCAGTGTAAGTCTGTCAGTGTACATCTGTCAGTGTAAGTCTGTCAGTGTAAGTCTGCTCCTGAGCTCCACAATGCTGAATGACAGTCAGTTCCCACTTTCTCATTGTCACTGACTGATCATTTTTCTTCAGCAAACTGTTAGTTATTCATGTGAAAGACACCAGTTTCAGCATTGTAAAGTTCTATATTATAGTATGTAAAGTTCACTGGCAAGAGGAAGCACTCGCATGCACACAATTTCTTCAGATCTCAAGATAGCACAATAGCGAACAAAAAGTCACACAGCTCTGTATAACACAAAAACAGTAAAACTGCAATAAATTAACAACAATATGACAACAAAATGTACTGAGGGAACCAGAAATCCAACAATGCTGTGTCCCTGCAATTTATGGAATATATTTTTGAAACGTTTTTTAAACTTGAACTGTAAACATGATGATCACATACATTTATAGTTTGGGCGAAAAATTATCACACTGGGGAAACTACATAATCTATTTTGACCAACAAAATAAAACTGAAAATTGTGTCAAATGATGACTATTATACAAAATCATTTGCATACATGAACTAAAACAGTTTGAAATGTGTGTGAAGCAGGAAAAACGACGTTATGCTGCGTAGAAGTGACATTATGGTGTGGGGATTACAGTGGCTGTTTTGCAAATGTTAATTGTCATTTGGGAAATGCTCCAAAGCGATCGAGGAAAAACTGTAACATACAACAGGTGGAAGAAGATCATACTGACGTTTGCTTATCTAGCAGCGTCTGTCAGCAGCCTCTGCTCTGTGCTCAAGACTCATTGACATTAATCCGATTTTTTTCCAAATTAGTACATTTGCCACAAACATTTAATTTTACAATAAATGTGTATGTTGACCTGTTGATGTTGCTTAACATGAATAAGCAGTAATTGTAAACAATCGAGAAATGATATTCAGCACCTTTGATAGGTATTAAGCTAGTTCTTGTTCCAGGCTATATACATGTACAAATATCTTGTATAGCACAGCTGCGATGGACAGCACAAAAGACACTGCATCTCATTGAGTGCTGTAGGCAGAGGTGGATTGTTCAAGTACAGAAAGTACAAATCCTGACCAGGGTTTTGTTTCAATCACCCAGTTCAGTATAAAGAGTCACAGTCACAATGTACTCTCTCTCTCTCTCTCTCTCTCTCTCTCTCTCTCTCTCTCTCTCTCATATATATACATATATACATATGTGTATAAATATATATAATATGCATATTCATTCATGTGCATATTTATTCTTGTATTTGTATTTGTATAAAAAAGTGATCTGATTTGAGTGATTCGATGACACACAAGGCTGGGATGGCTGGCTCAAAGAGATTCATCCGGGGACGACCAAAGGAAGGTCAACATCAGAAAAATACGTAACTGACTCTTTACTTTTAGAACAATCGCACATTTGGGGTTTTGCTTGGACCCTTTGATGTTGACTAAGCCTTATGTTTCACTTCAGGGCAATTCCCATTCTCTCTTCCCAGAAGGAGACACACCAGTCATCATGGTGTGTGTGTGTCTGTGTTTGTGTGTGTGTGTGTGTGTGTGTGTGTGTGTGTGTGTAGTATCTTCAGAAATAAAATGATTGCTGCAGTTAGGGCTCTCGCCCTTGTCAGTCAATAACATGACGTGTGCATGACAGGTAATTCCTCGTGCCATGCCTTCAGATTGTCAGTGTCGCAGATTCCTTCTGCTCTGTTCTGCCGCAGAGGCTGCGGCTGTCACACTCCTCGTTCAGCCATGGGGGAGTTTGTCAAAGTCTCACGACATTCCCTGCTAACACCAGCTGCCCCGATCTGAAGCCCGCCGGTGTTATTACTGGAAACCCTACAGCTGTATCTGCGTTCCTGACCCAAATCCAGAGATCATTTGTTGTTTCTCCAGCAGTTCCTTAAAGTCTCTTACGTATCACCTGTCACAGCACTTAGATATGCTAATGAGCTCTTGGCATTTCAGGCCCAGGATTGGTCAGATAAGGACAGTGCTAAATGGAGTTTCTCTTGCCCTGATCTTAGAAGCACGGTCTTACACAGGACTTTTCCAAAGAACCCCAACTATACCTATTAATTTAAGCCCATATTTGTTAGGCTTTTCAGAGCCAAAATTATATATTTTAATAAAGGTATACAGAAACAGTTTTTCAAAACACAACCCTCTACTGCTTCCGATGATTATACACCATCAGCTGGTTGACAATACAAACATGATGAAATTCACAATAATCAAGTCTGAACTAAGATGATTTTTATGTTCTTTGTTTATTCATAATTCACCATAAGTGTGGTATCTATAGAACCTATTATGTCAATCAAATCTATGGCCCTGGTATATTTTCCAGCAAGAAAAAAACAGTCATGATTTTGTATACATTCACCCATAAAGGCTCGGGATTCGCTGGTGCTTCATTTTAATCATTTCGCGTTAATTGCTACAGATGTCATGTAACATGTAATAGTAATTGATGAGTGTTGTTTGTTTATTCATTTTTAAAATCCATCCATGTTCCATGGACTTCTCCTGGACAGGTTAACGGAAGGGATGGAGTCTATTCTACGATATGAGGCAGACGGCAGGGGTTCACCCTGGAAAGAGTGCTAGCCCAGCAGGACACAAACATACATCATCACCATAAATAACACACAAGAGGTGGAGGAACGTTTTGTATCTAGAAGAAGAAAGGAACCCATACATTAGAGAGAGAAGAGAGGAGGTGGAACTCAAACCCATCACTGTGGGGGTGTGAGCCAAGACTGCAACCCACCGAGCCACCTGACAGCCCCAATAAACGTCTTATTCTACAATGAATTGTTATGGACTGTAGAGGATGCGGAGTCTCAAAGAAAGAGCCCTCATATTCCAAACAGGAATGCGTCGACAGAAGTGTATTGTGTTTGAAAGGCGACAATACATTTCTCAACCAGCAGATGGCAGCAGACACCCATCCCAAAATCCATCCTTTCCTTGATCATGCGGCTGTTTAAAGCCTTCGCTATACATGTCAGAAAGGTCTGTACAAGATAAACCTAAACAAATCAAAATTAATGGAGTGGGAAGAGCAAGGGTAGTTTCCAGAGGAGCGTAAACGGAGAATGTATTGGGGAAAGAAAAACAGAGTGATTAATGTCCTCACTTCCTATTCGCGTTTTTAACTGAAATATGTTACCATGATATACATACTACACATTGTCTCACAAAAGTGTTAGCAAGGAGACAGATTAATGACGCCCCTGCCCCAACCACATTTAGATCATTACAAGACTTTCACCACCCTCTGAAAATGGGGTCAAAGGCCATTCGGTTTTGTTTTAAGTAGATGGTTTTCGAATTAATTCTTCACTTGGTCGTCATACATTATTTGATGTATGAATTACAAATGATGTCAAGATCCTCAGTGTCATAAGAGAATTGTAGCAGTATGTAGATGAGTTAAATAATTTAAATATCGCATGCATTCCACATTTTTATTGTATGCAATAAATATAGAAGCCAAAAGATAAACGCGATAAGAGAAGCAATAATTGAATCATTTTGTCATATTGATGATGACAAATCTCATCCTTGTTTGTTCGGGATGTTTGCTGGTAAGGGAGAATCATTGCAGTCAGTGGCGTCGGAAGAAGTTCGTGTTTTCACTTTCAGCATTAAAAAAAGACTGTTTGGGGTACAGTTTTACAAAAAAATACTGATACATATGATAAAATGTTTGTCTGATACGCGGGACTACAATCTTCGTTAGGTATATTTTGCCCTTGAACAGCGAATTGGCCTCAGTAACTCACGGATTAATAATAAAAGATAAAGAACACGCTCTTATAATTTATTTATTTAGATGTTTATTTTTTTTTATTTACTAGCTATTTCTTTATTTGTTGGGGGGAGTCTGTTGATATTGGGGGGACGCTTACTATTTTCGTAGTCCCTGCTTGCAATGTAGGAAAAATACCTATGACAGTATAGTGATAGTTAGTTAATTATGAGATTTCAGACAGAAAGCATTTTGATTTGGATAACAGAGGGTATTAGTGGAGAGGCTTTTTTTGCCTTATAACGCCATTCCGTACCTAATATCGTCCACTAGGTGGTGGGGAGAGTCACTGGCGAACTGGCTGCACCTACAGGGCGGGCTCACGCCAGCTCGACCAATCAGAGTGACAGTAGCCCAGATGGCAGCTAAGCACGGCTATCCTTTTGTCTCAGGCTACACAATAAGCCATTATTTAGTCATCACCTGAGTCATTGTGGTTTCATGACAAGGTAGAAAATATAAAATAAACGGGCAATTAATTAAGACAGCTCTCCTTTTCTGAAAATGAACATGAATCGCGCAGCCGAAATTTCGAATACCGATTTTTTTTCCCATTTTTCCTGAAAAATATCATGATGCTGGCTGATTCCATTATACATTTGGAAAATTACCATATTGCACCCCTTTATTATCTTTATTATTTTTTCAGTGTACTTAATATAACGTGATTAAATACTTCTGTATGAGTAAATGGAGATAAACAGATGCGCTCCACTCCCGTCAAACAGGGATTCGCGGCGGACAGTGATCAGCCGCAGTTACCGGTTACCAAGGTCTGCGATGGACTTTATCTTACCAGGAGCGGGAGGAGAAGTAAAATATAAAGCAATTTTAAGAAACCAGTGGCTCGGTAGTAACCTTAAATGATACACAAACGGAACAGCTCTGACAGAAACTGAAGCCCCTGTCATCGACTCACGGCACATCATTTGACAGGGGTGTCCATTAATACCTAAGACACTTAAACTTAATTCTTTATGCATTGCGAGCCTAGGGATTAACATTTTGGCACATATTCACGGTTCAACTTCAGCTTATTAATGATTAAAAACAAATTAATTAAACAAATTAATTAAAAATGCTTATACTGGATACCGAAGAGAAATGTATATATTGGACAAATGCTCCACCAAGATGTAGAGATATAGTTTAAGAAGAAATAGTTTAATCATTACTGAAATTGTTAATTGATGACAGGTATTAAATAATGCATTAGCAATTTGGATTACACAACTGACTTGACCAGTGGAAGAAACTTGGATTTAGCCAAAGGAAGCAGCTGTGGGATCCATTGACTTGAAGGTCAAAAGATGATTTTATATCATAATGCGGATAATGACAGACCTCAGCCATGCAGTAAAGTCACTTTTCTGCCTCTTGCCCTCCAGGAGACCCTTCAGGTGCATCCGGAATCAGAAACATTTTCTTTCCAACAGTTATACGAAAGTTAAACATGCACTGATAAATCACCACTGTCATTTATTTATTAACCACTGGCAATTTAAACCTCGGCACCTTGCTGTCCTTCGTGTATGTAATTGTGCGTTTATACATCATATGTTCTTCAAGGTTCGAGTTAACTTTGTCATCAACAGTTACGTACACATACACACTGAGATGAGACGTTTCTCAATGGACTGCGATGCAACATACACCTACATATAACTAAATATAGTATGCAACAATATAGCAATATAGGGCCATGGGGTATTGTGGTATTTTGTGTACATATATTTAAATATAACCAGCATAAGGCAAGTGTTGGAGAACTACCTAGCAGCATGCGAGATTTCTATTATTGCACAGAATTTCTTCTTGCCATTCTCTTATTTGTTATTTGTTGTTATATGTTGTTTCTTTGTACTTGTATTTCTACAAATGACAATGCTTTGAATACATGAATCCTTTGAATCCTAATGGTGAGTAAACTGGTGGCATAGTGACTCTGTGGGTAACACTATAGCTAGATTTCATGGGTGGAGCCACAATGGCCCACGTCCCAGCTGATTGGCCCCTGGAGTGCCACCCTCCCCTGTCACTTGCAAATAGAAAACATATCATTGGCCAATGGCCATGGTGGCCCTTCTATGTCAATTTTGGCCCCTATTTCATCATATTGCCCTGAATTTTCTCCGACAGTCCAAACAGCAACAATGAACTGGTGAACTGGTATCAATAAATTTAAGTTTATAGTGTGTGATTGGCCATGTGTGAGACGATCCTCCAGTGGACCAGCATTCCATCCACAATGTTTCTCTGTCTTATGTCATGTGCTGCCTGAGATCCAGCCCCCCCCCCCCCAACCCCCACACACATACCCGAGGAAGGGAAATGTTGAGGAGATGATTTAAGCTGCAGACACAGATATCACTTGTGGGCAGTCTTGCACATGTTCGGCGAACAGTGAGAGATGATATACGACCCTACCAAGTACTCGTTAGCATCCTTCTTTAGACAGCCATGCTAACAGATGCCGACTGACAGCGCAGTGATGGAGTAACGCAAGGCGCAGTCTGGGGCCTGGGCTGGGCCGCTCCGCCGTGTTTAAAATTCACTCGGAGAAGCACCCTGTCCGATCGGGTCGTGCGTCATTGTCAGTTTTGTTTCCCCGGGAGCCCTGGCGGTGAACCGCATGGGTGCAGCCATATGCCAAGAGTGCTTTCTAAAGGTCAGCGGTGTTTAGACAGAGCGAGGGGGACCTACCCAATGAAAATCACTCCCAGGTCACGTTTGGGGCTCGCGGTACGAGCGACAAGGCAGGCACACTGTACGTAATGAATTAAAAATACACTTCTAAAGAGTTTCTAAAAGAGTAAAACTGCGTCGGTGGCTAGCTATTTCCAAATGCTTAGCGAACGGCGATAAAGTAAATTAATTAATTATAATGTTTTTTCTTTTTAACTCATTTCCTTTCAGACACATCGACAAGTTTGACGAGTTGAGTTGTGCGATCCTCTGTAAGTGTATTCAGTCTACCATATAGCAGTTAGAGGTATGACGGTATGAAAGGGCAGCTTTAAAGTTAAATTGGCTGTTGCGTAATATAAAGTGCCAGAACTGCAATTAAAGCGGCACTTATTTCTGTTTGCTGATCCGCCCAGTTGGCTCACAAGTGCCCATTTAGACCTACACGTGTGAAGCAGTTTGGAAACGTGGTAGGTACACACAGCATTTCAGCTTAAACTCTGCGCGCCTTAATGGATGCAATGCATTTTCAATCGCCGTCAATGCGGATGCTCATAGATTAAAGGGGGCGGTTTTGGCTAATTCCTCAATTATGGGTAGCTTTTAAACTATAGCCTAATGGCGAAATGTACTTCCCACTGTTACCGTAAATGCCTGAATTTAGCATCTCGAAGCGATGATGTTAATAATTCATCATGTACTAAAGGAAAATATATATTTAAAAAGGACATTAACTTTAACTTTTGCACTTTTGCACTTTTTTAGCAGAGTTTTATTCATTACCCTGCTGCCTCACAATAGGTTTTAAATGAAACACATTTTCTTGTATGTTCTTTTCAGCCCTGGTTACATGTTTCAGTGTAATCCCTCGCTAAGGACGTGTTGACTATTTATACTCATTTCAGACACATTAAATATTCATTTAAGCAGCTCATCATGTCATCTGCAGCATCCCGCTGCGCTTGGCAGAGCTAATTCATTCAAAGGTTACTCTGTTCGATGAAGACGATGCAAGAAATCTACCGGAGCAGAGGCCAGGTGGACCTCCTCTGGGGCGGCTAACTGAGATCGCATTTGCGTGATATGGCAACGGTAGAGGACCAATGTACTACCCCCCAGGCCAGGAAGCAAATACAGGGGTGGGGTCATAGGGGCACTGGCCCCAGCTGAAAGCTGATTGGCCCCCAGAGGGCTCCCTCCCCTGTCACTCACCAATTCAAAACATATCATTGGCTAATCATATATAAATTATATATATATAAATTATGGTTTCTTCCACCCCCTACCTTAAGACAATTGTAGAATCAACCCTGCCATAGGCATTCTGTTTTCCAAACTGTTAACTAAAGAATCATGCAGTGAAATATGATCAGAATGATAACGGAGGTGCGTATCCAGACGCAGCAGCTAGGAGGCACTAACTGATCAGAAACTTCATTCTCTTGCTTCACGAGGCATGACATATTTTCTGAATCAATCCACATCAGTGTTATGGGTCCCACAGAGGCCTTGAACAACCAATCCAGGAGGCAGTAAAATGCCAGAATAAAAGATGATGCCCTATCAAATTTGATGCCCGTCTACCTTTATTTTTCTGTATATGGGGGCTTCCTGAATTCTAGGCTTGCGGGGCCCGTGACCTATGCAGTGTGACAGGATAATTTAGGACTTCTTATCATACGACAGTGCACCTGAAAAATGTTCCACGCATCTCTCTGCCTTGCAAAGCGCCTAGGAAATAAATAATTCTTTTGTTTTGGCATGGTCAATTAACTCGCCTGTCGCGAGTGGTGGTTGGGATGGCCGAATATGGTGGAAGACATGCGCCAAATCCCCCAGTGATTCAATAAAATCCTCCAGAGGATTTTCAAAGACAGAGCGAGGCATTGGTGAGCGTCCTCAGACCCAGCCGTGTGTGTAATTATAAGGTACTTCAATTTACTATCTAAAACTTTACCAGGAACAGAGAATGCTAGAAGATTGCCTAGTTTTACTGCATCCAGAATCATCCGCTAGTTCGTTTTTTCTGCAGAGGTTTCCTGTTTAAAATGAATTGACTAAATATTGAGTCTTGGGTTAATAATCAATTGCTCATCAGGAATTAAAAGCCTGTTAAAGGGCAGCAGTGAACAACAAGTCAATAGCTATGCTGGAAAGTTTAAGAGCCTTCTATATAATAACTGTCATGTGGTGATTATAATTCATTTCAGGCACAGGAAAAAAGTGAATGTGGTCTCTGAGTCATTTTGCAGTTCGTATATGCACTGAGCCAGCGACTCACAGGTATAAAGATGAGAGTATATTTTCCTTGAGAGTTCAGCCTTGGCAGCCATAAGATTTTATATTATGGATTTCAAACACACACCTTGCGTTTTGGGTGGTGTTTGGGTTTTTGGCTATGGGGCATTTTGTCCTTAGTGCAGGGGCAGGGTGGGGGAACAGCAAAACTGTTGACATTTTTACCCCATAGTTAAACCTGCACATGTATAAAAACATTGTGCATTTCTATTCAGGTTTCACTGTACTGGTACCTTGAAATATTAGCCAGCCCTACTATAACAAAAGCTGGTTTGTGGGAGTTTTACTTGAAAAATGACTGGTTCAGAGAGGTAACCAATCGGATTGTAGAGGAAGTGGGTCCAAGTAACTAGAGGAAGTGGGACCAACCAATCAGATGTCTTGGTCCTGCCTCCTCTAGTTACTTGGACCCACCTCCTCTACAATCTGATTGGTTACCTCTCTGAACCAATCACTGGTTTCCTCTCTGAACCCTCATTTTTCATTCTGCTCTCAGAACATTTTTGTGTAAGTAAATCTCCCATGAACCAAAAGTTGCATAAGAGTACAGCACATGTGGTGCTCTTTGAATGAAGGATTGGAATCCTAGCCAGTGTGGGCTTCACAGGCTTATGGGCTTCACAGGCTTCCCTTCATCTACATTTGTTTTGGATTTTCTCCAATCAGCCATAACATTAAAACCACCTGCCTAATTTTGGTGGCACAAGGTGGACCTACACAAAACAGCTCTGACCCATCAGGGCCTGGACTCTACAAGACCTCTGAAGGTGTCTTGTGATATCTAGCCCAAAGATGTTAGCAGCAGATCTTTTAAGTCCTGTAAGTTGCGAGGTGGGGTCTCCATGGATTGGACTTGTTTGTCCAGCACATCCTACAGATGCTCGGTTGGATTGAGATCTTGTTGACTTGGCCTCCAAATACCCATCTTGAACTTTCCTCAAATCAATCCTGAATGGTTTTTGCAGTGTGGCAGGGCTCATTATCCTGCTGAAAGAGGCCACTGCCATCGGGAATAGCATTGCCATGAAGGGGTGTACTTAGTCTGAAATAATGTTTAGGTAGGTGGTACGTGCCAAAGTAACACCCACATGAATGAGACCATTGCCCAGAACATCACACTGCCTCTGCGGGCTTACCTTATTCCCATAGTGCATCCTGGTGCCATCTTTTCTCCTGGTAAATGATGCACAAGCACCCAGAAGAAATAACAGAAAACATCACTCATCAGACCAGGTCACCTTCTTCCATCGCTACATGGTCCGGTTCTGATGCTCACATGTCCATCGTAGGCACTTCTGGACAGGGGTCAGCATGGGCACTCTGACTGGTCTGTGGCTACGCCGCCCCATATGTTGAGTGTGTTCTGACAATTTTCGATCATCTCCAGCATTAACTTTTTCAGCTCTTTGTGCTACAGTAGCTCTCCAGTGGGATCGGACCCCATGTCTAGCCTTTGCTCCCCACATACATCACTGGGCCTTGGGCACCAATGACCTGGTTTACTGGTTAGCCTAATATATAATGGCACCCTTTATTGGTGACATTGTAATAAGATAATAAATATAATCAATGTTGTTCACTTCACCTGTCAGTGATTTTAACGTTATGGTTGATATTACTGTATGTATTTCCTATCAGATGTTTCATACCAGTGGTTTAAAACAACCTCTTTTATGGGAGCGTTTACACATTTCAGTGTTTGGGAAACAGTTCTACAACATGTGAGGTATTGCAGAGGAATGGTGGCCTGGTGGTTTGTACTACCTTGAAAGCGTCTCAGTTGTGGATTTTATGCTTAACCCGGCTCTATGTAAAGTCTTCCAGTTCTTCCCATGGTTTTGTGGGATTCTTTGTGCAGTTTCATCCCACAGCTGGGAGACATGTAGTGAGGAGTATCAGTGTCTAGCTGCATCTCATGATGGATGGGCTTTCCGTCAAAGGTGTTTGAGCCGCCAGACTGGCGAACGTCTTCTCCCCCCCAAGTTGTGCGAATGCTGAACTCCACAAAAACTCATGTACCATTTCAGTATAAACACAAACTTTTCGACCCTGCCAAACTCCTGCTATAAATATGTGTATATATTTGACACTTGCACCTTCCTCAGGAAACTAATCAAGAACTAACCCCCTGGGATCAATAAAGTTTATCTTAATGTTAATTGATGCACTATTTTTAAATGTTTTGTTATTTATTCGATTCCGCTGTTAATTTTACTACAATTACTCTGTGTGATGGTCGCGCTAAAAAAAAACCTACCTCGTTTTGTTTGTACATGTGCATGATGACAATAAAGTTGACTTTTGACTTTGTGTGGCCCTTTCTTCCACACCACAACCAGCTACCACATGACCCTATTAACATTTAACGTGGTAGCTAAACTTCCACATTCAGGCAGAATTTTGTGGTTATGGAAAGTGATGGATGGTGTAGCATATCTACATAGTGTGTGCTAGACCTGCAAACAGCTGCTTTGTAACAAGCCTTTTTCGCATATCCGTTGTCTCGTTGTCCCAGCCTTGTGCCTGAGTAATTCACTAGACCATGCTGAACAGGAGGTTGGAGGATTTATAGATGATATCATGGTATACATGAGTATATCTGTTTTAATGCTGCAAAATATGAACACAATGGGAATGTGAACTGGAGCCTAAAGAAAGCAACTACATCAGTTACATACAGGGGACAGTAGGCTGGGGGGTGGCCAGATAGCCCAGTGGTTAGCACTGCTGCTTCCCAGCCTAAGGACCAGGGTTCAAGTCTCCCCCACCCCCATAACTCCCTGTGTGGAACCTGCACAGTCAGGTAGTCCCAGACACCCTCACCCATAGCCTGAGAAGACAGACAGCCAGAATTTAGTCAGGACATCACCCCTACTTTTTTCAAAGAATACCAAAAATCCATTCATGAGGCCTTACAGTAAAGAACCAGGATATTCCCAGACCAACACAACTAAGCTCTCATCCAAACACTGACCAGGCCAAATCCAACTTAACTTCACACAGACTACCCAGTCTAAACTGCAGGTACCATGGATCCTGACAGCTTAAAACACTGATCACTGAGAATGTGAACTGGAGCCTAAAGAAAGCAACTACATCAGTTACCTACAGGGGATAGTAAGCTGGGGGGTGGCCAGGTAGCACAGTGGTTAGCACTACTGCCTCCCAACCCAAGAACCAGGGTTCAAATCTCCCCCCCACCCCCATAACTCCCTGTGTGGAACCTGCACAGTCAGCTAGTCCCAGACACCCTCACCCATAGTCTGAGAAAACAGATGGCCAGATTTTAGTCAGGACATCACCCTTACTTTTTTCAAAAGATAACAACCCTTAATATGGCCTTACAGTAAAGAACCAGGATATTCCCAGACCAACAACACAACTAGGCTCCCATCCAACCACTGACCAGACCAAATCCAACTTAACTTCACAAAGACTACCAAGTCCAAACTACAGGTACCATGGTTACTGACTGCTTAAATGTTACATACAATTAGCATGTTACCAGTGTGGACAGAACAGCATATCTTCTTGTAGTCACTGCAGCACACAAATTAAGGCCACTGCCCCTATAAATATGATCTATCTCTGGGTTAGATAGCATTATTTTAAAAACCTGTTCTCAGTTCCAACCTTTTGGAGACTTTATCAGTTTCAGCTAGGCTTCCAATTGTGACTGTAGAAAATGACCACACAACGGAATCATTCATTTTTGCCATTGTGCACAATGCAAGTGGAATGAGTTGGGAGTGGGGAGCTACGTTATTTGATTCTTCAAGACCAGCCTGGGCCTTTTATTAACCAATCAACTATGGAATTCAAGAAAAAAACAACCCTATTGGCTGTTTTGTAAAATTTCTAGCAACTTCCTACAACTAAAGAAATCTGCAAATATTTATCATTTGACTTATTTTGTTTAGCACCTATCATGCTGTATGTCCCGGCTTATGAGACACATCCAGAGACTGGGTCTTTCGTAAAGTTACCAAAGAGTATCTTTGTCGCTATCTCTCGTCATCCCGTCATGTTCCCATTTGGCCAGCAGAGGTCACTGGTTATCTGTATTCCCCTGTATGTCCCAGTCTTAATGTGTTAATCACTCACACCTGCCTCTGGCTGTTACATGTTACCTGCGTATGTATGTGCCTACCCTTGCTAGACTCCCCAGTCATAGCTGTAATTGGTGTTAGTCTATGAGCTCCTGGTATAAGTGTTACCTGTGCCTTATATTTTGTGTTTCCCACATCATAGCTTAGACCTGGTCGTTTCAATTTGTTCTTCCTTACCTCTTGTTTGACCCCTCAAGGTCTTTTGATCTGTTATTGTTGGTCTCAACCATAATAAAGCCTCCTCCATTAAAACACAAGCCCTTGCATGGATCGTCACACCCTCCTGGTGTTCAGTCATGATGATCTTCCTATAGTTTGATGGCTCTTGACTTTCCTGTAGTTCTAAGGATGTTATGGATATTGAGGATTTCAAGCCAGAAATGTACACTATATAGACAAAAGTATTGGGACTCCAGGCCATGACAGCTACAGGAACTTTTATGACATCCCATTTTAAATCTACAGGCATTAATATGGAGTTGGTCCCCCCCTCTGCAGCTATAACAGCTAACAATGATACCCCATACCATTATCCCTCCTCCAAAAAAACTTTACAATTGGCACAATGCAGTCGAGCAGATAACATTCTCCTGGCATCCGCCCAACCAAGACTCGTCCATCAGAACTGCCAGACAGAGTAGTGTGATCCATCACTGCACAGAACACGTTTCCACTGCTCCAGAGTCCAGTGGTGGTGTGCTTCATACCTCTCCATCTGACCCTTGGCATTGTGCTTGGTGATGTGAGGTTTGCATGCAGCTGCTAGGCCACGGAAGCCCATTCCATGAAGTTCCCAGCGCACGGTCGTTGTGGTAGGGTTAACGCCAGAGGAAGTTCGGAACACTGCAGTTATTGCCAGTGGACCACTGGTGACTTTTATGCACTATGCGCCTCAGCACTCTGCGATTCCACTGTATTACGTCACATGGTCTGTCACTTCATGGCTGAGTTTCTGTTGTTTCTAAACGCTTCCACTTCACAATAATACCACTTACAGTTGATCGTGGAATGTCTGGCAGGGAAAAAAATTCACAAACTGACTTAGTGCAAATGTGGCATCCTATGACAGTACCAAACTTGAATTCACCGTACTCATCAGAACGACCCATTCTTTCAGAAATGTTTGTAAACCTGACTGCATGGCTAGCTCTTATGTTACTATGAGAAGTCTCCTGACATATGCCCATGGGGCTCAATTTGACCCCAGGGTAGGCGTGAGAGCTAGGTGCTTGATTTTATACACCTGTGGCAATGGGTCTGAATGAAACACCTGAATTCAATGATTGAGAGGCGTGTCCCAATACTTTTGTCCATATAGTATACGTTTGGGGGTTATGAAATATTTAACAATCAAGGAATGCTGTTTTAAAAAGATGAACAGAAACTGAATGAGCAGGAGAGTTCACCTGGATTTTCACAAACATTAAAAAATAAATTTATACAATCTACAATCTTCTACAATAACACTGAAGGATGAAACATTTATGGAATTTCTACATATTTTCCAACAAATGTGTAAAGTGTAAATGTCACGCCCAGCGTGTCCAATCTCCTGTATGCCACACTCCCTCATTAACCTCGTGTGGAATCCCTACATTTACCAGCTGTTCTAAGTTTCCTCCTATTAGTCCTGTGTATTTTAGTCCGCGTTCGAGTATGTTTCCCCAGTCCAGTCATTAACGTTGCGTGTCTCCAGTGTTTTGTGTGGGATCGATTCCTAATAAACCCCGAATTATCTGATTCTCCATCTCCACACTCCTGCTTCCTGCTTCCCAGTCCGCACTCACGCCTTGGTCGTGAACGTAAAGACTAATACTACATTTTTAAAGCATAAAACGTGACAATTTTCCTGTTTATGGGACGTGTATTTCCTTTGGATAAGCTAGACATAAAACATTTCACATAAACAGGAAGCGTTTATCTGGCTTCCTACCTTCCAGCCAGCCTGCTGAGCTTTAGAAGCTGACAATGTTCTCTAACCATTTCATTTGTGTGCTATGGGCTTGATTAAAACAGGCCTTAATTTCAGAAAAATTCACAACCTATGTTTAGGGCATGGTGAGTACAGGCTGATATAAGAAAGGCTGAAAAACATTCCTTATTGTCTGCAACTAATAATTTAGCTACCGAAATTAGAATTAAAAATCCATTTAGTGGATGCTTTTATCCCACTACTTAGCAGTGTGGAAGGACAATGCTGGAAATGCACATAATGACAAATGTGCAAGAATATTTCTCAGATGTGTTCAGCTGATTACTTTTGGGGGAATTAATGTATTCTGAAATAAAGAGAAGCGGCACTAAGGGTGCTTTGAAATCTGTCATTTAATCTACAAATGAAGAATTATTATTACATCTGAATGAGCGGTTTGGAAAATGGATAGATGGATGAATATTATAATACTTTTTTATATGTATCATTATAAAGCGGTTCTAGGAAGCTAAAGGGGTAATTGTTCACATTATAAAACCAGGAGGTTTTTAAACCATTTGCATTTTTACGTATGGAGAGTAGGGTTAGTATTTTTATTCTCTTTAAAATTAGGAATTCCGGTACGGTATGGGGCGGG
>JAODJU010000038.1:19529283-19555074 GCA_026776725.1 Gnathonemus echidnorhynchus | reverse complement strand
CTTTGTGTTTCAGTGGTTTTTCCTTAGCCTTTTTTCTTCCCTCTGTGCTGAGCTTGCCTTTCTTAAAGGGACCCTGCACGTAGTTTGGGTTCCAAGTTCGGAATTCTAAACTCCTTTCGTTGGTTTGAACCTTACTGCCCTGCCTAATTGCCGACCTCCGGCCTACATTGCATTTGCCATCTACATTCACCATACCATACCCCCCCCAGGGGGGGGACGCAGCGTCAGTGGTGCCGGCTTTTTCCGCCATTGTGCATTTTGACAGGTTTGGCTGACAGCGCCTCATTAGTTCACAAACTGTTCTTTCTCTAAAGGGGGGGAAACGTCATGCTTACATCCACTGAGCCCCTCGTTATCTAATTTATCTCCCCTTTTATCTGCAGGACACATCTAGTCCAGCATGCACGGCCTGTTATCGACGATGTAATTCTAATTCTAATTGACTAGTATCCTCGAAAATAGGCTTCTTATTTGGGACCGCTAGAGCAAGGATTTTGGGTGTTGTTTCGCAACGACTGTAGATTTCAACAAAGTTCCTTTGGCAAGTCATAATATCATTCAGCGTTTTCGAGCAATCTCGAAATGATCACATGATATTATTTGAAAAATAAGTTCACGGCCGAGTCCAAAATACGAGGCAATCAACTGAGTTTAGATGGTAGTTAGATATATAATGCACAGTAGAGTAAGCTGTGATGGTCACAGTTGTCCAGCAAGACTTATAATGAATTCCCGTGAGTCCTTCTGGTGTTACTGGGTTGAGGTGTAAGCAGACATCAGATGGAAACCCTGCAAAAAGCTTTAACATTGCATCCCATTAAAGCATCTGTCTGGTCAATTTTTAATTAGGTTGAGGCACTGTGGACCTCAAAGGGCACATGCGCTACAGGTAAATCAAATGTCTGCTTAGATATACATGCAGGGGCAGAATGAAAGCTGATTGGCCCTCCGAGTGTCACCTCCCCTGTCACTCACAAATTCAAAACATATCATTGGCTAATGATAAAGTTGACCATGAAATATCCCCCCCACCTTAAACAATCCTACAATTGCCTCTGGTTGTAAGAGGAATTAAGTGTGAACTGGAGAAATTCGGGGAAAACTGTGGAGCTACCATTACCCAGGCATTCATCCATCTTCCAACCTCTCATCCAGGTTGGAGCTGGAGTCAATCCCAGGCAATATAGGGCAGAACCCAGGGGAACAGGATGGTGCGCATGAACATACCATCAAACACTGGGCAATATAAAGAAACCAGTTCACCAAACTCCTCGTACTTTAGGCAGAAAACTAAAGCATCAGAGGAATCTCACATGACACGGGGAGAACATGCAACCAGGCTGGACCCTGGAGATGATGAGGTGACAGTGTAACCCATTCAGCCACCATTACATTCCAACCTTATGCAAACACAGCAACCTTCTTTCTCCATAGGAGAATCTGCATCTCACAGACACACATTGACATAGAGGTTTGACTCTCTTACCATTTCCTCCTACAGTCCAAAAGCATGCGGTTTGCATAACTGGCAACTCTAAGCTGTCCATTGCGTGTGTCCAATGGACTAGCACCCCATTCAGGATGTACCCCAGCCATTCGCTGCTGCCTGGCACAGGCCCCAAGCTCTCCCTGACCCGGATCAGCGGTCAGTAGATGGATTGACCTTGCAGGTACCTTTGGGTTGGATTTGGTTCCACCGTGTTTAAGGGCCATCTGCTATTTCTGGCTGGAGGCTAACTATCGTCCACAGTGACATGGAACGCAAGACATGAGAAGTAAACAAAGCACTTTATTTAGCTTTAGAGTGGTTTTGCAGAGCTACAGTAGCACTAAGAGCCAGACGAGCGACTTGTACATAAGCCTCATTGGTTTCTTTTTGGTGGCACTCGAGTGCCACTGGAGGTTACTGGATTGGAAAAGCGAGAGCCGGCCCACCGAAAAGGCATCGAGCGACACGAGAGCCTGGGTAAAGGAAAATCGGTGCTGTTGAGAAATACAATAAATCACTGTTGCTTAAAGCCTCTCGCCCTTTTCCTTCCGATCAATGAATTTAATGAAATCTTCATCAGGGGGCGTCAACACCCGGATCGTCCACACATGCCTTCAGCCCTCAGAGGAGAGGACAGCTTTCTGAGTACAGCTACCCAGTGTAGCCCATTTTCCCATAATGCCACACACTCATGAAATACCTAAGAGAAATTTGTATGATTATGTCTGCTGCAGTGTGACATTTACTGAGATATCGTCTTCCAGCATTCTTCCTCCCTCTCTCCCCTTTTCCCTGTTTCATGCACCATTTTATATAAAAGATGTAAAAGACTCTTGTCGGGTGCCTTGAGATGGATGGATGGATGAATTAAGTGAATGCTAGCCAGGATAGCAGGTTGGGACAGTGGTTAGTGCTGTTGCCTTTCAGCTCTAGAGACCAGGGTTTGAGTTGTATATGTGTGTAGTCTGTGGGTTCTCAAGTTTTTTTCCCCATAGACCAAATCATGCTCAGGTTAATTGTATTTTTTAGAATTTACTGCCTTCGTTTCTTCCCTGCTGTGCACCTATAGGGACTCCGGACCCCTGCAACCCCACATAGGACAAGCAGGTATAGGAAATGGATGAATGGAATAATACTAGCATGGCAAATACATGCCAATATTGAGAAGCGTAATGGGCTGGTTTGAGTCATTCTGCAGTAAACCTCTGCATCATAAAATATATACTATTGCAGTCTTGCAGGATATAGTAGTTTCATGGTCTGGGGTACAAATGGAACGCAAGTAGGCATTCGTCGTATAAAGCGATACACGCCGCAATTTCTTGTCGTAGCTATGCACGGGTATATTTATTTCATGTGCATTGGTGCTGTTACAATAAGAAATTACCGCGCATTTGAACCTTTATATAGCGAATGGTTACTTCATTCGTACTCTTCATTCGAGGTATAACGGTTAAAATGCACAGTAATTTTCTTGTCATAACGGCAGAAATGCACATAAAATAAATATGCATTCACACTGCTACGACAAGGAACTGCTGCATGTATCGCATTATATGCAGCGTACTTGCACACCAGTTATACGCATCCCTATTCATGATTACCTTCATAGTGCTTCTATTTAGCCATTGTATGTTACCATGCCTTTAATTTATATTTTACTTTAACGAACAGATGATAATATATTATGATGCTCATGACTTTAATGAATGAGTTGAATTAGGTTTGATTCATGTACTTGACTTTCTCTTTTCCCACAGCAATACTAAGCGTGCAGAAAAAAAATCTTATATTAACTCCCACAGCAATGATAAGCATCCAGGGGAAAAAAAATACTATATTAATTATTAACATGGATTTTGCGGAACACGTCTGTGATTAAAATTATTCGTCATGTACTGAACTGTTATCCTGGTCAGGATTGTGGAGAGGTTTATGTCTGTCGCAGGCTGCATAGGGCACAAGAGGCCTGAGTACACACTGGATGGGATGCCAATATATGTAACCCATATATTATGTAAAATGCACAGTCCTCATGTGATTCCTCTCCGGTAGACATTTGCTATTTTTTTAACACGTCCCCTCAGATGTTTTTTCTATTTTTTAACTGGCAAACCAGCACTGTTTGTTTTACATTTCCTGCTGAACATGATTTGCACAAAGGCGTCATTTATTGATGAGCCGTAATATTTATTACCGTCCCGCCTTGTTCTGCGATGGACAGATCGCACCCTAGGTGTCCTTGAGTCAAGCGAGTGTGCCTGGGCGCGGACGTTTGGGCAGCAGTGCCAGTCAAAGCCCATGTGGCACCACACTTGGCTAATTTCACTTGGCTCTACGTGCTCCTCGTATCTGGGGGGGGGGGGGGGGGGGGGGGGTGGGGGGGGAGGTGTGTGGCACCAGAGGCTTGCTAAGTTGGCACCGCCTTAGAAGATGGTGACCTAGGCAGGTGCCTGTGTTGCCTAATGGGTTGCCTGGTATTCTTGGGCAGTCTGCAAATGACCCTCCATCTGTGTTGGAGGCCTTTGCCACGGGGTAGACCTGCGAGAGCGTCACCACTGCGAAATGGTCTGCACTGCTAACAGCAGTCCCCAACAGCTGGTTATTTTTTTCACAGCCGGCATCTTAAAGCCGCCCAGTGCTGCAGATGTTTGGCAATAAGAAAGCCCCCAGCCCCCAGCCCTTCACCTGTCGCCAGTATCTCCCCCCTCCCCCCCCGCTGCAGCCTCAGCTGTCTCCCGGTCTGCAGGGCTGCCTCTGGTGAAGCCGCGGACGTCTTTGAGAGCCCCGTCGCGCCGAGCCAATTATTCTGGCTTATTCCCCCCCATCCAGTCCGGTACGCCAGAAAAAGCCCATTACGGCAGCCCCCGAAAAGACCCGCTCTGCTCTACCGTGAAACCGCCGTGAAGTCCAAAGTCTGAAAATGGGATCATTGCATTCGTTAACCCTCATGGAAGATGTGGAGCAGTAACTTAGGCAGTAAAAAGGCTCCATAAAGAAGCATACAGTTCATTCCCTAATTTACTTCCTGCAGCTGTGCGTGTACGTGTTTGTGTGGTGCTTGCATGTGTGATTTTTATGCTAATTCATTTTACATTCCACATATACCGACTTTTTTGATTATGATTGTCTTTCTGTTTGTATTTCTTTCAACCTGGATTGTGCAGAGCTAGACATCAGTAGGAACAACCAATTTTTCTCTGCAATTTCTATCTATCACGTTTTTTCCAGTTTTTTTTATGCTGTTCCGGAACACCCAAACTAGTTCACAGACAGCAAGCAAGGAGGGAAGGAAACCAACAGTACAGGTTGCAGCAGATCAGATTCTACGCTTCGAGAGCACGCGACTTGTATTATTCCGCCATAACCATGGTCACCTGACTCTCCTGAGTTAAACAGCAGCCTCCTCCAGCTCCGTCTATAAGATATTTCATTATGCATCCCGGCCGAGAGCAGTGTAAACAAGCTCCCACAATGCTAGCCAAGCCGTAAAAGTTATTATTGAAATCAGATTCTGCATGTTCCTCTGGGATATCGGTAAAATATGAGAAAATGTAAGCCATGTTTCACTTTTCCTGCGTGAAATCTACTGCTACCAAAATACCAGGTCCTATTCCACACACAATTCAAAGTAGTTGATGAAGTGTTTGCGCTAATTAGTTTGTTCTCAAATAGGTCCAGATTGAAGAGCCGTTGCTTGATGGCACAGAGCTGCCCTATGATTTTAGCATGCGAGGGCTGGACCTGGAAGAGTGTGAGTGAGAATGTGCTTCGAGCCATTTAGAGGGATCAGTTATGTTCTTAGTCACGCACTCCGCCTTTAGCTATAATGTCTCCTCCCCATACTGGAGGCCATATCGCAGCGTATGTCTGGTTGTTTCTTATATGCAGTGTGTATCTCTCCTTCTCAGACAATACAATACACATCTGGACACAGGGTCTGTGATGCAACATGCACTTAATTCACAGTGATTGACACACCTCAATTCAGCAAGGACTACCATACTTATGTAAGTATAATTCAATTAAAGTCTAATTTCATTCAGCTCTGTTTGGGTATGATTTACATCAACCTAGCATGCACTGAAGTGAATTTTTGAAGTAAAAACATATTTAAAATGTTTAAATACAAGTCACTGTATTTATTTTGCACTGCAGTAGCTACATGAGACTCAAGGTAACTGAAGCTGGACATAAAATCTTAACAAGAAAAATTTACAGCAATACCTAGTAATAGTGATGTGGCGAGTGTATCGATTTCTGAAACCTGGATCAGTTTTTGGCCGATTCCCTTATGAATTTGAGCCAGTCTGGGGGTTTCAGATGGATACAGACATATCGTAGACCCATGGATTTCCGATTTACAAGAGTTTTCAGTTACACCCCTAACACACACCCATTTGCGTGCAGTTGGCTCCCTCATGAGATGTATGGAACATGCAGCGCCTCAACTCCATTTCCAAAAAAATGATCTCGTTATAATTAGAAAGTCCATCTGCTCTCCAGGAGATTGTGGACCACCTTTCTGCAAGTGAATTTGCAGGGAAATGTATGATTAATGGCCAGTCTTTGAAGAGGACTTTGTACACCTTATGCTTAATGTTTCCATTAAGACCTACGGTGAGGTCTCTCTACTTCCACTCTTAAAACCTCCTCCTGCTCTGAGCCGGTGGAGTCAGCGGAGATTGCATTTGGGACCATGGGCTGCTTTGCCCATTCCTCTTCACTTTGTCTACCCCCCTCCAACACCCTCCCTCATTTGCCTTTCGACAGCCATTGATTCTTTGAAAGCTCATGATCACAACAAGTAATGGATGCTCTCAAAGTGTGAAATGAAGGCTTTGAACGTCTCCTAATGAGAATAGGGTGTTTTCCTGCGCCGATTTATCTAAATGCTCCCCGCGGTCTCCTTTTGTCTGTCAGACACACGATTTGAGAGTACTGAATATACACTGCATTAGCACTTCCCTCCACCAAACAAAAGAGAAGCGAAAACAAACACATTGTTCGAGTAGAAAGAAAGAGCCATTCTACGCAGAAGCATAATGCAATCTAACAATTCGGCTATCGGCCTTGTTTTGGCCTTGTTTTGCTTTCCATGTGCATGAACTTCATTTCTCGAACCCGGGAGCTGTAATTGGCCTGACGCCAGCGAAGGTGTCATCTCGCTGCCCTGTTTTCATTTGTCATTGAGCCAGTAATTGCATTATGGAAAAAGTAATGTCCGCTCCTTAGATTCTCATGCGGAGCAAAATGTGTCTGGCCACACTTCTCGTTTTATTTCTGTCGTTAATAGTTACATCTAATTTCCTGCAAATATCAGATTAGTGTTGCTTTGTTTGGGCCAACAAAACAAATATACAGTACGTTATCTGCCACGGAGAGCATAGTCAATATTCAATGAACAAACTCAGTGTTCTTTTTCACACAAGCCAATGAAAGGTTATGCTGAAATGCATGGCATGTGGAATGTAAATTAATCCTACCTTTGGGGATTTGTGGTTGAAGACATTTATTTACTTGAAAGGAAGTACATTATCAACATGCACAGTGTCTGTTGGCACAAAATGGAAGCATTGGAAGTGAAAAATTTGGATTACATTCCAGTTGAAGCGCACGTTATACATATCAGGTTCCGTTCATCCATCCATCCTCATGCTATTTGCCCTGCTGAGGATTGTGGCTGTCCAGTTCCAACACAGTAAAATTAATGTTACTTATTAAATGTACTGAGGCTGAGTAGTTGGGAAAAACAAGATGTTGGAATGCTTACACACATCACAGTTGTGGTGCTTATACTCATCGTGGTTTCTGTGCTTACACACATCACAGTTGTGGTGCTTATACTCATTGTGGTTTCTGTGCTTACACGCATCGCAGTTGTGGTGCTTATACTCATCGTGGTTTCTGTGCTTACACGCATCACAGTTGCCATGCTAACACACATCAAAGTTCTGGTGCTTACACTCGTCACATTTCACGTGGCTACACTCATCACAGTTTACGTGCTTACACTCATCACACTGATGTGCTTACATTCACAAGCAAATATTTTATGCTAAGAAATAGTCCGAATATAAAACTATAATCAAAGTATAATGAACAGTAATTAAGCTAATTTCACCCACAGAATAAAATACAAATCATCTGGAGTATTTCTGAGAGTAAATATCCCACATTTTAACCTATGATTTTCTTTTGTTTATAATTATAGTCCCGCAAGGTTGGGGAGGGGGGGTTTACAAATAGCCTCCTACTGGATTCAAAATGTATAATTTTTGTAGACACATAATCATCTTAAGCATATACTACTTCCCAAATAGTTGTCATATTGTTCAGGGTTACAAAACTAAAATCGAAATTAGACACAGGTCAGATATGTTGAGACCGAAATAAAAAACAGGCCCGATATATTGCAAAGTACAGTTTATAATCGAAAGTAATATATATGTTTGGGAGGTTGTTTTACAACAGAATACTGAAAGGTCTTCTCTTTTATATTCTGATTCTGCAATGTAAGATACTTATGAATGCTTAAGGAAAAGCTCCTAGTTTATTGAAAAGCAGGGATATATTATAAGATCTGTAGTGAGATGTATCGCCTTTCTTGCTCACAACAGAAGGAATGGACCTTTTTTGCTTTACTCCATCTTTACAGTAATATTACTCCTTTGAAATATAAGGTGAGTTGCGGGAAGTAGGTGATCAGTAACACGTGTATGGTGCTCTCCTGCTTCTTGGAGAAATCAGTTATATTATCTGCAGGAATTTCCTGTGTTATCTTTGGGGGTAGAAATATCTTTCATGCCACTTCCTTGCTAATTAATCTCATAACTTGCATACATTTCGATTTCTCCTTGGCGTCATGTCAGGTTCTTTCGTTTAATGTCGTAAGTTCTGTGCATGTTCACATCAACTTTGTGACGATGGTACAGGATGTTCTCTGGGAAAGGGGAGGGGTGGCAACAGTAAAGGATGTTCTCCGGGGAAGGGGAGGGGTGGAGATGGTAAAGGATGTTCTCCGGGGAAGGGAAGGGGTGGTTATGGTAAAGGATGTTCTCCGGGGAAGGGGAGGGGTGGTTATGGTAGAAACTGTAAAGCAGTAACACACCTTTACCTGCAAAATATGTCTTATTATTAATAGCAATTTAAGGTGATTGCTATGCATGAAATCCAGTGTCGTGCATCATCCACATGGCACCTGCACTAGATTTGCCACATTCCATTTTGCTCTCCATTTCATGAGATACACAGACATATTTAGTCACAGCACAGAGTCACCCAGCATGCTGTGTCCCTGGAGCAATTGATGTTAAGGGTCCCTCACTGCACTGGCCACACGACCAACAGATCAAAGGCACAGACTCTTACCCCACAGTGTCAAACACCTCCACAAACTAACTAGCTCTGCAGAATATCTACTGAATTTATCAAAATATTTCAACTGCAGCAGAAATTGCAAGCGCAAAAGCCATCTTACTTGTTTGGATATTTAATAAGGCTGCTATAATTTTATCTAGTGCTGTACTGAATTAATCTCGAGATTGTGATTCCTCTAAATCCCAAGTTCCCTTCGAAAAAAGAAGTAACCGCTTTATTCTCATCTAAGTTGGTCTCAATCTGTGGGCCACGTTCTAACATCAGACAGCACTCGTCAGCGTTGACCTTGCTAATGCCACTCAGGGTTGCCCATGTGCTCGCATGGTGTCCTCCCTCGGCTGGCTCCGCTGGAGAAATTCGCTACAAAGTTTATACGCCAGATGCCACCTTCATCAAACGGTGCATTCAGTCTGATCCAAATTAACAGCGTAATACGGGCCCTCGAGGAGTTGTCACGTAAATAATTTATGTCGTTATGTGAGTCTCATTCTCATGTACTCCTCCTCCTCTTTGCAGCATAATTAAAAGAGTGCAGGGGAGCCTTGCCCCAGAACCCATGGGGTGTGGCTGTGCATCACACTCTCATCACCATGGCAACTCAAATGTGATGCTGACCAGTTTGTCTTCACAAAAATTTATGTAAAACACATACTGGAATTAATGAGTAATTTCTAACCCTGCAGTTACTTTATTTATTAATAATAATAATAATAATAATAATACAAGCCTGGGATTAATCTGGAAGGCATATCTAGTGATTTTTAGCTTTCTTTATTCGGCACTGTCTTTTCATTTACAGCAGGGAACGCTAGTTTTCAGTTCTTCCTGCCTAATTAGTACTATTTATACCAATGGCTTCCTTTAAAGTTACCAAAATGAAAGGCTGTATTCCTTCTCTATGGCGCAATGAGGGCCGCATACTGGATCTTCAAGCATCATAAAGCGTCAAACTGAAATGCGGATCGTGAAAGCAAGCCCCTTCGCACATGTCGGGAAGCTGAGGGCGCTGTTCTCTGCAGCTTCTCTTCATTCTAGGCGAATTCTATGGAACGGTCAGGGCTCTGGTCGCCTCCCAGTCTTCCCATTATGTCAGTGGTTTTGGAGCCACCCACACACTTTCCCAACGTCACACTGTACCCATGAAGGGGCCCCGTGTGCATTTACCATTTTCCATGGTCGGGAAACCTGACACACACAGTACTGTACCATCCCCATTCGGACTTTGGATTTGGAAACATAGTAACCAGTGTTAGATCTTGCTGGAAATGGCCAACTTTGCAGATGGCAGATTGACTTTTATGTATAATAGATAAAACAGCAGAAGTATGAAACAAAACAAAATGAGACAATGCCTGCTTTTGGATTAGTGAGAATTGGACGTGTTGATCTCAGCTTCCCTAAGCTGTCTGCGGCCTCCCACAAAGATAAGGTATTCTTAGTTTTTACAGCCAAGGACATAGTCCAGGATTTTTCCAGAAAACACCATCTTTGCATATATGTAATAAACCGGATGATACCATCTGGAAAAATACCAGCCAGTCGATATTGAAGGCCACCAAACACAAGTGAGGGAGAAAGCCTGAGCGCAAGACATGCACAGGTAGTGCAATGATACTTGGTTGCAATATATGTTTAAAAAGATTTCATTTCCTGCACCAACGTGGTCTCCACTACAGGTCACCCAGCATATTTATATCATTTGCATATCCATTAAAAATGTATTCCTTCATCCATGGTTTATGGTTTTTCACAACAATTGGCAGTTCAGCATTTATTTTCAATCACAGGAAAGGAAAAAAATAAAATGAAAATCAGCATGTTGTCTCAATAGATAACTTCTTGGTTGAACAAGAACGCCAGTTAACACAAAGGCTAGATTTTTATTTCAATGTACCAGTGTTATTGAGACTGTCCTCCGTGTTATTGGGACTGTCCTCCGTGTTATTGGGACTGTCCTCTGTGTTTTTAGTAGAGCGATATACTATTTCTGCAAGGCTTTGGAAAGACAGGACTTGTCTCTGGAATGTGCTTGTCACTATGTTGCTCACCATTAAGTGATTGATTTTTCGTACATGATTATGGAACAATGTTACCACCCAGATGAGGAAAATGATTGTTATAATGGCTAAGGGACATAACTATCATCAGATATCCACTTATTCATCCATTTATCCATCCATCCATCTTCCAACCACTTATCCTAGTCAGGATCACTGGGTTGCTAAAGCCTTTCACAGGCATCTCAGATTGGGAAATGCCCTGTAAGGGGTGCTGATCCATCAGAAAAATAAAGAACATCACTGATAAAACCAGTGTGCGAAATACAGGGTGGTCCGGGGGGGTCCGACACCCCCAATTAACCCATGAGACCCCCTGAAAGCCTCAAAAGTAAAATTTTAAGGGGGTCTCAAGATCGGTATTGCACAACAATAGGGAGATGGGGTCCCCCCCGAATATTGACAGGTATTTCGCACATTGGATAAAACCATAGAGGAACATGAACAACCTCACTTAAGTAACATGATTTTTATACTGGGAAAGGAACATAATTATTGTCAAATAAGGAATATCATATTAAAATGAGAAAGGAAATTTTTATTCATCAGGGAAGAAACTTCTTTTATCTTGATGTTTATCTTCAGTAATATTATTAAAATTAAAAGTAATAATTATTAAAATTTCCTGGCAGTACCATACCACAGCCTCAGGGATTTTTCATGAGTGGACAATTTTGTTTCCCTATAAAGAACAACCGACTGTAATACAGGAAGACTCCAGACTCCAAGCCGGCAGAATTAGCTGTGAATGGGCTTAATTATTCAAATTACAACAGCCCCAGAGATGAAGGTGAGAGGTGCTCCGAGTAGCAAACTTCACTGGGCTATTAACATCTTAAGGTGCCAGAGCCGTGTTCAATATCAGAACGCTAAGTCCCAGGTCCACCCTGCTGCATTTCGATATGAAAAGTCTTACAGGTCAATTTGAAATTGCTGCTCAGATCACAGTCATTAGTAAGATAAAATTTGACTTCAGTCAGACAGCCTCAAATGTATCCATCTTACGCTCCATCCAATAAATTAACCAAGTATCATTTTTGGTTTCTTATGTGACATTGTATGCTTGCATATATTATCCATTTAATTTTGAGCGTGACTCTGGTAAATGAGTTGGATTTTGGACTAAGCGTATATGTGTAGAGACGCTGAAATGAATGATGTGGAGGATTCGGTGACTCCCTGACAGAGTCTAACTTCAGGGTGAGGGAGGATCAATCAGGATCACTGGATGGGCTGAGAGTGCATGATATCTTCTGCAATTTAAATTCCAAAGGTGGGGAAAAAAAACAGGCAGTTATGCATTTATTGCTCATAAATGTGGTGAATTTATTCGGGTGATACCTGATGTATGAGGTTCATGATGATGCAGAGGATCCTGCGTATCAATGGCGAGGATTGGTAATGTGCTGTTTGGCAGTCGACTGCAGTTCTGCCCGGACCGGCCTGTTGATGTTTTCCCCACTGGCATCGGCGATCCTGCAAAAGGGCTGTCTTAATTTGAAAACGATACTGCCTTCATGATCTGAAGTTCTTTGAGAAAACTTCCTTGTACTTCTGATAAATAATTTAAAACTTTGAAAAATACTGGTTTTTGAAATTGTAAGTGTGTGCCTTGCGATGAACTGGCATTCCGTCGAGAGTGTTCACTGCCTCAGGCCATTTGCTCTCTGCAATTCAGCTCTGGGTAAGCAGTATAGAAGATGGATGGATGGATGGATGGATGGATGGAGGGAGGGAGGGACAGATGGATGGATGTTCATTGGGTAATCATAATGTTTCTCAATTTCCTGGATGGTTGGACTGATGGATGGATGATCCATATTAATATGAAGAAGTAATTAAGAAAATTAAACATCCATCCATCCATTTCCCATCCCGCTTGTCCTATGCAGGGTTGCAGGGGTCTGGAGCCTGTCTCAGGGGGTGCGGGTGCAAGGCAGGGAACCACCCAGGATGGGGCACCAGCTCATCACCAGGCACACACACCATTTACACCTACAGACAAATTAAACAACAAAACCACAAAACAACTAAAACAATTCAATCATTATTTAAACTTATAAGAGATTAGTATTTATAATCCAGTGTAAAAGGACGAAATAAAAGCTGTAAATAAAAGCTGTAAAGAAAAATATTAATCTAACAAAAATAAGAACTAACTACATTACTGTACCCTCAAGCATGAGAACAAATGTTGTGTAACTGCAGTGTGCTGGATCCGACTGTAAAGGAATGGATGGCAGACATGCAACAATTGTGTGAGATTAAAATTAAAAATGTTGAGGTGCCCTTAACTAACTATGATCAGCAAAACAACCAGAAACCTGACAGTATATGGTAAATAATGCAAATATGATCTCCTAGAAAAAAAAATAGAAGCACAATAATTTGCAAGGGGAATCACCTTAATCAGTCAAGAGTCTGAGACCCTGGGATAATGACCTTTGTAGTTCTTTGTTGTCCTTGCAGTTCTTTATAACTATTTTTAAATAACAAAAATCTTAAAGGTGCATTATTCTCAAAAAGTATGAATAGAATTCTTTTCCAGCAGTTGCCTTATGAGAAAAGAGAGTTCTTATGAAAAAAAATATATAGAAAATTGGAGTTGAGAAGACAAATCCTACAGTACTACAATTTCCAGTCTGCATTCTTCAGTTTTCTACGTACATTTTGCACGTCTTGCAGGTGCACATGCCTAGTGTTTGTGGTTTGATTATCTTCGGTTAATTGTTATTTATTCTCAGCTGCTGTACTTACTCTTTTGTGTTTTCGACTTGTTTTTTGGCACTGTGCTCTGCATAAAGTATGCAATGGAGAATTTGATTGTACTACATATACATATTAACAAACCTAGAACCTTACATTTCTTTCTGAGACTTTCTTTAAACATTAAGTATTGATGGGCAGCAGATGAATTTTGGGTACCTTAAAATGGATGATAAGTCCTTCAGTTATTGAGGTTTTATTAATCAATTGATTAACTAGAAGGATCAATTACAGGGGTAGCTGCATAGTCCAGCAATGCAGCAGTCAAATTCACATTTGCGTGCAATCAAAAGAGACGATGTGGGCCGATTTTGAAAATCAGACTCTACGTGAAAACAATCAAGCATCGCAGCCACAAATAGGCATAAACAGAGGCTGAAGAGCAGCGCTGATTGCATTGGGGTTCCTGGGCAGCTGATTGGTCTGCGGCTGATTGCCAGCCCTCCAGAGCGGAATAAACCATTAACACTCCCAACAAAACGAGTCATTGACAGAACGGAAGACGGAACACTGAAAACGACTGTGTCAACCTTGAGTTTTATAAAAGTAAATACAACTCTCACTCCTGGTTCAATGTGCTACTGTAATGTTTATTCACATAAAGCCTTTATGCTGTTAGGATCAAAGCTACCTGGAGCCGAATCAAAGGGAGTGAGGCCGGGTGAGTGTTGGTAAAGCATTCTTATCGTAACGTTAACGGAATGTTATTTCCACGTTTTGCATTTTAACAAAGGGTTTTGCCAGTGTCAGCATGATAACATTATTACCTAAACATTATTTTTAACACAGTTAATGTTGAAAAATATTGTCTTATAATAAAATATTATTTCATAAAAGTGCTATGTGTGTATATTGCAAACGCACCATCTAGCCACGAACCCATAACCTTTAAGGTGGAAAGCCACAGTGCTGCTTACTGCTGCCTTATCTGGTTTTATATAATTAATCTGAATTGTTGTAGTAGTGGGAAAACTGGGCACTTTGAATGTTGCCATACCTTAATTGTGACGTGCAGTAATCATTCCTAGAATACAAAATCGTTAGCTGGGTCCCCGGACAGGGCATCGATTCATTGACTGACACACCCTGAGTTAACGAATCACCCAAATTTTACATCCAGAGCACCCAGAAAAGGCCTAAACATTGAAGAACATGCTGGTAAGAGTTAAAAACCAGATTCGAACCTCTTCCCCGTCCCCATGGTTTAATACATTTTGTCATCTTGATTTGTCCCACCAGTGGCTATTGTTAAAATTACATTGTTACCATGTATCAGTCTTAAATATTCTCTGTTGAAAAAGGTGTTTAACTCAACCAACAGCTACAGACATTTTATTTTTGATAAGTCTATACAGTATGGCCTCCCCTGTACAGTATGTCCTCTTAGCAACACATGGTACCACACCGGGTTATACTGTAACACAGATGGGCTAATTCAATGCTTCATTTGCACATGCCCCAGCATCCCTTTCCAACTGCTGGGCACACTGCAGGCCATGTAATAAGCTATTAATTTTCATGAAGAATCACAATGCTGAAAATGATGCTGAAAAAACAGCAAACATCAGATCGCTCATCTGCGCTAACCCTTCGACAACTAAGAATGTCTCCTGCATATTGTTTAGTTTTCATAACAATTATCACCCCCCACCCGCCTCCAGACAACTAAATATTTTTAGGTTCCATTCTTAAGAAAGATTAATTCTCTAAATGAGGCTACAGTGCATCACAATGAAATCTGGGAGGAAAGTGCCATGAATCAGGTAAATGCATGAATGTCTCTTTGAAAAGTTAATTCGGGACGATTCGTGCAGGACGTCTACAATAGTCATTAGCAATTCCCCAGTTTACCGGGTTCCCTGCCTTCGGCCGACTCACAGTGTTCCAGCTTCGGAGAACAGGCCGGCTTTATTCTGCAACAAGCCTGTGATAATGGCAAAGCCCTAAGAAAGCATAATTGAGGATTTAACAGCTACTGATGGAGACTGAGAGCATTGTATCTCCTCTGTACTGCCTTGGCACCGTAGCTCTCTATTAGTAATCCAGCAGTCCGGGGGTCTGCTTCTCACTACCAGCGACCGAAAGGACTTCTGCGGTCCCGTATCTGTGAGACAGCATGTTTCCTGTCGTCCACTGATAAACCGTAGGCCGCGGTTCTGTACGAAATGATTGCTTCCATGGTTTCCGAAGGTCTCCGTAGTGTTTTATTTCCTCCGCGCGTGTGCCTCGTACACCTCCTAGGATTAAGACGTTAAACTGCTTATTCAGTAATTTTTGTGGCCTCAGCGAGAAAAAGGGCCAGCTAATCCGCCGGAAGCTTTAGTGGGGGAAATAATCAGCAGCAGTAGCAGCATTAAAAAATCTGTGACAACCAAATATTTATTATGCTTTTCTTTCTGTTTTTTTTTTTAATTCCTGTGGGTTATGGTTGGTTTTCTTTCAAAACATTCTTGCACAAAACCTTGGTATTCTGCTAATAAATGTTTTAGTTCAAATTAAATAATGGGAGAAAGCCAATGAATAAAACAATGGGATTGTCTTTCCATGTACAAGAAGCTGGCACAAAATTGAAAAAAAAAAATGTCTCTTTAAACCTACAGCAGTGTTTCTCAACCCGCTCCTTGGGCACCACCAGACGGTCCACGTTTCCGCTCCCTCCCAGCTCCTAGCCAATCAAGGGCTCCAAATACCTGGTACAGCTGTGCTGGGAGTTGGGAGGGAGCAAAAAGGTGGAGCGTCTGGCAGTGCCCAAGGAGCGGGTTGAGAAACAGTGATCTAGAGCCCCAGTCTCATCCAAAGGCAAAGTATCTCGATTGAAATACCTGTAGAAGAAGCTATCCTCTCCGAACTCCCAGTGGCCCCAGTTAATAGTTCTTACTGCAGTAAAGGACTAGAGGAAACTCTATTTCTTTCATAGATGCCATCAGTCTATCCACTCAGAAGGCATGAAATTTCTAAATTTGTTGTTGTAAATCATTACATGACATTAGGCTATTTCACTAATTCCTTCTAACTCGTACCATAGTTTAGCAAATTGGTGCAGTTGTATGTTCTATAACATGGATCCATGAGAAATATTTTGCTGCAGCGGATGCCTCTTAGGGGCTGCCTGATTGGGGGGCTCTGTGGCTAAGCTCAACACCCAGCTGATTCTGAGACTAACCTCCTTACTGAGACACTCGCTCTAGAGCCCTTTGATTACGTCGTATACAGCAGTCGTTCTTTTGTATAGTCTTCCGATCAATTTATCCCTAAGTGGGGACAGCTAAAATAATCTGAACTTATTTTATGTAATCAGAGGAGTTTAACAATAAACCACTATCTCACTGTATTTACATATTAAGCAGTAATTTTAAAGAATGAAATGTGAAAAATGCTCACTCATAACGTGTTGTACTTTGATAGTTCCAGAAGAGAATAGAAAATGTTGATATTTGCGAATGAAGTTTAAAGCAGCAAATAATTCTAATATTGAAATTCTCTCGCATTTCCACAGGGTGGTGTTATGTGCAACATTTTGTTACAAAGAACTTCTTATTTGTCCGTTTTATTTTTATTTATTTTTTTTAATCATGATGGATAGCTGGTGATCAAAAGACAATCTGTATTAGGAAGCAATCAGCAAAAATTGTCTGTCATTAATGTCTTAGTACAAGATGAGTAACCGTCCGGATGATGTTCTTGTTTTTAAAAGTTTCAATTTTCTTTCTTTTTGCTACAGAACTATAACAGACTCTGACCCGTAATGTCAACAGCAGTTAAAATTGTACAACATGAAATAGTTCAGATATACGTATCTAACATGCAATATCTGTCTGCTATTTAATCTTCTTTAATAATCAAAAACAAAATCATCCACCAAATAAATTAAATGAATGATACTAATATGCAGTGTGCACAGATAGTAATGTATATGTTCGTAAGACAGGGTACCGGGACACAGTTACTGTCAAAGCTTCTGTACTGACCTAGGCAAGGTTCACCAGTGGCGCCCCCTGTCTGAGACAAAGTGAAATTGGCTTGCTAAGCCAGACGACCACCTATGCCACTAAATGGGTCGATTGGCACTGCATGGATGTCCCTAGTCAGGTGGATACATTCACTCAGTTAACCTATCACTTATCGCCAATACTTACACAAGAATTACTGATCCTCCTCTAGACTGAGAACAGAAAAACAACCAAAAACCCAGATGCTTCAGTTAGTTTCAATCCTATCTGTCACATGATGGTAGCCATTTTGTTTGTCTTGTGTTGATGCTAAAACAGTGTTTTATTAAACCCATCTCCAAATCCTCTTAATCTTACAACATAGAAATACTTCTTGATTAATTATCTAGGGAACTTATCAAGCAAAATTTAGGGGCTGAAAAATGTGCATTTCCTTGTCCACTAGATACAATAAATACTCAGAACTGTTTGAGGTAAACCAGTAACAGGACCTAGAATGCTTTCATAACAACTGCAAGGCATGGCCGAAGGTAAAAAAAACAAAAAAACATATGGAGATAAATTGAGACTTATGTGACATTTTAGAAGCTCTTCAAAGCACCTCTGCAGAGCTTATCGCCCAATACCACTATCAACCCTGGGTCACACGACACTTAGAATATGATGAATTCGTTGCCTACAACGAGGTTTGTTTCCAGTAATGGAGACATTTGGTTCTATCAAATTTCGGAGCATCGAGAAATTGCTTTTCATTCTTCAAGTTGTCATCGTGGCTTGGAGTGGAGCGCAGATGTTGCTGGAGTGTGAGGTGCAGGGGAGGTGAACCAGCCCCCGGGTCTGTTTCATTTCAGACGGCTTGATTGAGGGCCGCCTTATTTTTCATTGCGTAGTCTTTGATACAGGGGACGTACCACAATAACGTTGTTTTTCTGGACGAGGCATGGACAAGGAGGAGAGCAGGCAGCTCGCCTGTAATGCGGAACTGAAATTAAGGTCATTTTGTGACAAAAAAACTGAAGCAAGAAAACTAGTGGGGACAATATCTACTGCTCTTCTTTTTATTGCTGTGAATTTTTATCTGTATTAAATTCCAAATATTACAGAATTTAATTAACTTTTAATAACAATATATCATACAATTATATTATTTAATATATTATATAATTATATATAATATTATATAATAATAATATACTGATGAGTGACCTTTAAAGTGATTACTTATTCACTTTCTAATCACTTATCCTAATTTGGGGGGGTACATTCTAGACAGGATGCACATGTACACTCAGTCATGCTGTCTAGGCAACGCATAACCTGCAGTCAGTCTGACTGTGTCTCTTTGGACTGCCGGACAACAGCTGGATACCCGAACTCAAAGGGCTATCACTCAACCTCAAAGCAGAGGTGGGATCTGAAGCCCCTTAATTCCTCGGTTTGGGGCGGCAGCAGTACCCAGAGCGCTGCTATGTCACCCTGTTCGCACTTCCCTAAATTGCTCTCCATAGCTTGGGGTCACAGCGCAGGGTCAGCTAACAGACGGCGCCCCTGGAGCTGGGGGGTTAAGGGCCTTGCTCACAGATCTTGCCCACAGATGTAATTGTTCTGCTTATGCCAGAGCTCAAACCAGTGATCAGTTACTTAGCCTACTCAGCCATTAACCCCCCCCCCCGCCCCCCACACCAAGCAATGCTACCAGTTTAATATGAACTTCATATGAACTTTCGAAAGTGAATAAAAGGTGACTAAAGGTGACACGAAAGAACCCAATGCATCCCCCCCCCCCGATTTTCCTTGCTGCCTATAGCCCGTTGAGATGTGCTGCATCAGGCGAGATTGTAAGCAAGAAAGAGCATAGTAACACAAAGTTATTTTTGCTTGTATTGCCATTAAAACCCAGATTCTCTGCGTACAATATTTGCCTGCCTGGCAAAATTTACAGTGTATATCTTTCCCAGTGCGTGGAAAGTTAGAAAAGTGTAACTTATATGGTTGTACGCTGCTGTGTGTGAGCCCATCCTAATCCATGCGGTATTGGGATAACCCGACCGCCATCTAACATTTTATACCTCTTATCATATTTTTGCCATATTGCACTTATTAGAAAACTGCTTGTCACAGTTTGTTGACGCGAATGGAATCCTGAGAAAGCCATGTTGACAAAAGAAGCGGGATGGAAGATAATTCTTGAGCATTTCAGACTCGGTTTCCATGGATTGATTTCCGAAAATGTTATTCACAATCAAAAAAAAAAAAAAAACTCATAAGCGATGTCAAGAAGTATATTTCTCACTTGTCAACTACTGAACCGTCGGCGCATGTCCAAAAAACTCACCGTGAGTAACATCTCATGCTCCTTTCTTTGGTCCAAATATTCAGAAAGGTGTCATAATTAAATGATGTGACATTTAATCTGGCCTTGGAATTGGCAATTCTGAGAATACGGAAGATTTCCCATAAGCCGAGAAGATGATAAATGTGCCTTTTTGTTGTCACTCAAAACGGCTGGAACTCAAGGAGCATCGTGCAACTCTGCTCAACCTGTGGGTTTATATTCAAGGCACCAGGGGGCGGCTCTTCTGTCAGCCAGTGAGGAAGCTGGACACCTCCCTGAATGCACCACTAAAAACATTCAGCAGTGTGGGAATAATCGGGCCCCCTGCCAAGTTAGGCAATTTATTCTTAGGTAGCTAGGTCTGAAAAATAAATAGATCAAGACAGCAGCGACTGCAGTGATGTCATGAGACGTGCAGAGCCTGGAATAAAACTGGAAAAGTATGGAATATAGTTGACCATATCTATTGTCTGCAGACAGAGATCTTTGTTCAGCTGAGAATGACGTGGGACTGACTGTATATAATTGCAATAATGATAGCAACTTGTGCTTTAGGGAACATTTTATAGGGATAATGGTATGGCGTGACAGAAGTGTTTTACCTTCGACCTTTGACCTCAACTGATCACACTTTTAAATCCATCATCTATCTTTCATATGTCCTTGGGCCCTTGCCCTTACTCGCATGATTTTTGCACTACGGCGCATGTTCTATCAGGGTATTTGCAATATGCAAGTTTATTAACATCTCTGGGCTTCTGCCTACAGAGATCCATATTTCTGCTTTCAGAGGCATTTTTTTACAGCACGACTCAGATGTGCTGGTTTCACAGAACCAACAAAGACCATAAATGCATGTTGCAGCTGAAACATCTAAGGGCTGTTTTTATACGGCTAGCAGCACGTTTGAATTTGGTTACTGAAAGCCTCAGCAAGAGGCACCAAAAATGGGTTTTATGGACTTGCACTAAAAGGTACCTTTTCTTCTTTGCATCTGCGATTCTTATCATCTCCTTGTTTGTCAATGTCATAAATTCCTATGGAAATAAATGCTCGAATCATTCCACAAAATCTTTGTCCCTGATCGGAAAATACATATCTTTGATGTGAAAGTCCTTTGGCCTTCAGTAGCTCTTTATGAGAAACATGAACAAGAATTCTGCTACTGTTATAATGAAACATCCTTCTCCTGTCCCCTAAAAGGAGACACAAAAATTATATGCACAATAATCTTGGAAGCACACATGAAAGCAGCACTCTGAGACATAGGTCACTCTGTAGGCGTATATCAAACAAAGGGGCCTGGTTAGGCCTTGTGTCTGTGATCAGAAGGTTGTCGGTTCAAGCCTCAGCAGACTAGTCACATGTCCTTTGGGCTCTTGAGCCCCCATCTACCCCCCCTACAGAAAATGCTCCACGGCCAACCCTGCACTCAGACCCCAACCTCCACTCTCAATCGTGAATGTATGGGATACGTGAAAAGAAGCATTCCTTGTGCAATTGGCAAATAAAGCATCATTTTATTCAGTCTAAGGTACTCTAAACCTTAACAAAAATTACCCAGAAAATAAGCCAACACTTGATGGAAAGAAACATGACAGATAGCCAAGTGTAACCTCAGCACAATTATGTATTTATTAACACCCTCTTACTGTGTTTGCGTGGGGTGCACACTGGAATTCCATAGTAGTGTGGACAGAAAATCATGTTAATGAGACAACAAATGAGAGAAAGGAAGTGGAGAAGACTAAGACATTGCATAGCAATTTCAACCACAGATACTATGAGATGTTTATTTGCTAAGAGAAAACCAAGCCTCTTGTGTTATTTTCGGGAAATTACCTTCAGCAGGTTGTCGGCCCTTATAAATGTTTAAAGCGTGGCAGTTACAGTAGATTGCACAGCAATGTATATCATTTTTGAAACTTAATCCACCCCAACAGTATGAAACAGATTGGGCACATTCATATAGTGAAATGATGCATCTGTTATAAAATATAGTTCCAGTTGTTACCTGAGCAATTCGAAGCTTGGTCTTTACAGCAGTGCCTTATATGTCATTGTGGGGACACTGGGTAATTTTTGCATATGCTATCTCGCCGTTCTTAAGAGATCCCTCAGAGATATAAACACTTGTATACACAGATGAGAGCGAATTTCACGGTCACAAAGCAGGATCAGTCAGAGCGGGTTTAGTCCCTGTAAGAAATGCTCCATGAAAGGAGTGAAAAAAGAACCTTCCCAGATGAGGGTGGGAGGAAGGAGCGGGTCCTTCATTTGGGTGTTGGAGGTGAGTTGGGATGGGCTGAACAAAATGGTGAAATGAAGATAAAATGGAGCCTTTTTGTTAGGACAAAGGGAAAGAGCTGCTGTCAGGGCTTGGGAAAGATTAGTGTTAAGTTGGCCTAAATGTCAACCAGTCCTGTACACCTGGTAGCGAGGCGAAGTGAGGGGAAGGGAGTGACCAATCTGGCCGCCTGGCCTGGCCCCGCCCCAAGACGTCCACACTTCCCATTCCAGACTAACTTACTTTGTGGTGCACAATGATGCTATCCGTGCTTCTGCTGTTTCACCTGGTGCTTGGGTTTGGCACATTCCTACAGGACAGAGGAAGGGCCATTGGCCACATGATCAAAGGTGGCCAAGGCAAAGGACACAGCACCCAGAACCTAAATAATAAATTCCTCTTGTATACAGTTCTTGGAGAGGAGGGAAACTGAGATTCTCCTTGTAACTCAGTACTACAGTATGCTCCAGTACTCCCCTTTTTATTCCCTACCAGGTGCCGGTACTCGCCGTGTTATTCGGTGCCAGGTGCCGGTACTCGCCGTGTTATTCGGTGCCAGGTGCCGGTACTCGCCGTGTAATTCGGTGCCAGGTGCCGGTACTCGCCGTGTTATTCGGTGCCAGGTGCAGGTACTCCTCGTGTTATTTGGTGCAAAGTGCTAGAACTCCCCATGTTATTCAGAACCAGGTGCTGGTACTCCCCATGTTATTCAGAACCAGGTGCCAGTACTCCCCATGTTATTCAGAACCAGGTACATGTACTCCCCGTGTTATTCAGAACCAGGTGCCAGTACTCCCCGTGTTATTCAGAACCAGGTGCCAGTACTCCCCATGTTATTCAGAACCAGGTGCATGTACTGCCCATGTTATTCAGAACCAGGTGCATGTACTCCCCATGTTATTCAGAACCAGGTGCCGGTACTCCCCATGCTATTCAGAACCAGGTGCCGGTACTCCCCGTGTTATTCAGAACCAGGTACATGTACTCCCCATGTTATTCAGAACCAGGTGCCGGTACTCCCCATGTTATTCAGAACCAGGTGCATGTACTCCCCGTGTTATTCAGAACCAGGTGCCAGTACTCCCCGTGTTATTCAGAACCAGGTGCATGTACTCCCCATGTTATTCAGAACCAGGTGCCGGTACTCCCCATGTTATTCAGAACCAGGTGCCGGTACTCCCCATGTTATTCAGAACCAGGTGCTGGTACTCCCCGTTTTATTCAGAACCAGGTGCATGTACTCCCCATGTTATTCAGAACCAGGTGTCGGTACTCCCCGTGTTATTCAGTATCAGCAGATATCAATGCTCGAAAGAGAAAAACAAAGAAGTGCTGGTACTGTGTACTGGTGAGTACTGGTCCACTTCAAGCACTGCTTATATACGGCTTTATTTATTCTGCTATAAGATACGGAACTGTAGGCATTTTTCTACCGTTTTGTAACACATTTGTAACACATGTGGCCATTTTTAAAAACGAGAAGGTAGATGGCAAAGAGGACCCAAGTGTAGCAAACGCATATTTCTCCTGCATATATGCCTTTGGGTTATTCTGATATGAGGAACAGCACAGCTTCTAATGAAAACTGCTGACTTCCAAGCAAGCTTGTGTGCTTTCTGCAAGCCACAGGTGCTGAGGTAAGCAGAGAACCTGAAAGCAAAGTTAATTAAGGTTTGATTTTCATATTACTGGGTAATTTTATTGTGTTATAATAGCGAATTAAAAATGTTTTACTTTCATATATAAACATTCTGTTGCTGATGACCTCCACTAGATGGTATTAAATTTGCATTTAACATAGTTATCTGCTACTCAGGGACATGAATGGAAGATGAATGCAAGCAAAATAATAAAGATGAAGTGGGTTAAAAAACCACATTTTTGGCTTTAGCTGTGCATGTATCTGTTCAGTATTTGATTGGGTTTTTTTTATATGGTTTTGTTAAACCTGCATTCTAGCTTCAGCTTGCATCTATTTAATGTATATTTTTCTTTTTTACAGATGGAAGACCAGGCTACCCTGTGTTGCCCAGACACACGAGTTGGACCGCTCTGACCATTATTTTGTTCTCCAGGAGCAGGTGAGAGCAGGGACTGTGTAGAATTCAGCTAGATTGGGTCATCTCAATAAGACCGAATGGAGTTCCACTTCAGAACGCTTTAGAACATATTAATTAAACACTAATTAAGTTCAGTGAGCGAGTGTGTGGATCGACTGTTAGGCAATCGTCCCGGAAGAACAAATGGGTGCACCCCTTGATGTCTAAGACAGGCTAATTGATGCGGAGTACATAATCGATATCCTGGATTACGAAGCCTCCAGCAACATGAACAACAAACAGTACTCTAAATGAAGAACAGG
Organism: Gnathonemus echidnorhynchus; assembly: GCA_026776725.1. Taxonomy (NCBI): domain Eukaryota; kingdom Metazoa; phylum Chordata; class Actinopteri; order Osteoglossiformes; family Mormyridae; genus Gnathonemus; species Gnathonemus echidnorhynchus. The sequence goes on along the minus strand of JAODJU010000038.1, from coordinate 19,530,448 downwards.
AGTACAGATAAAACTTACGGACACAACAGTGTTGTAATGAAACAAAAATAGGACGCTATGCCTTAGCAAGGCCAAGGGCTAATGTTGCACTATTAACATGCATTTAATTATTTATTGGTATTGTGAAGATGTGGCTTAACACACTGCAGTAATACAGTGATATTATTCTTTAAGAACAGTGCCTGAAGGATGCTTATCTGTTGGGGGGGGGGGGGGTTTGCATACCAAGGGTGGGGAAGGTCAGGTGACTAGTTCAAGTTTCAATTTATTCGTCATGTGTTTGTTGACACAGGGTCAACATTACAATGAAATGAGAGGATGAGCAGCAAAACAAGTCTTTCAGCACTGGAGGATAAGAAGATGAAATAAAGATAAAATTAAGAATTAAAAATTAAAAAGGCATAAATGGGGGGGGGTAGTGCAAGCAGCAGTGTTGCACATTGAGAAAGTGACTTAGTATCAATAATTGCACATTGAGAAATAATTGCACATAACGCCAGTAAATTTGTACAGATTTAAGTGTTGGAGTGAAGGAGTCTGACGACACCATTTTGTAACCTTCCAATTATATAAAAGAGGCTGTTGTTTCATCGCTTACGTCCGATCGCCCAGTTGATGATGCCTGGTCCCAGCAGTTGCTCCCAAAGACCTGGCACCCAATTTGTTTTCCTGTATATTTCCATTGGCCTGAAAATTCTGTTTATTGTTTTCATTCTAGTAATGAAATAATATCCATTCATTTTCTATTCATGGGATGCTTTATCCAAAGCAACATACATGTTTATTTTTTATGAAAGCAGGGTCAAACACTCCCTGAAGCAATTGTGGATCAGGTCACTCAGCTGACCCCAGGATTTGAACTGATGACCTTTTGCTCACAGGCACGGTGCCCTAACCTGTTGATCCACACGCCACACCTTCCGTCCCTCTCTCACATGCTCTGTTCAGCATTCCCACCAGAGCAAATCCTACCATAGAACATTTGAAGGTCATAACGTGGGACTGTAAGTTGCTCCTTTTTTGCCTCTTTTAACAGACTGAAGTTTAGAAAGGCACAATATCAGAGGTAAAATCCAAGAATAACCCCAGACATAAGAACATAAGAAATTTACAAACGAGAGGAGGCCATTCGGCCCATCAAGCTCATTTGGGGAGAACTTAACTA
>JAODJU010000038.1:19506951-19529183 GCA_026776725.1 Gnathonemus echidnorhynchus | reverse complement strand
GGAAGACTATTCCATACTCTAACTACACGCTGTATAAAGAAGTGCTTCCTCAAATTTGTTTTAAAATGTTCTCCCGCCATTTTGAGAGAATCACAAGCGAGCTGAATCCCTGCTCGGCCATTGACACAGCCATCATTGTACTCGTCGTCTCAGCACTTGAAGAAGATTATCTCATGCTTCAGTTGCACCAAGACAAGCTGAAACCGCTGAAGCTGAAGAGGCAGGGAGTCTGCCTGTCTTCAATTGTGCCACATTGCTGAAGCAGACATTTTTGACAACTGTATGGTTCAGATTAATTAAATATACTAGTAACACCTTTGTATGGCTCTTTCACATGAATGGGAGGAACACCATGTTAGATCAATCCTGTCAACATACCAAATCAAATGAAGCATTGATTAAAGTTAACTTTAAATAAAATACACAGTGGGGAAAATGAACGCAAGATCAAACTACGCACACAGCTATTTTCGGTTAAGTACTAGCAGTCTAGTGGTTCTGCGGTTGCCAAAACTCTCTTCAGAGACCTACAGCCATTTGAGCTATGCCTCCAGCAGCACACCTGATTAAACAAATCAAGCACTTTATAATTAGTTAATTAGTTGAATCAGGTGTGCCGGCAATGAAATTGAATAAATATATTCAATGGTCCTCAAGTGGGTACATTAGAGAAGGTATGCAGTTATCGGTACACAGTTGCAACCCAGTGTACACTGGATGAAGTGTATGGTAAAGAAAAAAAATCAGCAGCACACTGTGTATATACCAGATAAAGCCTGCACTAAAATAGTACATTAGAGAATGTTTGCACTAAATTGCAGGAGTAAATAACAGAATAAATATACAGCACTCTGCAGAGTATAGTGCCTATCAAACCAGTAGGCAACAAAGGTGGACAAACAACACTCTCCAGAGTACATTCCAGATGAATTTGTACACTAAAAAGTGTACATTAGATAAGATGTACCCTATACGACACACAGTAGCAATGCAGTGCACACTAAATTAAGTGTATACTAGGTAAAGTGAACAACGCCATCTATTCTATCTTTTTTTAAAGTTGTCATTTCAGTACATGAATGTGCAGCACCCAGAAGCCTATATAAAAAACTATATGTTTCACATGGCACATTACACACAGGCCTAGTGATCTGAGCTAGTTCACTAGAGAATGCAAACCCTAGTTCATAACAAGATTCCAATGTTATTTTTCCTACTTGAGTACATGCAGACAGAACTGACCTAATCTTTATTTACCCACTCCTACTCCTCCCTTGATATAGTTAAAACTTCTGAATAATTGCAAAATAATAATTTCTGGTTTCTTTTTGTGTGCAAATTTGCTTCTTACTCATAACAGAAAAGTCACATTGTAATTTTCAAATTCAAAATGAAATATCGTTCTCTGGTGTTTTTCATGTTACATATCATGTGTACAAATATTTCCAAGAAAAAATGTTCTAAAATGCTTTTCCAATGAGATCGTATATATTGCAGTTTGGTCATCTAGGTGTAACTTAAGGTAAAAGTAAACTTTTGAAAAATGAAACACTAGTATGATTAATAGGTCTAAGAAGTTTAGTAAGTCTGGTAAATAAAGACCACTATGAAATGTACGTTGACAGGAAGAATCATAGGATTTGACTTGCACATTGATTTTTGTTATGTTTCTCTTTCAAGAGGAGAAGATAAAAGTGACACGTTACTGGTTAGCTGAGGTGAATTTATGTTGGATGAAATATTTTGTTTAGCTGCATTACATTTGTAACGTTCAGCCACATTCACAAACCAGCGAGTCTATCGACTGAGGTGTCCCCTTGCGACCCTCAGAGCTGTAATCACAGGGAACTAGACCTGTCCAGCACTTTTGTACATCTCTCTTACCCTGCTGTGAAGTCATTTACGTAATTAACGTGCAAGCCGCATCCGTGAGGGGGGCCTGCTTTCTGACATATACGGTGTCCCTTTTCTACCACAGCGCTGACATTTTTTCCACCATAAATTGACATCATGCTATCGAATTTTTGTTTTCTCTTTACTCAGTGAATAATTTTCCATAATTTTCTCAGCGGTACACTGCTAAGTGCCTGCATTCCATTAATACAATGTCGGTGTTTTTTTTCTGTCTCATTGTTTGCTCTGTGATTATAAAACAATTCTGTTTTTTGTTTTTTTTAATCCGATGGTACACATACATACATATAATTTCTAAGAAATGGCCATTTAGTCTAACAAAATCTAAAAGACAATTGAAAAGATTTGACTGGAAAAAAAATCAACAAGCAGGTAAAGAAAACTAGTAATCAATTTCTATGTATTTCTACAATGTTCTACAATTTCCTACCAAACAAAAATTTGGTTTCTGTTCTCAACATGTTAGAAATTACCACAATGATGAAGGAAAACATTTCGTCGACCTCGTCTGCTGTTTGTATATTTTAAGAGGTTTGCGTTCAACCACACGGAAAAACGCATTACATATCGAATTTCTGCCTACAGCTAAGCTTTTGGCTGCATCCATACTTGTAGTCCTGCATTTTTGGGGTTTGCCCTAAGGTTGAGGCATGCAGGGAATTAGCAGGCATTGCTTTTACATTTTTAAAAATAACAAATGAGTCGCTTAATGGACAGAGACCATGTGGAAATCATTTCGCTTTTGGTTTTTGTCTCTCACCAGAAACTATGCTTCAGCGTCAGTCCTGAATCAACGTGGACGGTTTCTGAAAATAGAACAGCCTTTATTTAACTTCCAAATGGCTTAAACGTATCAAAGAATGTAACGTAAGAAATGTTCTTGTGTTTTTCTTTCCCTGGACTTTGGGAAGAGTTGGATTCTTGCATTGTGTTGCTTGGACGACAAAGAATAAAATATTTGACTGAGGCTGTCGACCCGTTCCTGAGAAAATCTCGTTAGGAATCACTGATTTTCTTTTGTGACCAGGAAATAAACCCCCTTTTTTGTTTGACATTAAGTAAATTAATCTAAACAGCATTTATTATAATATTTAATTTCATGTAAATAGTGTAAGCCAAATGGTTAGTCCGATACAGCAGTTCAATTACGTTGTTTGAGTTATATTTACAGAATTGGATAATGTATTTCTAATTTTTCTAATTCTATACAATTACATTTTTCAGGGGGTATTAGCTGCTCGGCATAGTAATTCAGGGCGACGCACATAGCAGCAGGCAGTAATTTCTTTTCCAATACTTATCAAGATGAATAATAATACCATAACTTTTGGTCACGCTTCCTTTTTCTTGCATCAGCAGCTTCATCGCGGTACTTGGACCATAACACGCATAGTGCTGGTCATGTGTCACACGGCTAAGATGCCAGGAATGCGCCTGGTGTAATCCTCCTCTGTGCCACGGCACCTGCATCTGTCGGGTCCTCCCAGTGGACCACGACAGCTGACCTTTAAAGATGCTTGGGTATCGACATCCCCAAACAGACAAACTGGCTCAATAATCGGTAGTGTGTAGCGATCCCTCTGACATTACACTTTGTTAAGGAACAGCTGATAGTGAGGCTAAATCAAGTGAAAATATGCAAACAAGACTACGTGGACTTGATCTCCTCACCCTATTAATTCCATCAGTCTCCAGTCCCAGTGTCTAATTTATAGCTCATTCCAGTTGCAAGATGAATGAAACACATTCCAAATGAGAAATTAAATGTATATTTGGGGAAGGCTTAAGATTCCATGTCGTAATCGCTGTGCTGAGTTAAAAATGGGTACTTAGCAAGTTAAGAGATTTTTTAGGAATGGGTTATGCGCACAGCTGGTCGGAGTGGGGCGGTGCCCCCGGGTGGTGAGGTGGGCTGATGCCCAATGGCTGAGCCAAGTGACGCTGGTGGCCTTTTAACTAATCAGTTTGGGGGGGGGGGGGGGGTGTTTGCCTTAGGCACCCTAATCACACAGACTAAATTACATAGACAGGTTTATGAACATACCTATGCTAAAGCACCTCAAACTATAGAGCATGTAGGGCTTGTTCACTTATTGCTGAGCAGTCTGAGCGGTGAGGCTCACTGCACATATATAAGACTTGTATAACCCTATAGCGGGTCATTCAAACAGCAGAGAAGACTGTCAGGAACACTCTGCTTCTGCTGGAAATTAATAACGGCTGCTGATTCCAGAGGGACCACTGGCATCATGGAGGACCCGTCGCACTCCCCTCATGACCTCTGACCTCTGGAAAGTCAGGACAGCGAAACTTAAAAGCAGCTTTTTCCCATCTATGCCACTGCTGAACAGTCTGCCTCCTCCCAGCTTAAGATTGGCTTTGTAAAAGTATTAATAATTCTGGTTATTCTAAGTCTAAACTTATTTATTGCACATTCTGCTCCACGCCAAATTTGCACATCTGTCCCCAACAATCAGGTGGCTAATTGTATCGCTTTTTCTGTATATTAATGTCCATGGCTTAAAGTTTAAATGTCTCAGTATTCAGATTCAGTCTTTTACTTCCCTTTTGCACTATGACCATTGAGACTGATATTTCACTTCAATGTACGACTCTGTGCATCATATATCTAAAGCTGGCAGTAAAAGATACTTAGACTTTTCACTTTGACTATATACAAGCATCTGTCTGGATACAGGCAACCAAAAAAAACACATGTGAACTATGAATCAGGAGGGTATCATACTGTACATTTCTCAGGGCAAGTAATAGTATATCGTCAAGCAAATCGGGACTGAAAAGGCATGACACGTCCGGCAATACCCTTTCTGCACAGAAATGAACATCAAACACGTGTCCTGGCTTTTTCCAGCCTTGCACATCGGAAGCAGCCTGCGCCGTATGGGGAGAAGTGTTTGCAAACCGCAGGGACCCAGGTGCTTTGAGGCATTGAAATAAATGAATAAAGCCAGCCAGCGGCGACGAGTGGCGGGTAGCCGGGGGAGCGAGAAGGGAGGCAAGAATCCGGTGCTCAGTGGGAGGACTGCGGTCGGGTCAAGGGCGATAAAGAACTGGTTCTGACAGGTTTCAGGACATGGAGGGTGAGAGGTCAGGTGACTGGGGGCCAGCTAGGACTCTGCAGTGCTGTTGGTGGTTTTCGGCACGGCGTGGCAATAAACTGCTGCCCCTGTACACATTTTAAACTCGTCCATGAGATTCATCGCCACCCCTGTTCCTGTTTAACAGTGCAGGCCACCCACCTTAACATATGTTCCTTAAATGTACGGCTGCAAACACATTCTCCTGTTACGCCATTTGTGTCAACAGTTCATCTTTCATGCTTTTTTTTTTTCCCCTGCAGTTTTTTTTTTTATTATTTTTGCAAGAAAATCCCATCCCAGGTTTCACAAGTCAGATGTGTTGAATGGAAAATTTCTTGCTACTTCACAGGAGAACTTGTTGCGGGAACAATGAAAAGCAGAGTGTAAATAAGGAAAGAAGCTCTTTTGCACATCTGTGTAATACCATTTTTTTCTTAATTAGATGAGAATGGTGGGAATGTAGAAGAAAAATTAGACTTGTTAAACTCAGAAACCGAACGAATGCATAATTTAAAGATGCATAGAAACATATGTCACTCTCGTTGGCATATATCATTATCATAATCATCATCATCATCATTAATGATGTTGCAGTCCACGCACTGCAGCCAACAGTAATCAACTCTGAACTCGAATTAAGCAAGAAAGAAATTTTAAAAAGTAGATTTTTATATAAGAGCTGCAGGGAGTCTATCTGTTCCGTTGACTGCAAAACGTCTACAAAGACAGTAAGAAATCCTTCCAGTATTAAGGGCAAATGTTTGGAAGGATTTGATGACTTTTAGTTATTGGGTATTTATTATGCCTTGTATATCTTATACTCCTGGCAGAGTTTGAAATAATTTCATTCATACAGTAGACTGCAGGGCAGTTCTGTATTCGGGGATGCATGAATTCCTCTTCCTGTAAGCCGACCTATGAGTAACCATTGGTGCAGACAGAAGGTAGGGGAACACAGACTAATATAGATGTTTCTCTTTTTTTCCAATCTGCGATGCAGTAAAATTCCAAGAACCTCTCCAGTCTAGACACTCGCATAATGATCCTTCATTAGATTTTTTTCTTGCTGGTGGACGTATGATCTGGATTTCCCCTTAGCGCTTATCTCTTCCTCTTTTTAGAAAGCACACTTCTTAAGGTTTAACAACATACTCAGAGAGGAAAAGGAGACAGAAACCTGAGATCCCCTGAATGCGTCCAGCTTCCAGTAATTTATGTAAAATATACACGTTGTACTGTAACATATCTTTTACCCCCATCAAATTATTTCTGATCGGTGTCCAGGCAATAATACATCATTTATTAGAAGGAATTTTATATTAATAATATTCTTCACTTTGTAGGCATTGCCTTTGAGAGATTTAATCTGAGTGAGGTAGTTGACCCCCACCTGCAGCATAAGCAGGTAATGAGGAGGTGGAAATGGGAAGCGATAGAGACACGACGAACAGCTGAAACAAGACTAATCAGATACGTGGGCTCTCTGCTCTATTAGAAAATAACTTTTTTTCCCAGTTTCAATAACTGGTGTGGAGTGTCTGGGAAATCCACCAGGGGCTTTTCATGCAGTGGCTTCATTTTGAAGTAAATAAACGTGACAGACATATGAGATTCCCTCCTCATGTCCTGTCTCACCGGTATATTCCGCCAACGCGATTATACCATTTCTCCCGCAAACAGGACGTGTCCGAAAGATATTTAAATTAGGAGTAACTTGTCTGTGAGGGTGTTGGGGATCAGGACGCCTTGGCGTTGGGGTTTGGGGGCTGGGGCAGCAAATGGTGGGATTTTTGGGGTAGTAGGTCTCCTCTTTTAGGGGTAATCAGGATGAGGGATGGAAAACACACAAAACAACAGCAAAGCACAATAAATATGGAGGCCATTTTGGTGGGAATGAAGGGCAAAAACTGGAAAAAAGAATGTATGCAAGACAGCGACAGATAGCCTGAAAAATGAAGGAGTCATTTTGGCACATGAAAATAAGGTTTACTGGGACTAAGGAAGAACACAACACACTATAAGTCTGGGAAAAGGGGGGGCAGCTGGAATGAAGCAACACAAATATCTTCAGTTATCTAGCTTCTCTCTTCAATGGGCCACTGGCCCCGCCTCCCTCCTCCTCCATCCAATCAGAAGTTTTCATAAGAATTAATCTGTATTAAAAGCAGAAGTAGGCAGCTGTCTGTATACTCTCAAAGTGCTCAAACAGTTGAGTTATCACAGCATGTAAACAAGTAGACAATTATAAAGCAGTGGTTGCTGCTGGGCCAGAGCCAAGCTGTTCCTACAAATTAAATGTCATATGCTCGTAATGACATTTGGCGAGGACCACAGCGGTGCGCTTTCAGTCTAAAGCACGGAGTAAAACAGCTGCGATTATTTAAGAGAGCAAAGGATATATGTGTTTATTGGCATTCATGGTTCGGAGCAAAACAGAACTGGAGCCAATACTACCTGGATGTAATTTGCCTTCTTTTAGTTGATTCCTGTTTTCAAGCGAATACAGTACAACCGAAAAGAAAAATGAAGAAGTGCTCTTTCCTGAAGGTGTCTTTCGGTCAATCCGTTCACAGGGTCAAGGCATCCAAAAAGAATTAGGTGCAACTCAGTACCACACCAAAATGTCAAGATGCAGCAACAGACATAGCAAGATCCAAATCAGGTATTACCCAGAATGCAACACGCACAAAGATGCTATAATAATTAATCCCAAATAGTTCCTAGCATCCATTATTTTTTTCTTTCCAAAATTGCCTGCTGGCAGTTATCCAAGGCCGACGTGTCAGTCACCAGCTAAGTTTCTTGAACACCAAACATGAAAAAAAGCCCTCAAACAGGAACTCCTGTATGCAATTACTGTGAAGCAAAGTTTAGATCCTAAACTACCTGCTTATTGAATAATCACATGTATTTCTCCCCAGCAGACACAAAGGATTTGACTCACAAAGGCCCAGATGCATTCAAAAGGTACATTAGCTCAAATTCAGTAAAGGGGCAGATCATGAAATGCAGCCTTGCACTTTCATAAGCGGGCACCTCAGATTGTGTCTGCTCTCCAAATGGATTCCTCACCCCCTGCTCTCTAAATCAAGTTATCACTAAAAGGGATGTCACTTAATGATCACTCAGCTGACTGGGAAGGGGGGGGGGGGTGTTGGCAATAAAGAACCAAATTGGGTTAGCTTAAAAATGTGCACTTAGACATCATTTAGCTGTAGGCCACTTCATGCTAAAATAATACAAATTATTCTCCATTTCTGAAAACTAAAAGTAAACACTAATTTTCTTATGTAACTTGCCAAATGTAATGTAAAATATTTTTGTAGAAATTGCTAAATTTCTTGACTTACATTATTTGTTTAGATATTAATTTGCTGTTATAATATGCTGTTTAAGATTTTTGTATAAGTGCACCTGTTTGATTGGACAAAAGGGTCAAAACAAGAAATAGGAAGTAGGGTGTTTTGGTTGATTGGTTGGTTAGTATTTTTTAAACAGGAAGTTCAAGAATCTGCCTCCATCCCTGGCTAATGATTTGAAAAATGTTCCATCCAACTTGTAGGTGAACCCATGACTTACACGTAATATTAATATTATATCCTTGAAAGCAACACAGAGGTATAAAGAGATAAAACTATTTTCGTAAAATAATGACGGGCATAGAGAACCTAATTTAAAAAAATGTCAAAACAAAATAAAAGTAACTGATGCACAATAATTCTGAACTTTTTTCAGTATTACCGGAGTTTTATGGCTATTAAATATATATATATATATATATATATATATATAATTTTTTTTCCCTAAGTGTTCACTTTTTTCTTTCTTGCCATACTTCAAAGAGCACATCAAAGACACTTTTGCGTTTCCTTCAGTAGGTATTAGACTCGTAGACACTGTGGTCTGTAATGCAGGCCAAAGGTTCTCCCAGTATCAAGACCATATTGAAGCCCTATCTCAAATCATTGATTTCCTCCTGACTGGCATATATCCCCCCCCGGTGCACGTGCCCCCCAGCTACAGGGATCCAGCCCCTCCTGAATTTGGCGTGTTATCATCAGTACGGAGAGCAGCGGAAAAGGCAGAACCGGTGGGCGAAAAAGGAAAGTTAATTACTTTCGCCCTTGTTATAAGTCTGAGAACCATAAGCAGAAAGAACGTCAACTTGTCCATGCAACCACGGTATTTACTTATTTTTTTTCACGTCCATTAAAAAAAAAACGATAACGAAATGACTGGTCATTAATTCAGACACGCTGCTGGCGCAAATCTGACTTCCACTCCGTTGGCAGTCAGGCCTCCTTGTCTGCGTAATTAAAAACGGCGCCACAGAATGGACGGCTGGGTGGAGATATGAGAGCGGGAGGTGCCAGCAGTGAGATACACAGGAAATTAAGGCTGCTTGAAAGCTGGAGGCATCTCACGCCTCTTATCTCGACCCACGTTAGCGTTAGGAGCAGCAGAATAGCGACCAAAGCTGTGAGGAGCCTCTAGCCTAACTTCAGTGGAAAAGCTGTCAGGGGTTCAATACTACAGTTAAGTCCAGTGTCGGTGCCGGAGCCCTGAGCAATGAGCCTGGGACCATTGCAGCTGGTCCTACTGGGTTGACTATGAGATGCTGCTGGTTCCACGTTCTCCAGAGTGACACAGATAGAATGCATCGAATGGTTGCAGATATCTCCAGATGATTATGGGTGTGACTATCATAATTGCAGAGCAGATTTCCAAAACTCAGTCTGTTTTTTATTGCTTATGAGACAAGACCACCAATGACCTTAAGCCAGATTTCCTTATATTACAGTGTTGGGAACCAAAAGTCACTCGATCTTCATGTAATCGAATGAAGAACTTTCATTAAATTTCCAAAACTCACTAAGTCCACAGAAATTTCATACAGACGTTTCTGTATGAAGGGGCCAATGTGGCTACATTTTGAAGCATTTATGCTACTGTTTGTTTCCACTGATGCAATTTTGGTTAAGTATAGCATCTCGCAGAGTCATCATTATGGCAAGCAAACTGGTTCAACCACAATGGATGTAAATTTTTTTTTGTATGCTCCTACATTTCATGTGAATGCATTAATTTCCACAAATATTATGGCTGTGATGGTACACGTCTTCATTGTATGCCATGAAAATTATTTTCGGTTCTGTACGCACAGTGAAACAAATGAATACATTTATTGACACAGACAGAAGCTAAATTCATAAGTAGATGTTCCACTAGGAAAACATTACGGTGACTGTGGCTGTGAGTTGGTTATGGATAATGCTGGTTACACTCATAATTGGTGTTTTGGGAACATTTTGGTTTCTGGGTGAACCTGGTACAACAGCACTGTAGCGAGGGGTGCTGATACGCTCAATTTTGACAGTCTAACACGAAAGTGCAAGGTGCAACTCACATCTATGGTAGTGTCCAAATCCATTTTGCTGTTTTGACAGCGGAAAAAACAGAACTTGCACCAACACAAGGTGCAAAACGGTTGTCCTGCTAAAACTGCACCATCCCACGAACCCAGAACCGCGGTTTACACCCCTACTAAATAGGCCTATGCAGCGGAAATGTGATTACATAGTCCCAGTCACTGTCACCTGCAGGTCGCTGTCACCAGCGCTACCATTTGGTGCTAGCCTGTCCAGAAAGTTCACACTATAGACTGTCAGCGATCCGTGAGATATTATTTGTTATTATAGTCTGTATGATAATGACTAAGTAGTAGTAGGCAAGTAACGATTTCCATTACTGGGTTTATCTTGGCTTCAGTGGGGGCCCAAAACAAGTTAACTCGCCCTGGCCCCACCCCTCCTCAGAGATGGGCCTGGCCTTGCGATGGCAATAGCCACCATTCTCTACGTCAACAATATGCCTACTTGCTCAAAACAGCAATCCTGGGCACGTCTTCTAGACTCAGCACTTGTTGCTAAACAGCTAATAATTAGAAGGTTGTTCAGAGGAAGGCCCAGTGTCTGCTTGCTGACAGCATACCCCCCCCCCGAGATGTATTCACGAACCCTCCACCCATGATGAGAAACCTCCTTGCCGCGTCTTCCTAGCCTGTGCCGGTGGTGGCAGGTATGATGTCATTCCCGTGTTGCTAATTAACTGGCGATGCCATTTGAAAGCCAGGCATCATCTACTCCTCCGTGACCCTGGAGCTCCAGCTTCCATTAATTACGGCTAGAATCCATTGTGTTTTCTCATTTTGGAAACAGAAACCACAGTGTGGAAAAACACAAGAGTTGCAGGAGAGCTGCGGCTTAGGCTGATTAAATCAGATAAAACAACAACCCCTGCCCTATATTTCAGTTTATTATTTTTCAATCATAATTGTGCTAAGATGACATTGTATTTACTTACCATGATCCTCTTTGCAAATGGTTAAAATTATGCCGTAATCCCTGGATTACACTATCAATGTTTTCTTGGACCTACAATCTTAACAGAATTATGGGATTAAAATATAATGTTCTTCTTTTCAAATCCATACTTTTGTAAAACAGTAATAATTTTACAGACGTCAGTCTGGAAGTGCAAATTCCACTCCAATTTAGCCGTCTGCATAAAATTCCATTTTTTGGGGGGTTGAACTGTTTCCATGGTAATGAGGGAGGCAATTTATTGTTAGGTTGTTATGGGGTCAAGTGGGTATTCTCATTTTATAACACTTTTAGCTTTTACTTTGCCTGCTTTCCTGTTACACAGGTAGCATTCAAAACATTCGTTCTCTTTCTCACACTTTGCCTTTCCAGATGGATGTGAACAGGCTACTTTTATCCGACCTGTCCCAAATTTTAACGATGTGATCGCTTTGATGTGTGCTTTGATGTAACATAGAGCCAGACGGATTCACCAAACAAGCTAGAAGAGGTTTCACAGAAGTTAGAAGTCATCACACACCACCCTAGACTGATCTAGGGTGCCCCCCGAGTATGTACTGAGACATGTAATCTGATAACAATCGATAAAATGTTATGCGCCAGACCATATTTTATTGCAATGAAGTTACCATGTCTTCTTCCCTAGACTCCTTTGCAAATAGAATCAAAGACATAAAAGCCTGGGTTATTGGAAGCAAAAATAGGGAAATTATTTCCTGACCCCCTTCGTTGAGGTGATGAATTAGAGCTCCAGGAAGACAGCTGAAATCTGGCTATTCTATTGCAGCCCTGGGGGTGGGGGGGGCTGCAATCCAACAGGCTTCCCAGTACTCATTATACCACTAAAACCTCAGAAAGAGACTCAGGGTTCAGTTAAAGGGGCAGCTTCGCTTAAGACCATTAGCTGATGCTTGGATAAATTTTGAACAAAAGCTTAATAAACTGTGACCCTTTAAAATGGAATTTGTATAGCACCGAACTAAAGCGACACTGTGTTATTTTTTGGAAACGTAAAAATTACATATATTTGAATATTTACACAAATAGAATAAAAACCCACTGCAACCCTGTACTGGATAAACAAATTGAGGATGGACGGATAGATGGATGGATGGATGGATGGATGGATGGATTTTCCTCCTTTACTTGAACAGATGTGAATGATTGCATTGAACATTTTGTAGATGTGACGTGTCCCCATCACTGGTTTTCTGAGGAACAAAGTTAAGGGGAAAAAAAACCTTTAAACAACCTTTAATGGTCAACTAATCAACATCTACCTCAGTGAGCACCAGTCCCTACACTCAGTAAAGTCTTTCCTGGAATGTTCTGCTTCCTGAAATGGGAAGCTGATGGAAGAGGATAAACCGGCTACAGAATGTGATAGGAAACAAGCCAGATCCCTCTCAGCTTTGCCGCCAGCTGTCTCATAAGGCCTTTCATTGAAAAGGGCAATCTTATACTGTAGACATACCAACAAATAAATAATGCAGCTCCTTACACTGCAATGTTGCGGCCAGACCTGATAACATCTCCAAGCCATATTAAAGCCTTGGTAGATAAATGCTTTGACCTGAGCCCAGCCATTTCATCTCTTGCTACACTGAATCACTCCAGTTGGCCAAGAAAAATGTCATTTTAGAGAAACGGTTATTCACTTGCTTACAGTAGCCATGGAAACTGAAAAGGAGTCCATGTCACAATTTCAAGGTTAATTACAAATTCTCTAAATAAACAATGTACCTGACACATTTTACCAGTGTTGGTCCTGGGACATACAAATACTCCTAATTCTTATTGAAGTTCATTGTAGGCAAAGGCAAGAACACAAGATGCAGGCAGGTCTCCCAGTTATGAACGAGATCTGTTCCCTAACAATGTGTTTATGTTGAATTTGTAGATGTAATTCAGACCAGGTACATACAATCCTTACTTAGCATCAGTTAGTCCAATGTTTGTCTTCATATGTAGTATATATTTTATCTTTCTATACATATAAAACACTTAAAGACTTCAAGATACAGTGAAGGCATAATAATATAGTGCATAATAACAATACAGTAATAATTAAAGTAACTACATACAATACTGTACTGTAACTTGAGTCAATGAACCATTGAAGCCGTGCAATGTTTTCATAAGCGTGACAAAGTAGTGTGTGGGTTCGTTATTACGAAACATTCTATTTAACTCAAATTATTTATGTGCAGGATGTCCGTAAGTTGGACATTCTTAAGCCGGGGACTGTCTGTATCATTTTCAACAAATTAACTGATGTTAGTAGGATTTTATTGCCAATCGTAAGTTTAACTAGCGAGTACTTTGAAATTACGCACCGACAATATAGTTCTTCGTGAACGAATTGCACAAATAGCAAAAGAACTGCACGAGTTGGGTTAGCCTTCCAGGTGATGTATTCAGTTACACTGAAGTTATTATAGGCGATAGTGACATACGGCATTATTTCAATGCTGTCTCCACAGTTGACTTCCCCTGGCATTTCGTTTTTGATCATTATCTATAGATCAGCTCCCTTATGCATACTCGCTCCCCCCTCCCCCCCAGGGGCCTTGGCAATCATATCAACAAAACTCCAACCAGTGAAGGGGGTGGGACCTGGACCTGAGTTATTCCTGCTGACGGGCAGCGCCAGCCCAGGGTATAAGCAAACTAAGCAGCAGGCCCTGGGACCACCAGGGGGTGCCCTCATCGGCTCACCCTGTCAGAATGGGAAGACGACATGTGACAAGTAGATTAATCGCATTTTGCTTAGAGCCCCGAAGCAGGTTGGGCCAGCCCTGACCGCAGAACATACATACGGGAAAGATGTTATTGGTTGTTTTTATAACTCCTTGAGTTCCTTGATTAGTGTTGTATCAGTGTGTGAAATCTATAGACCTGGTGAACAAACAGCTTTTGTACTTCTGTAGACCTTCAAAGCAACCACCAGTATGTGTTTGTGATTACCATCAGCCAAAAATAACTGCCCAAGAATAATATTGTAAAAAATAATGGCTCAGGTGTAATAATGTTTAAAAACAGGTAGTGCTACTTCCTTATCTTCTCAGGGGGCAACCCTCGGCCACATTTGCAATCTTCAAACTTCACCTCAATTAGGAACATCTGGCTCTGGTTGCCTTAGCGACAATGGGGACTAGGAAGGCCATCTGGGAAACTCTGCCAAAGCAAGAAACCCACACAAAGTCATAAAAAAAAAACTTAATTGTGTGGAGCCTGTGTTAGTCTTACTTTGCCTTCAGTGTTACATGCAGTAAGGAAGAGAAAAACTCAAACACCCAGAAGGTGAATGGATCCAGCCGCTGGAACATGGGGCTTTATTAGGCATCCTTGTGTTACGAATGGGTCAGCAAAGTGAAAAACACACAAATGTAAGTTCTGATGTCCTACTTGAACAAAAAAAAATGTCTAGTTCTTGGGGATTTTACCATTGCTCCCAGATGCTCGCTCACACAGAACAAGCTTATTGTAAACTATCGATCGGTTAGAAAGAAGCACAGGGGATGGTCCCATGACCTCACTCTCCCCCGGAACATTGATTCCATCTCATGTTGCACACATGCGCGCACAGAGTACACACACAATAAGTGTGAACATGGGCTTTACGACTACCAGCAGTGAAACAGTAAAGTCATGGTCACGACTGACAAGTGATCATGTGGTGATTATGGCGCGACTGTGTCTGTGTGCCTGTGAGACCTCAAAATATTTTGAGATTCAAATCCCCAAATACATCATCAAAAAATGTTCTTTGAAGTGCACTTCTGATTGGTCAATGCAGCAATCCAGTCACGCCTGCACGAAGTGTGAAACGGATGCGCTGTAACATAAACAACATCATCCCGCATACGAGCAGGAATACACAGTGACTAAATGTAAATGTGTTTCTCTGGATTCACAAAGTATGTCGACAACTTATATTCACCAGTCTGCCTTGACTGTGTGCACATCCAGAACGTACCCCAGGCCATCATGGACTGCTGGTTTAATAAGAGAGCATAATGCAAATCTATTCCAGGCCACATCTTTTATTACTTTTCCTCTGAGAGATTTAAAATACTAATGCTATGTATGTACTGGCTGGGTTTGTCGCTAAGGTTCTGTGCTCTAATGAAAGTCAGTGATAGTCAGCTTGATATCACTTTCAAACGATTCTGGAGCACTCTCCCTCCCTCCCTCCCTACCTACCTCTTGACGGTAAATGATGTTTCTCTGGCTGAGAATCGAGGGTGCCCCCCACGGAAAGCCAGGCCTGCGTGCAGGGGGGCAGACGAGGACAGCGTGTCAAAGGAGAACAGGCTGGTGATCATCAAAAAAAGAAAAACAAAAAAAAAAAAACGCCTGAAACTTGCCTTTATAAGCATTCTGGTCTCTCACATAGGCATTTTCATAATAATAATAATAATAATCATAAAATAGTAGTAGAAGTAAATTCATAGTCCTGGTTTGATCAGCATATTGATATTCTTCCTTATCATATAATTCCCCAAAAAATTAATCATACCCAGCAATTACAATAATAATATAATTGATTGAATTGCTTTACTGAAGAACACACACAGCTCAGGGAAAAGACAACACTGACATACTGAGATCTTTTCCTGGTCATGTTCTTTAGCTCCAGAGTAAAGGCTTGGTAGTTTTGATTCATTTTATTTATCAGGGGCATATACAGGGGCGGGGCCAAAGGGCCACTGGCCCCAGCTGGATGCTGATTGGATCCTGGAGTCCCTCCTCCCTTGTCACTCATTGATTTAAGACATATCATTGGCTAATGATAAGGTTAGTCCCCTCTGTGAATAATGGCTCCTTAATACCCTTCACCTTTAAAAAAAATCCTGGATTTTTCCCCCTTCCTCATGATGTTTCCCTTGTAAGAAACCATCTTTGGAATAGCAACTGAAATCTGTAGCGTCTAAAAAATCGAATTATGGGCCGTCAGTCTTCAGTCCTGTGTCTCCATTATTCCTCATTATTTGCGCCTGAATCATCTTCAGAGGTTGTCAAGGAGAAGCAATTCATAGTGCAGAGTGATGTTTGACCGAATTAAAAACACCTAGTGCTTCTCTCTGAAGAAATGAGCAATATGGCTTTCAACTGTAAAATTTATTAAGGGATGGGCTTTCACAAGGAGGCATGGAATGCAGGAAGCATTGTGTTTCAGTAAATCTTTTTGTAACCATGACTTGAATTTCTTCTGCATGTGACCAGATGAGTGAAGTTCAGACATTGTCGTAGGGAGAGATTCATAATGGGGACTTTCAGAGTGAAATGAAAAATAGAAATTGCATGTTTAATTTAAATACAGAAAAAAGAAATGAACTAAATGAACTAAATCGAAAAAGTCACCAGAAGACATACCCTAACTCCTGATTTATTGTAACTTTTTCAGACCAGATGCTTGCAATTCAGAGAACTGTGCCGGGCTAACCATTCTTGCTAATTGATCCGGAAACATCCCTTTGTCAAGAGCTGTCAGGTACAGTAGTGATTCCGCCCAAGGAACGTTTTTCTTTGGTGCTTACGAAATATTTATAATTCCCAGGCAAGAGGCAGGAGAAGCACAGCATCACGTTCTAAAATACCAATAAGTGAGATAAAAGGGTAATAAAAGCAAAAAATAGGATTGTCTTTCCGGCAAGCCTTTTCATAAGCTCTGTAATTCTCAGGATGGGAATGGGCATAAAAAAACTCAGATATAACATATTAGTAATTTAATCATGTACCTGTGTGTGTAGATAAGTAACAAAATTGCAAATAACAGCAAAATCCATGTGGCTTGTTTCTGCGGGGAGAATTCACAGGGCATGTTTTCATCATACAGTAATCAATGGACCTATGAGAAACATTTTTTTTTTTTAAAGGGTCTTTTCAGTAAATTTTTAGTTAATTTTATGTGCTTTAGTGGGAAAATAAACACTGCTGGCTCTGCATTCTTTAACGTTCAGTATCCAGATTCTGTTGTCAGGCTTCAGTAATAAGATCCAGGCTCCAGGTGAGAACAGAACCAAATTGAGATGGGAAATTGATGTCAATCCTCCGCCTCGACAGAAACAAGTCAACAAAAAGGGAGCGCTTCGGTGTTGAGTCACTGTCTCGGAGCAGACAGTTATCACAACAGTAAAGTGACCAACGTGATCTATTTCCAGACATCATCTCTTCCCTTATTGTCCTTCCCAAATCATTCCCCTAGCTTATTCATAAAGCTTTATCTTTCTTAACCTGTTTGTATCATATGGACTGTGGCATTAAAACAAGAAAAACAACATGGTTTCTGTATGTGCAGTAGGCCAAGCAGAGGCGAATGACTACTGTGGAGCATCGATTGCATTCAGCAAAGACAAGCTGGAATCAGAATTGGAATCCAGTTGTTTGACTTGTACAAAAACTACAAGGAGTTTGTTTTGGTGCAGCTGGTCGCATGAGAATACAATTTAAACATACTACCAAGATGAAAAATACACAAAACAATAAACTGAATAAAGATAAACAAAGAAAAAGTATGCTATAAATAAACAAATGAAAACATAAACAAACAAATAAATAAATGTGCATGTAAAATAAGAGACCACTCTATATTTTTTTAAAGTCTGCATTCTTATATCCTGCTTTAATCCTGGTTCTGCTGGCAGAAGGATACACTGTGCAGCAGGCTTCTACAAAGCTCTAAATTTCTAATACAACAGTACATAAGAACAAAGTAAACCAGTAGACACTGGGAGAGACCAAAAACCAGCCAGGTAGAGGGCATCTAGAACAACTAGGCGGGAAATCTGATTGACTGGACTCACCTCCTCTAGTTGCTTGCACCCACCTGCTCTGCAATCTAATTGGTTATCTCTCTCAACCAATCATTTTTCCTTCTGCCCTCAGAACATTTTTGTGTAAGTAAAACTCCCATGAGCAGAAGAGCCAGGCTGGAGTTTGCAAAAAAAAAAAAAATGTATATTTTACACAGAAGCATTCCCATTAACTGAGAAATAATGACACTGAAAGTATTGCTGTGGTCTCTTAATTTTTTCAGAGCTGTATATCAGGGTGAGACGACAAGATGTGGGGTACAGACAGTTTGGATTATGTGCGATGGATGAGCCAATAGGAGTATAAAGTACAGCAGTTGACAAAGTATGGAAAGGACCTATATAGGTGCTATATAAGTCATGGGACTTTAAGAGGCCAATGGCCTGGGAGGAAAAGCTCTTCAGACAGATATCTGTCCTTGTACTCAGAGCTTTGAATTACATTGTGATGGCTAATTTAATACAGTAAAAAATACGAATATAATTTTAGGGTGGATCGGGCAGATGTATATTAGTCCATCCATCCAGTCATCCATCCATTCATCCATTCTACCTTCCATCTATCCATCCAGCCAGCCAGCCATCCATTCATTCAGCCATCCATCTTGTAACAACGTATCCTGGTCAGTGTTAGCATGCGTTTATAATTTACTATGAATTTGTTCAGGAAGTTATTGGTTTCTGTGCACACAGTTGGAGTACAAATGGAAATATAAAGGATAATGATGGAGGGAATATTAGCCAAACTGTTAGGCATAATGTGTATCACAATGTGAAACTTTTACAGTGAAATCTTAGCACTTCATTCACCTAGAGCCCCAGCAAAAACTCATTTAGTCTCATTTTGCTTCTCTGTGAGATACTGCACATCAATAATGAAAATTGTACTTTTTTGATCTATTATTATTATTTTCAAATTGAAACTAAGAAAAGGGGCATTCCCTTTATTTTAGTGTGATTCTCTATGCTCTTATGTCTCATCGAAGTATGTGAAAATCTGAGACCGGTGGTATTTGGGGGATTTAGATTCTGAGCATTACATCTGGAGAATAAAAGCACGTTTTGGGAGTTGCCTGTTTCATCCATCACTTATCAGTTACACAGTGACCGTTAAGCTTGGATTCCATTCGGAACAGCACAGGGCACAAGGCAAAAGAGCACAGAATGTCATTTACCACATGAATACATTTAAAATATGTAAATTGTAACACTTACTGTAAGGCCATGTTTTTAGTAATTTATAAACACATTCATAATGCATTATAATGCATTCATAAAGCATTATAAACATGGTTATAAATATTTAAGAAAAAGCAGTGTTTGTTACTTGTTTGAACTTACTGTTACTTGACTGAGCAGGATCTGTTTCCTAGGCAATGTCAGTAGACACCAAACATGCTATATCATTCCCCAATGCTTATGTTAAGGATTTGCTGAAAAGCGTGGGGTGTGTGTTATAGAGCCATAATATATTAGAGGTAATTAAGGATCAATTAAGACTTATGGCAGTACAGTGCATCAAAACATTGAGGGCACTCCAGGTTCATGATTATTTGCTTTGGAGGCAGACTAAAATCAAAAAGACTCAAAAAGCTCTTTGACACAGATAAATATTTGCCAACCCAGTTTAGCTTAAGTGCTTTACACCAGTGTCGGTATCATAAAGCCAAAATCTTTTTGTTGTGGGCCAGGCTTCCTACCTCATACATATTTACACTTCCAGTACCTTCACAAAATGTAATAATGACAAGTCGTATTTCTAGACCGGTGTTTCTGCATCGTGGAGCGCTGTAAACAGGAACTAAAGAAGTGAGCAGGAGTAAGCAGGAGTTCAAAAAGTAAGTCACTGCTGAAATCATCTCCAGTCCAATGCAGCTGAGCTCAATCAAAATACATAATAATGTGGCCCGGGGGGGGGGTGGCACGATGCAGTGACGATTAACCACTGCACTGTCACTTCACACCTCTGGGATCTGGGTTCATGCCGCTGCCCGGGTTCCGTGTGTGCAGTTTGCATGTTCTCCCCGTGTCATCATGGGGTTTCCTCCAGGTACTCTGGGTTTACCCCCACAGTCCAAAAACATGCAGTGGGCATGGGTGACTGTGCCCTGTGATGGGTTGGCGCCCCACCCTGGGTTGTTCCCTACTTTGTACCCATAGGCTTTGGACTCCCGCGACCCTGAATAAGATAAGTGGTTGTGGAAAATGGATGAATGTCACCCAACTCACATCTCTTTTTGGTTCTGGAAGTGTTTACTGAATCACCCACATTATGTATAGTCACTCTAGTCGCCCTATGAATGGATTATGGTGGACCATGAAAAGTTTAGGGGCATTTTGGTTTAACATCTGACAACAATCTTTGCACTCATTGCATCTCGACTGCATTCTTTTATAGAGTAGTGGAAAAAAATGAGACCGTTCTATATTTTTAAACAAATCTGCATTTTTAAATCCTGGCTTAATCCTGGTTTTGCTGGCAGAAGGCTACACTGAGGAGTAGGTTGCTTCCAGGTTCAAAATTTCTAAGACAGCAGTTCACAAGAAGAAGGAGAAGCAGGAGACACTGGGAACGACCAGAAACCAGTAAAGGGCGGAAGTGACTTTCTAATGCCAGAGATGATTATTCACAGATGTACACCCATAAATTGAGAATTGAGTGAAACAAGAAAATGTGCTGGGGTCTCTTAATTTTTTCTGCCGCTGTATATATATCCACCTTGGACACATGCACACTTTATGGGCAAAAGTATTGGGACGTACCTCTTAATTATTGAATTCCGGTGTTTCATTCAGACCTATTGCCACAGGTGCCTAGCTGTACAGTCAGGTATGTGAACATTTGCGAAAAAATGTGTCATTCTGAAGAGCTCAGTGAATATAAGCCTGGAACTCTCATAGGGTGCCACAATTGCAATAAGTCAGTGAAATTTCTTCCTTGCTGGATTCCACGGTCAAATGTAAGTGGTGTTATTGCAAAGTGGAAGTGTGCAGGAACAACAAAAACTCAGCCACAAAGTGGCAGGACCACGTAAGGTGACAGAGTGGGGTCACTGAGTACTGAGGCACACAGTGCATAAAAGTCGCCAACACTTCAGTAAATAACTGCAGAGTTCCAAACTTACTCTGGCATTAAGTCCAGCACAAAAACTCAGGTGCCGGAAGCTTCATGGAATGAGCTTTTATGGTTGAGCAGCTGCATGCAAACCTCACATCGTCAAGCTCAATGCCCAGCGATCAGCGATGGATGGAGTGGTGTAAAGCACGCCGCCACTGGACTCTGGACCAGTGGAAATACATTCTGTGGAGTGAGTAATCACGCGTCTTTGACAGTCTGATGGATGAGTCTGGGTTTGGCGGATGCCAGGAGAACGTTACCTGCCTGACTGCATGGTGCAAACTGTAAAGTGTGGTGGAGGAGGGATAATGGTGTGGGCTTTTTTGTCAGAGGTTGGGCTAGGCCACATAGTTCTAGTGAAGGGCACTCTTAATGCTTCAGCATATCAAGACATTTTGGGTGATTCTATACTTACAGCTTTGTGGGAGCCGTTTGGGAAGGCCATTTCTGTTCTAGCATGACTGTGCCTTAATGCACCAAGCAAGGTTCATAAAGACATGGTTGGGTGAGTTTGGTGTGGAAGATCTTGACTGGCCCACACAGAGCCCTGACCTCAACCCCACTGTGTACCTTTGACATGAATTAGCATAGAAATTGCAAGCCCAGCCTTCACATCCAACATCAGTGCCTGACCTCACAAATGCTCTTCGGGATGAAAAATTCCCACAAACACGCTCCAAAATCTTGTGGAAAGCCTCCCCGAAACAGTGGCAGTCCTGCTACTATTCTCTACGCTTGAGCATAATGTGTATAAGTTATAAATATACATACGAAAATGTTTTCCTTGTGATAGACTCGCATCCCACCCTGGTAAGGGCAGAAGTTGGGGTCAACAATCATAGGAACCGAATCACCCTGAATCCACCCCCCCCCCCCCCCCCCCCCCCCCCCCCCCAAA
>JAODJU010000038.1:19472431-19506851 GCA_026776725.1 Gnathonemus echidnorhynchus | reverse complement strand
CCCCACCCCGCTTCGCTCCCGTAAACACACACCGTACTCCCACAAAACCGGTAGGGACACGTGCCTTCCACCCATGCCTAACTCTACACCCTAATATTTAGTAGGCTAAATGTAAATATGCTTCAGTATATATTTGGGAATGTCTAAAACCACTTCTGTGACATCACCATCTTATAACCCCATACACACACACAAACACAAAACATCTGCTCTGCATTACTAATCAGTCAAAAATAAAACATTTGAACTATAAATGGAAGACTGAAATATTTTTGCATCTAAAAATGATACGTGAATAAAGTGGTGTGGTTTACTTTAATTATACCTTAAAGCAATGCGTTTAAAGAATTTGCAAATGATGTCTAATTGTATAATTTTAGAATGAGCCTTTATAAATTACATAGTGGGACTGTTTGCTTGAATTAAATTTCCCAGGAGGAAAAACTCATTTTTCGAAGTTGTATTTAGAAGAAGTACATGTTGGTCTGTTGGTCTCAGGCCAGACATTTGGATTTAATTTGTTCTGTCCAATTTCATGTTGGTAATTCAAATTTCAAACCATATGGTTTTAGAGTCAAAAGAATGGATCCAGAAAGCCCAATCATTACTTTTTCCATGAGTTTTGATAATGGATTCATAAGGACACAATTTTTTTTTTTTTTAAATCATGCACACATTATTAACAATCAAGAATATTAATGAAAATATTATACATGAATATGTTATATAATTAATGATCACTTAGTTAACTTTCCCCCACTCTGTACATGGACATAATCCATAAATATGTGTTATAACTTTCTTTTGAGTTTGACCACAGTCAACTATGGTGTGACTATATGGAGGTTTTCCACATGCTGCCCAAGCATTTCAAACTGCAGTAACCATAATGATTACATGGTTTGCAAACTGGTACTGGGTAGCCAAGACCAAGGAGACTGGCAATGGAGTCACCCATTGAAAAATTAAGTAAATTGGCCATTCAGCTTTTAGAATGCAATGCATTACACAAATAAAACAACACAGGATTAAGTCGCCCCCCTTCCGTCGCCCTTTAAAATCTGTCCTGCTGTGTGATTTCAAGAGAGGTTAGGCCTGCAGAGAGGGAAATTATTGACCGGGTCTGCTGGACCCTGCATTCTTTGTGAATTATTCCTGTAAATGAATGCTATTCGAAAATTCAATCAGCCTTAAGTAATGCTACAGTACAAAGACGGCGATAAGTAAAGTCAATGTTAAAACACGCACGCCAAAATATAATGGCAGAAAAATGCTAGGGATTTTCAGTACTCGTATGTAGCTGATTTTGATGGTGATGTAGAAAACAAAGTAGCAGATCTATTGAAAAGGGATGGCACATTTAAACCGAATATTTTATTTCTGTATGCATGGGGTTGTCTTTGAAGGACTATTCAGCTAATTATCTTTTAAAATGTGGAATCTGCCCCCGCTTCCATTTTGCATTGAATAAATTAAAACCTTAAGCCCCAAATGAGGTTAGCTTATTCTAATATCCTCATTACCACTCATCACCTAAAACAGTAATCGAAAGACCAGAACGATAAGGCTTGGGTTTCGGAAATCAAAGGAGACCCAGAACACAAGGACGACTATCTCATCAAGCCTCCACTTAATTGCTTGCTCTGAGAGTGTAAATGAGCCACATAACGTTCGGTTTCGCTAGAATGCGACGTTTATTTATTTAAAATAAATCGTATTGTTTAGTGGATTCGCTCGTAAAAGCACCCCGGACCAGCCCAATGCCGGAGAGCTAATGTTTGAAAGAAGGACTAATCTATCTGATCTAGCTACGCTAATCTAGATGAATTGCAGACCGGTGATCCATGAGAAGCGCTGGTTTCCCATCCAGGGGGTCCCTCGCTTTGTTCACCACAATGCCCTGCAGAACCCCATGCTGGAGGAGCAGTTATTGTAGCAGAGCTGTTGGATCTCCAAGAGCTGTTGGATCTCCAAGAGCTGTTGGATCTACAAGGGCAATTAATTATTAAATTAAAACCAATGTATTTTACTCAGAAATGAACCTTCACCATAATAAGTTAATTTATACTCCAGTGAAATAAATCAATACTACGCTGGCTTTCTCTCTGTTGCGGTATGTGGCTTAGGCAATTAGGCTGCTGTGGCTGTGATCACTAGGTTGCTGGTTTGAATCCCAGGGTCAGCAGAGAAATCTGCCCATTGGGCCCTTGAGCAAGACTCTTAATCCCCTACTTGCTGTAAGGCAGTAGTTCTGAATTCTGAATGTTTCCATTGCATCCCTACCTTAATTGGGCTCATATGGACCTTAATAGACTAACAATAAATGTGACTGATTGAAAACAGTGTGGGTTCAAATGAAGACATTCTGGCTGGGAGAGGGGTTGTGATCAGGATTGAGAACCACTGTTCTAGGGACTGTCTGACCCTGCCTTCTCATGTCAGTTACGGAGAAAGTGTCCATTATTATTCAATGGATTATATTTTGGGGTACGACCAGGGGTGTTGGGGAGGCGTGGATATCCTGGCAGATTCAGGGGGGGCAGCACTTTATAGAAACCCCAGAAAATAAGTTTGGGAGCCAAATTGATGAAATCTACCAAGAGGGACCCTTCGTGTGTGTCTGGAGGTTTTCTACATTTCATGAAATTACACAAAAGTAGTTCTATTCCTAATTTAATTTTGATTGGCAAGCCTTTACAAAGTTAATTTGAATGCCTGTGTGCCTGGTATTTCATTATGTAAATCAAGCTCTGATACATTTGGATAATTTTCAGGAAACTCTTTTATTTGTTCAGTGAAAGTCAGCTGATCCTGTGGTTGTGACTTTCAGCAATAGGGATTCATATTTCTTCAGTGTCTCTTCACCTTTCCCTTTGCCCATTCAGAGTAGTATAACATTTGCAGACTGGGAACCGGGATTCTAACTGATTTTGAGAAGAATTTAATCCCAAACAGGCAGAAGAAGCATCATTCTATATCACATATTGACTAGACAAAGACATTCCTGTCATTCACTAAGTTATTTCTCCATGGTATACGGTTTATTTTATGACAGCTGTAAAGAAGGAAAATCATACATATTTTTTCCATTTGCACTGTTTAGGCATCAAAGTTGATCTTTTCTTGAAAGTGTTGTTTTCCAGTGCAGGGCCAGCGTGGCTGGAAAATGGCCACTGCATTCCCGTCAATATACACCGGAGCGTTAAAGCTGCAAAATCGATCTGACGTCTCTTAGCAGTCATACATTCTGTCATACATTTATTGTCCGGGCGTCAAAATCCTTCACAGTCTGAATGTGCCAGTTCTGCTCATTTATCTTGACAATTATTCAGTAATGTCACACTTTCCCTTTCATTGCCTCTGTGCTGTTAAAGCAATCCACCCACTCTCACCAGTGCACAGAAAACACACTCTCTGCATCACATAGCCCCCAATATCTCTGCGTCCTGAAATAATTTCTCGACGATCTGTGTGCAGACAGGAGATTCTAATACCAGAATCAGTTTTATTGATCAAGAAATTTAAACCACACAAACAAGACAATAAACGTTAAAGAGCAACATATAGCATTAAAAAGCGTGATTTCTGAATGATTGTGCAGCGACCGGTGTGCAACAATATGAGCAAAGAACACAGTAATTAGTGCATAATGTAATGAGCTATGAGATGTAACCTCACATTGTGATTGAAGCATATTCCGGTTGCTTTGAAGTTTTGGATAAACATTTCATAATTGCTATGAAGTTTATATGCAGTTTATAATAAAGGGGCGTTACTTTCTTCAGTTCCGCTTAACCCCTGTTCTTCTTTCAGTGAAAAGGTGCAGTCATGCCTGAGCCGCAGCTTAGAGACTATGCGTTTCTAACTTACACAAAAAATGTTCCAATACAGTTCCGATAACTGGAATAAGACTAATGGTTACACAAGTTATATCGAACATGTTATCCATTTTCTCTTTTACTAATACCGAGACTCCTCGGGTAACGATGGTCCGAGTTATGATATTTCGACTTTACGACGGACAAATATTTTTCACTTTCAGTATATTATTCAATAAATTTCATGAGATATTCAACATTTTTTTTTATAAATTAGGCTTTGTGTTAAAGTTTTTGCCCAGTTGTAGGCTAAGCATGTTTAAGATAGGCTAGGCCAGGCTGTGATGTTTGTTAGGGTAGGTGTACTGCATTAAAATTAATGTTCACCTTACGACAGGTTTATCGGAATGTAACCCCATGATAACCTGGGGAGAGGCTATAATTTGCAGGACTAAGCCCAGATTCTTAACACCTTGACCTGTGTTTTCTTAGCGATTCTGCCTATTTTTTATGGATATTTTAGCCAGACTTTGGTAATAGAGCCTCCTTGTGTTTTGACAGTGTATCTCAGGGCCAGTGAATGTAACAGCATGAAACTGGCAACACTGTAGCTTAAGGTTTGCTCAGATTATCGGTAACAGTTACTAATAGTCAAAGAGCTGACCGTGAACTGAAGTGTTACCGAAAAACATTGCGCAGATCATACCCAGTTGCTTTCGACAAACCATCTGGCAAATAAATAATGTGTGCAACTTAAACACCGTATATCTACCAAGGATTCCCAAGTGTTAGATTTTATTTTATTTCTTTTCTTCAAAATCGGAAAAGTAGACTTGGGGTGTTGACTTTAATACAGTTTATATAGACCTGGCATATTTAAATGAACATTTGATGTAGTGCCAATTAAGGCTTAGAATTCAGACGGCATTCTGTGATGATATTGCAAGCTATAGAGGTGAGTGTGATGGGGAGAGATACTGAATGGCTTTTTTGGACTGATGGTGTACAGACCTCCATTACTGTTTATGGTGGTCAAAAGCAGTCTGTGGTTGATATGGAGCAGAGATTAAACCTTCCCATAATATCATGGTTCCAGAAAGTTTGTCACAATAAAAATAATAATAAAGAAAAGCCTTCACAGTATCTGATGATGAAACATCATGATGTGCTTCTAACAGGACTGCATTTTTCAAAGCAGCTTGTATTATTCATGGAAATGTATTTTCTTTAGTGGGGTAGTAAGTGATACTGAAAGTAAGATATATGCACAGCTCATTTATAAAGCATAATGCTGCATATGCAACTGTGAATGCCAAGAATAATAGTAGCTCAGTCAGTAGGAAAGAATCAGGAGAGAGCAAAAGATAAGAGCCCAAAAATACTACGAAAGAGCTCCTCCTGTACCCTACGTAAAAGATCACGCCTCTGTCCTGTGCAAGACATCGCTGATTAAGCACACATTCTCATTTGTCGTCCTTGACAACGGGATTCATTCCACTGCAATCTGCAGGACATTCCAGGAAAGTACGCCGAATACCTCATTGTGGACTTCCGGAACCTAGGAAGCTGTCCAGTCCGTATCTTCTCAGAGCAGAATCCAACGCTGGCTACATCGTAGTCTGTGTCAGCTCCCAGGTTTGCGAAGATGCAGCCCCACAAGACAACAAGACAAAAGAAGACAAGATGCCGTAGTGCTACCAACAACAAAACATAAGTGTTTGTTTCATTCAGGGTGATAGATAGTCTGAGAGGAAGAGAATGAGCTATTGTGATGTGCACTCTCTGTGAGCTATCTATATTGGTCCTGGGTGTGTATAGCCTGGATCTGTGCACCTCAACCCAAACTGAACAAGGAATCTTCCAGAAACACAGATGAATGTTGTGTTTTCAAACTGAATGGAAGGTCACTGGGTGTACTGGACACTTACTCACTGAATATGATGGTAGAAAATACTCCACACACGATCATTCTCATGAGCACATGAGTATAGTGTGACCATGTATGGGTTATTGCCATTAGGTTCCATCCCCCTTATTGTACATAAAGGGGCAATTATGTGGCGTAAATATACATAAAAGCTCTTTAAGGGTCTGGCAAGGGAAGAAGTTGTCACACTGCGGAAGGCTGCTGGACCCCGCTCCATCCCATAATGCAACATATGATTTTCCTAATATTCAAATGTGCAGGTTTTTGTACAACTCAGAATCAAAGTTAATATTTATCTGTTTTTATATGTGTGTTGTATAGCAGGTGCTTTTATCCAAAGCGACATTTGTTTCTGAGAAAGCAGGGCTGGCCCATCCATAGAATAATTAGGGCTCAAGGCCTCCCTCAAGGGCCCAGCCGTGACATCACTCTGCCAACCCAGGGATTTGAACCAGCAACTTTCCAATTACAGGCATAGTCCTAACCCACACAGCCACAAACTACAAAACTCCATGTTAAGAAAGATTTAGATGTACCAGTGTCTCTATAACCACACTCAAGAAATCGTTTTTTTTTCCAACAGGCAAAAGGGTGTGATGAACTGAAGAGTATTCCTTAATTTGTAAGCACTTCTTATTACCCAAGCATGCAATCAGACTCATTCTCCAGTACAGTGCTGTTCCCTATATCCTCTGTAAAGTATATTATTTTCCATTGATGTGTGAGGTACGTGTTAAATATTTCATCACATACTTCGTGATTTGTGTGTTTCCCTGATGGACAGAGAAATCTCTAGGTCTTGGGTTTTGTCAGCTCACGGTACAACATTTGATGCTGTACCAAGTGAAGGGATGATGTAGATTCACTACAAAAAACGACAGATCCCCTAATTTAAAATCTCTGTTATTGTTGTTTTGTGAGTATGATTAATGAATTTGATGGTACAGTGGTTTTGTCACACTCAATGTCACTCAAGTTTACCGTGAAAAAGGCTTCATCAATATTAATGACTGTTCAGATGTTAATTGTTTTTAAACTATTGTAAACTTCTATCCATCTGTGCTGTAAGTTTAAGATGTTCAAAATACGGTTTTAAACATTTCAAATGATTTCATTAATTTTTACGCATATCCATGAAGAAACAATGTATGATTAGCCCTTGTTAAAAAAAAATAATAATAATTGTATTTCAATTTTTCTCCTGCTATTGGCTTTGCTGAAGATTATTAGGGCTTATATAGGATTTGTAATGGTTATAACACAATGGGCATTATTTAATTAATGTGCTCAGAAGTAGGAATTTAACTGCAGTGGGTACTGTGGGTCCCACTGGAAACAGAGGGTTGGCATGAAACGTTTCTTGACCTTACTTGGAACAGGCAGTGTTTTCGCATAGTGACTAGAAAATAGGGTCCCAACATGGGATGAGTCCAGTGATGGATTTATTGGTAACACGTAAATTTAAGCAACCATATAAATGTATGATACATACCCTAATAATGCATTATGATGCATTCATAAAGAATTATAAACACTACCTATAACTATTTATAAAAAGGCATAACATATTATAACCATACAGTATAATAATAGATATGTACTGATATAACCTAAAAATGCAAGTGGTGTGCAGTACAATATATAGATCTATAGGAGTACCAGATCTGAGCCGTGCAGCTCTGAGGGGCAGTGGTGCCCTAATGGTTAGGGATGTGCGCTTGTAATTCAAAGTTTGCTAGGTCGAGTCCCTGACCTGCAAGGTACCCCCCCCCCCTGCACACTGCTCCCCAGGCGCTGAATAAGTTGCCCCCCTGCTACATCATGATGTCACATATGGGTTAATGCAGGACACCTTTTGTCGTTGTGCACTGTGGTGTGTCAACAATGATCTCTAAATTCTGAGGTGTGTTTCATCTCAGATATTCCACTGTTCTAAGTTCTCTTCACTAGATCTCTTATTTTTTTTACAGTTATTAGACGCTGACTATATATGATGGTTGGGCGTTAGGGACAGAAGCGATGCTGTTGCTGCATGTTCTTGTAATAGTACCAATGAATCCTTTGTTGTTCAGGAAATGCTGCACAAAAGCTCTGGCACTTTCTGCCACATTTAAACTTTTGGCATCCCAGTGACGCACCTTGTAGTGGAAGACCCAACGTAGCTGACCAAAGCAGTGCCTGTCTTTAATTTCACGTTCATTGTATTTTTGTACGAGGCTGAAGTTGGTTTCTTATTCTTATCTTGCCAATGTCAAAACGTCTGTTCCAAAGCTTAATATCATCTGATATATCAACTATTACACTTGCGATATCCAGAGACTGAAGATATGTTACTGTAGGATTTTAAAAATGATGGCCTCTGAATTTGGCATTTTTTCCCATTAAGACCCACTGAAAAACACTGTGTGACATGCCATATTCACAGCAAGTTATCTGGGCAAAATCAACACGTCTGATACAGGAACAGACATAATTATATATCATATTTTTCATTCAATATCATCTTAGTTTTTAGCATACAAACAGCAGTTCTTCAAAATATATGCTATACAGACATTCAGTGTAAAAATAGAAATTGTTCATCATATAGATGCCAAAGATAATTTTTTAAAAATTTAATTTCTTTTTAGACCGGTTTCATCATTCACTCTATTCACCACCTGTGATTCCATTAGCTTTCATGGTACATGTACCAGGTTTCATTGTATACATATCCGATTTTATTGTATATATACCAGCTTTCATTTTATATATAAGTATATATACCATCTTTCATTCCATATATGCCAGGTTTCATTGTGTATGTATCGTATTGATTCCATACATATCAAAGATGATTAACTATTTCCTGTTTGGCGTGCCATAAATGTGTGATACCTTTTACTAAATATTTATAGCCATATTTATAAAGCTTTATAAATGTTTTATAATGTGTTATGAATATGTGCATAGATACTTATAAGCATGGGCTTCGTAGAAAATGTTACCGATTTATTGAAACTACCCAAATGCAGATGCTCATAAGAGATTAATAAACATGTTGCATAACAGGATGGCATTTCTCCATGGCCTGAAGTGGACCTCATAGCTGCAACCTAGTTCCATTAACAATAGATATCTTCATAATGCAGAGATATTAGCAATTTTACACCACTTATTTCCATGTTCTTACCATCTGCAATGACAATTTTAGAATTAAGACACCGTGACTTTGATATGACGCAAAGACCCATTTGTAATTGGTTACTCTTATTTCATGATTCATTCGCAATGGCATTTCCTACTTAGACACACATAATTTGTTTCATAGCTCAGCTACAGGTGTGCAGATGACTAAATAATGAAGCTGTGTGGTTTCACTTAATTCAATGCAAAGATGTAAAATCGCTCCATTAGATCGTCTGAAAGGCAAGACCTGAACGGGCAAACAATCAATGCGTAGCTGCTTTTCAATATGCCACAGAGGACCTCCCGGTTTTGTCCGTAGCAGGAAAATAACTTTAGAAGAAAAGAAATCCATTCCATAGAATTGTGCACAGAGCTTGTTTCCTTGAATGTAATAAATGTAAATGAGCATTTTGGCAGCAAATAACCACTATGAAGAACATAAGCTATTTTCAGTGCAATGCCATTGTTTGTTTGCTCTTTAGAAAATTTTGAATAGCCGTATCGAGTCATAGCTGGGGCTTTGAATTATGGGTGTGTTTATGCAGGAAAATATGGAGAGTTATGTGGCATCGCTGAATTGTGGGGGGGGGGGGGGGGGGAAAAAGCAGCATATTAACTTCATCTTCCCCTACAGAGAAGGTCATGTGGTATAGAGGAAGTAACGCATGTCAAGAGGAGAGGTAATGCGGAGATTGTGAAGTTAGTCCCCTTTAGGCATAATTCACAATGATTTGTGCCCCTGCATGGTGCATAATGACCTGGAATATCTGAGAAAATGAAGTGAGGGATGATATCATTAGCCAATTTAAGACACTGGCACTGTACTGAGATGTGGGGGGAGCTGAGATTTCAAGAAAAACGACAGAAGGCGCCCCAAGGGGTCAAACTTAAAGAAGACATCGGGTCTTCGTAGTTGGCATGGATCACAGAGAATTCCTAAACTATGGCCTTGATTTCCACAGAGTGCTCCTAATATAATTATTATGCAATGTAGGGAACTGATGGAAGATGGCCAAGGCTGTCATCACCAATTTCCGATATCATACTTATTATAGATTTCAGACGTTAGACACATCGCAACACATTATCAAGGAGCGGTCAAGGGATAAGGAATCAATAATTAGGCTGTAGATATCACACTTCATTTTCGGGGCATGGGTTAAAAATATGGGAAAACTGAGTTAACCACTAACAGCACCAAAGTACTTTTTTTATGTATTTTTTATTAGATCGTGATATTGTGAGCTTTATGAGACTGACATCTAATGCATCTATTTCTCTGACTCCGTTTGGTTTTGGGGTATCAAGGAATCTGATCATTATAATAACCCTAACACTTTTAAATTTACCGCTAAATCGTCATATACTCCTTATTTAATAAAAATAAATTAAATAGACTTTCTCCTAGCTTCCCGCAACCCTAAGCAGGATAAATTGTTAGATGATGGGCGGATGTATGGCTGGATAAATAAACATTACGAATTTGCTTTCTATTTATTTGAAAGTACTATACTCTATATCCTATTTATACAAGATATATTATATATCAATATAGCTGATCACCACAGAGGGCCTAATTAACCTGCAGAGAGCTATAAGCTATCCGTTTAATAGCAGAATGTCCTGAGGATGACCAGTGGGATGGAACTTCCGCCTCCACACCATACCACCTGCCAACATAGGAATCGTGACCAACCGTGGAGAGGAGTCATCCCACTGACGCGGCCAGCAACCGTCCCGCGCCGCCCACAAGCTGCTACTTCAGTCAGATGTGACCCCTCACCCAGCCTGTCTCCTCATTATTCCCCCGGGGAAGTCAACGTGAAGGAGACCCCCCCCACTCAGAAAGTGTGAAGCATAAGTTTGGACACACCTACCCGTAGAAAGGTTTATTTGTACTATTCGGTACATTTTTGAATTATTATAAAGACATCAATGCCATAAAATAATATATGGGATTATACACTGACTAAAAAAGTATTCAACAAAAAAATAACTAGTTCGGCAGCTGGAGAACATAAGAACATAAGAAATTTACAAATGAGAGGAGGCCATTCGGCCCATAAAGCTCGTTTGAGGAAAACTCAACTCGGAGTTGTTAAAATCTTATCTAGCTCTGATTTAAAGGAACCCAGGGTTTTAGCTTGCACTACACTAGCAGGAAGACTATTCCATACTCTAACTACACGCTGTGTAAAGAAATGCTTTCTCAAATCCATTTTAAAATGTTCTCCCGCTGATTTCCGCCTATGGCCACAAGTTTTAGTATTTAAACTAATATTGAAGTAGCCATTTGGCTGAACAGCATCCAGACCTGTTAGAATCTTTATACCTGGATCATGTCCCCCCTTAGTCTCCTTTGCTCAAGGCTAAACAGATTCAGCTCCGCTAACCTCTCATCATAAAACATTCCTCTAAGACCAGGAATCATTCTCGTAGCCCTACGTTGCACCTTTTGCAAGGCAGCAATTTCCTTTTTAAGGTATGGTGACCAAACCTGCACATTCTAGGTGGGGTCTTACCAAGGAATTGTATAATCTTAGCATCACCTCCCTTGACTTAAACTCTACACATCTAGAGATGTAACCCAACATCCTATTGGCCTTTTTTATTGCTTCCCCACACTGGCGATAGTGGGACATGGAAGCATCAACATACACACCGAGGTCTTTCACATAATCAGCTACCTTTATTTCAGTGGAACCCATAAACTATCTGTACTTTATATTTCTGCTCCCTTACATTTCTTCTGCTTCTTCTGCCAGGTATCAACCCAGTCACTAATTAAATCAAGATTTAATGTGGGTTGGGGCTCAGAAGGTTGCTGGTTCAAATCCTGTGGTTGGTAGATTGATGCCACCATTGGGCCCTTGAGCAAGGCCCTTAACTCCAGTGGCTCCAGGGACTGGCTGACCCTGCTGTTTCCTCTACACCAGTGGCCTCCTGAGATGCTTTTCCTGTTGTCCTGAAGGAGTTCCCACATATGCTGAGCTCTCATTGGCTGCTTTTCCTTCACTCTTTGGTCAAACTCCTCCAAAACCATGTCAACTGTCTTATTTTGACACTGTGAGGACCATTTTTCAGATCCCCACAAAGCTCTGTGAATCCAATCAAAAAACTAAAAATGTTGGGATTAGAGTTTTCCCCATAGAAATGAATGGAAAGTCCCCACAAAGATATAATGACAAACCTGTGTGTGTGTATGTGTGCCTGTATATGTATATACTGTATATAGGAGAAGGTTTTGCAGTTTAGTGAGTAAAAACATTCCTTGACATATGCAGTTTGTTTTCCTAATCAGATCCTGATGGTGCTGTTAAGGTCGATGCAGAAAAGACTCATCGCATTTGCCCATCTGGACATTTCATTAGTGCCCTGTGGCGACAAATTGAGCTTTTGAGCTTTTTAAGGGAAAATTGAAGATTCCCATTACCTTTAGATATTAATTTTATTTTTTTCTTTTTAATTCATCAGTGGCTGCATTTTGCATTTGCACAAATGCCCGTCGACAGGCCTTCAATATATCATCCGTCATGGATGGTACGACTGCTTGGCGAAGATAGCTTTAAGATCAAAGTCACTCAAAGAAAGCATGCCACCATTAGCCTTCAGCTTGCTAAAGTCATTTCAACATTTTCAGGACGTTCTGTTTCTTAACGTAGTATCTAATCATGAGTATTACCGTTGCTGATTCTCTGACAATTTTCTGTAATACTATTGCTGCATATAAAGGAAACTGTGAACCGTTGTCCATGAATAACCAGAAAGAAGCACTTTGGCATCATCCTTTTGTCATCAACCTTTTTTACTAGACTTTTTGCCTAAATGGAGATAATTCCCCAGCTCCCAGCAGCCCAATCAACAGGAATTAAATATGAAATTGATTCTCTCTCAGTTGCATCAAGTGTAGATTAATTCTTAGAAGGTGGTCCAGACTGCATGGAGTTCTCATACATGTCCAGTTTCTAAAGAACTGGAGCGAAGTGACCTACATTGTAGAAGTGTTGATTAGTGCCCCACAGTTTGTTGGGAGGGTTAGGGTTGTGTATTACATTTAGTTGGCTAGTAAACCTGAATTTTTTCACAAAAATTACTTCAACATCATAATGATCATTGTCTCATTTCTTTTCCTGTTGAGGACCACCAATCGTAGATCATTCTGGGAGATACTTAAATTTTAAGACACTAACTGGGAGATATTATCCTTCCAGAGTGTCTGCTTAGTGCTGGGAACCACTTCTTTGGTTGCTGTCCAGGTGGCATCTTGAGCCAAGTCACCTGACTCCTATCAATCTGAAGAAGCAGCAGCTCTATTTTGTGTTATCTCCAGAATTCCGAACAAAGAGATGAATGTAGCCACCCTGTGGAGAAAGCCCATTTTAGCCACTTGTACTTGTGACCTTATTCTTTCGGTCATTACCCATGGCCCACGACCATAGGTGAGGATGGAGAGGTAGAATGACACGTAAACTACTAGGCTTATCTTACGACTTAACTCCCATTTTACCATCAAGGACCTTGTCGCCATCCGCAAAGGGACGGTCACCAATCTCCTTGTGAGACTCACATTTCCTCTTAACATCACTTGTGAACAAGCTCCAAGGTGCTAAAACTCCTCCTCTAAGGGTAGAAACTCTCGCCTCAGCTGAAGGGAGCCATCCACTCTTTTCCAAGAGCGTACTGTGCTGCCACTTCACACACACATACACACACGCATGGAATCGCCTAAGTACATGCTGGGCATCCTGATTGGGGAAAAAAGTAAGAAAAATGACATCATCTGCAAATAGATGTCGTGTCATTTCTAGCCCCCGCCCACCCCCATCCCTGATGCATTTTCAGCCACAGCTGCATCTGTCCATGAAAATCACAAACAAGAGTAGAGACAAAGGCAGACCCTTGACAGGGGGCAACTCTAACTTTGAATGTCTTTGGTTTTGTGCTAAGGATGCAGATACAACTCATTCATAAGCATTTAAACAGAGACCAAATAACAGGGGAGTAATGCCTCTAGAATCCCATATTCCTGCAGCATCTCCTACAGTATGTGCTGGAGACATATTCCTTCTTCAAGCCCACAAAGCACATGTAGAGAAGAACTGGTCCACTGTTCACACAGCCAGGCTGGAAATTGCATCATTCTTCCGGGATCCTAAGTTCATTCACTGGTGTCGTCCCCTCTCCAGCACCCCAGCATAACCCTTCCCAGAGAGTATTATGACCCCCCCTAGGAAGGCTGTGTACCCCAACCTGCAACTCTGCAACTCCAAAGCAAATAGCGGTGACCTTCTTGACCGTTGGGAAAAACCTCAAACGTACAGCCTTAAGCCTGGAACTTGTGAGGACCCCCCCCCAACAAGCTGAGGTCTTTTATCATGGGGAACTCCAGAGTAGGTGAGATTCAACCCAATCAAGAGGTAACTGAAGCCTTTATATCTCAGTCACTAGTTCAGGTTCCTTCTCCACCAGAAAGGTAATGTTCCATGTTCCCAAAGACAGTATGCATTGTGAAGGTCTAATTAATCTGTTTTTTCCCTACTACTACACCTGACTTCCATCTTCCAATTTGCCATTGCTGAGCCTACCATTAACAAAAACAACAATGTAATTTTTTTGAAGGTCCAGACATATATTTGGCATTGGCATGCCTCTCAGACCACTTCTACATAGACAATAATATATACATAATAAGCCCCTGTGCAGTATAATTTCACGGTTTTTATTTATTTTTCTAAATTAATAAAAGGTTAAAAAAGGGATGTTTTGACATTTAGGGGACTGATCCTCTGATCATTGCTGACTTAGGAATGCTGAGAAGTGCAAGGGGGAGTTTTGTACTGGCCCAAGCACAGTCTTCCCAAAATGAAATTGGGAGAGGGAGGACAAGGTGGTCAAGGTTCCTGTTGGATCTTATCATTACCAGGAATGGACCAGAGAGCTGATATAATGTCATTTCCTGCCGCAGGTCGAAAATAATGTTGCCCGTTGCTAGGAAAAGTGGCTCATGTGCTTACCTGTCTTGTTTCGGACATGAAAGGTCATAAATTGATACGCCAGTCACAGCTGGGTAGGTGAGAAATGTGGATTGATAGGACAGTCAGCCTTCCGCTGCGCTCTCAGCCAAGACCTTGAGGTGAACATCAAGTCGAAGCATCGTATGCATCTTTGAAACAAAATGTGCCATTAGCCACATTCAACTTGACGTGCCAATCCTTGAGATAAAGTCAGCGTTTTTATGAGCGATTGAGCACAGTGGAATTCCAATTTATTTAAGAGGAAAATGGTGATTAAAGTCAATAAGACAGCCAGGGTAATCTGATTTAGTATCCTAGACAACTTGGTCAAGGTCAGAGGTATATGACCTCGTGCCTGTGAGTGAAGATACTCTTTCATGACTTGAATGGATTTCAACCAAAATCATGGTTGGATTCAGAAATTCAAATCCTATTACTTAGATTGAAGTTGGTTGGGAATTACAGCTATTGCGTTACATTCAGCAGAATTCAGAAAAGCCATGCGGGTGTTAAAAATGAAGCTGTCAAACATTGCTTCCTGTGATACTCCTCACTATGATTCCATCTCTTTTGTGACTGTTAGTCTGCGCTCATATATAAGTTATTCCTTGTTATTGTTCTCTCCTTGCAGCAAGAATCTTGTTAACAGTTTCTATGAGGCTCCAAATTGCTTCATACATTTTTCTTGATAATATGGTTGCGCACAGAACGCTTTACGGTTCCTGTTATCTGTTAGACGTTTTGTATTCCGGCGGTGGTGAAGCTTGTCACTTTGTTCTCAAAGTGGTATACCCTGTGGCAGTCGCCTAGGGGATACAAACCCTTTTTTACACCAACATTCTTGCATCCTCTTTAAAAGGCATTACAAGTTCCTGCTTCCATACTCTCATTCTCTGTATCCGCACCCCGGCAACCTGAGAAGTGGTGGAAGATAAACACAGCTTGTTTTCTTCGGCTGAGGCACGGATATAAGTGTACAACAAAGGTTCTAATTACAACTGTACTGGGTTTGTTTACTTGTCCATGTGCTGTGATGTGTTTTAACAAAATGACAGTCACACTACTCATAGTATCAGGCATGTTTACACCTGCACGGGGAAGCTTGCTCTTGCTTCCAGTTTCCTCAAACACACGTTCCTTGAGGGGGTGCCAGAGGTTCCGGAATAAATAATAATACCAGCATCAATTACTGAGGAGAGCAGGGAAGTGTGGTTATGAGGCACACCTTTTTTGCACCTGGCTGCTCTCTTAAGGAGGCCTTACAGTAAAGAACCAGCATCTTCCCAGACCAACAACCCAACTAGGCTCCCATCCAAACACTGACCAGACCAAATCCTGCTTAGCTTCACACAGACTACCTAGTCCAAACTGCAGGTACCATGTTTACTGAGAACTGGAGACACTGATCACTGAGAATGTGAGCTTGAGCCTAAAGAAAGCAACTACATCAGTTACCTACAGGGGACTGTAGGAGTGGGGTGGCTGGATAGCACAGCTGCCTCGCAGCCAAAGGAGCAGGGTTCAAGTCTCCCCTCACCCCCATAGCTCCCTGTGTGTGGAACCTGCACAGTCAGGTAGTCCCAGACACCCTTGCCCATAGCCTGAGAAAACAGATGGCCGGATTTCAGTCAGGACATCACCCCTACTTTTTCCAAAGGATACCAAACAACCCTTAATAAGGCCTTACAATAAAGAACCAGGATCTTCCCAAACCAACAACCCAACTTGGCTCCCATCCAAACACTGAACAGACCCAATCCTGCTTAGCTTCACACAGACTACCCAGTCCAAACTACAGGTACCACAGTTGCTGACAGCTTGAAATGTTGATCATTGAGAATGTGAGCTGGAGCCTAAAGAAAGGAACTACATCAGTTACCTACAGGGGACTGTAGGAGTGGGGTGGCTGGATAGCACAGTAGTTAGCACTGCTGCCTCACAGCCAAAGGACCAGCATTCAAGTCTCCCCCCACCCCCATAACTCCCTGTGTGTGGAACCTGCACAGTCAGGCAGTCCCAGACACCCTTGCCCATAGCCTGAGAAAAGAGATGGCCAGATTTTAGTCAGGACATCACCCCTACTTTTTCCAAAAGATACCAAACAACCCTTAACTGCAACGCTAACCCAAATGAAGTTGGCTGGTGACAGCATCATTACAGTTCTGGCTGCCGATGGTGCTCCTGGGCAGAAAAGCTCCTTGCTGATGTCCAAATGCCTAGAATGTCTCCTGGAATTAGTGTGATGCGACCACCACCAAATGGAACCAAGGTGAGATGAACCATGACCAGTTGACTGCAGTCCTGTCCTGGTGGCCTGCGATGAGGTTAGGAAGAGAAGGGACATTAGCATAATCATATACGACCTGCCAGGTTTGCTGTCCATCAAACAGCAATATCAGACATGACTGTGCTGTAAACGGCTCTGTGACTTAGTGTCACTTTGCAAAAAAGTAGGGAGATGTCAATGAATAAAAGTGAAGAGATTGATTGCTTTGGCGATTCTGAAACAGAAGACCATCTTAAATTATTGAAAACATTTTAGTTTCACAGGTGGTGCCCATGTAACGATATTTGATCCATTGTTACATACACATAAAATTGCCATTGTTATTCGGCCCCTGTGCCCGAATTGACGGCAATTCCTAAATTAATAAATTGCAAACAACTTTAAACAAAGCTCCGGATGTTATTTCACTGTAAATCATTGTCAGTGATTTTCCCCTCAAAGCTGATTCTTTGTATTGTGTATATAAGTGGTGAGCTCAAATCATGAAAGTATTGACTTAACGTCTCTTTGCATCTCATATTTGTTTTATCCCCTGCATTGCTCAAGCTCTTTGCTAGCTTAGTGGATAAATCTGGAAGCTGGCAGTGCATTCTAGCAATATATACAAGAGTTTAGGCAAATTTATATTGCATATATTAGAAGATGTATAGTTAAATGAATTTTTGTAAGCTATAAATGTCCTGTGAAAGGAAAATGTTGTGGTGTCCAATATAAAAACATCATCGGTTTCTACGGTAATCATTTGTGACACAGAGCTACAAGTGCCTTGGCATTTAATTCAGCTTTTCAAAACACTAGCGATTCCAGCTGATGAAAACTGACTCATGCTAAAAGACAGCGATAAAGCCTGATAGAAACATGGAAGCACAAATAAGAAAATGCATTAAATACATCAAATTTTATGCTGTCTTGACCGTATATGATGTTTTTATTGTGAATAATATAAAGGCCTTTGGATCATGTCTCTGGAGGGAACATGCTGGTGCACAGCGAGAAATAAGCGACCTGGGATAACTGTAATAAAAGTTTCCAAGAGAAAAACAGAAAAATTGTGATATCATGAGAGTTTGTGTTCAGGCACTGTAACAAATAATGAAAAAAATAACACACAAGAAAATTTATTAACTGATATTATTTTGTAGGAGATGAGGCATAAGAAAATAGAGTGACAGCTACAAGTGAGAAACGGAGGGAAGCAAAAGGAAAAATGCATATAAAACTCATAACTTGACAGAATTTTTCCCATTCAACTGATGTCTAAAATGTTTTCTTTATTTAAAAGTCTGGCTTGTGGAAACTTTCCTGTACAACCCGTGTTCTACTTAAGGACTCCAATTGCGAGTTCATGTATATCTCTTCTCTCTTGCTCTTCATTCGGCATGTTTTCGAAGGAAATTATGCTGGAACCGTAAAGCAGTAATTTCCCAAGGATGCTATAGATTTTTCTGCAATCAGACATGGTTCTTCACTGAGGGACTTGTTTGATTGAGGTTCACAGTTTCCCTAAGCATAACCGGAGAAGCCGGAACAGTCTGTGGAAATGTTGCAGGTGTTCAAGGAGACCAGCACCATAGATCTGATTTCCCCACCCTACTTTCTCCTGTTGAGGCCTACTTCATCAAATATGGGGAATAAAATATACATTTTTCCTTTAAGTCTTAAATATTTTGGCCTGCCTCTGGCCATATCTACAGGACCTATGTTTAAACCCAATATTTTCAGCCTTGTTTCAAGCTGAATTATACTTCTGATTCTTTTTGATTTGTCCGCTATGACAAAACCAACCCCACAAGATTATGTCTACAGACAGTCAGTATATCGTGGAGGCTAGAGATGTCTCTGCAGTCACCAGGGTCATTTATTTAGTCCCATTAGTCAGCTAATTGTGTGTCATCGAATGTCTCTGACATTCTGCCCCAACATCGCCCCCCGACATGACCCTGCACAGGGCAGCCTATCCTGAGCTAATATAAACATGGTTTTCAAAAGGGACAACCACAAACGGTTTCTGTACCTGTAATCATTAAACTGTAAAAGCTTTGATTCTTTTGTGGTTGTGTGACTGATTGATTTGTCAGTGAAGCTCACCTTGCACCTGTAAAATAAAATAAATTACGAGTCAGGATATGTC
Organism: Gnathonemus echidnorhynchus; assembly: GCA_026776725.1. Lineage (NCBI taxonomy): Eukaryota > Metazoa > Chordata > Actinopteri > Osteoglossiformes > Mormyridae > Gnathonemus > Gnathonemus echidnorhynchus. The sequence goes on along the minus strand of JAODJU010000038.1, from coordinate 19,487,506 downwards.
ACGTCGCGGTAGCAGGTGGACGAGCAGGAAGGCGAGAGGAGTCGGTAATGAGGGTAAACGGGGTTTAATGGGCAGGGAACGGCAGACAGGTACTAACAAACATGACAATACAATGCTCGATCTGGGAAACAGGGGGAGACGCGGACTGATATACATGAAACAAGCCGAAATAACAGGGAACAGCTGGGCACAATCGGGGAAGCACACATGGATAATGAGGGGGCGTGGCACACACGAGGATCGTATGGAGCCGGGCATGACAGGATACTTGCAAGGATGCTCTATAACCTGGCAAGCAGAAAGCATGAATGAGCCAAATCCAGGTCAGTTACGAGAATGATATTCCTCTGACTATATAAAGAGTAGTGGTTCTGAGTACTTCAATGCTTCATCTTACAAAATTTACTTACTGTCTTTGTTTTTTGGATGGAAAACAATTTTACAGAATCAGTGAAGCAGTGAAAGTGTGGCCAATTAAAACTTCTCAAGAAATACACTGATAACTGCGGGAAAACAGTTTTCTTGTGTTGATTTAACAGTTTGAAAGTGGTGAAAGAAAAAATATGTTTTTCTAATATTGTATGAAAACTCTAGCTGTGAAGGAAGGCTAATAGAGGGTTTATTGGACAAGATGGATCATTTCTGGAGAAACGCTGTTTTTGAAATGTATGCAAATAGACATACTCCCGAATATACTGTAATTAGAATGTTTGATCTTTCTCTATTTTCACTTTGCTCTATTTTTTTTAGTATGTTACATAACTGCCATCAGCAATTAATCCTCCTTTGGTAGATGATAGTCTTATGGCGTCAAATTAATGTATTCATCCAAGGGCTGGCTTATCATATTTTTACTGACAAAACTTGCTTAGTCTTTTTATTTTATTTTCTATACTATGTTCTGATAGATACTCTCATTCCCTGTCATAGAACGGACTTGCCCACACACATCAATGCTCCCAGTCATCAGAATACTGAGTGGAACCCTATCTCCTGATTATTGTTTTCACTTGTGTCTCGTTTGATTGGATATTCAAACTCCTGTGCCTGTACTTTGATTGCAAAGTCTCTTATATGAGTTGCAGTTTGAGCATTAGTTCTGCTTTATGACTGTCTTGTGTATGACTCATTTTCTGTGCATATGGCTTGCTGTTCCAGATCATCTTTTAATGCTCTGTTTGTGGCTGATTGACCCTTGCCTGAATTATGACTGAGGAAACTTGATTTTTGTTTTGGCTTTTGCTACTGAATGTCATGCCCTGCCTACCTTCCCCCTCCTGAGTTCACCTGTTCATTGTTTGTCTCATCTCTTGTTCCTACCCTTGTGTGATTCACTCCAGCTGCCTCTTGTTAGTCCATATATAACATCGTTTCTCAGTATCTCAGTCATTGATGTTGCTATGCTTGTTTGTCCGTGTTCCAAGTAACAGTGCTATTCATGTTGCTTGTGTCTCTCCTCGCTCCTTCTTCCCTCTTTTGATCCCCTTAGATCATGTTTGTTTCTGCCCTTGTTCAGTTTTGTTTTAATAGAACCCGTTTGGTTTACCCTGACTCCTGCTCCCGCATCATTTAAATCGCAGTAACTAAAATGTAACACTGAACGCCATTCGATTCCCTCCTGTATTAGATACCTTTTCAGGTTTCTTTAAGTGGCTAAATATCATTGAAAACTCCCCTTAATTATGTTGAATATAATATGTTCTTTCTCAATTTACATGTAGTAAATAATGACTGCATTTGCTAAGTCAGGAGAGGGTCACTGGCTATGAATTAACCAATTAATTTTTAGTACATTAAATACGTCAAAGATGTTTGTAATTCATTGCTTTTACTGCTCAGTTATTTGTCAAGGGGGGATGCTGGTTCATTGCATCATGGTAGCCTTGGTTTGAATATCCTCACCAATGAGATCTGCCAACCAAACACCTGATCATTGCTGTGCTTCTCACTGCCTCGAGTCCTAATGAAACCCACTGCAGCTAAGCCTCTTTGTGGAATCAGTCACTTTTTTTTTAGCAGGCTATGTCTGATTTGCCCCCAGATTTTCCACAAGAGGTCAATATTTGCTCTTTTTCCTCTTAGCAGGACACCCCCGGGTCTCCGCTTCCAAAGCCCAGGGTGGAGGATAAGTCTCCTGCTGCCATGTCTGCGATATGCTCCTGTCTCCCGCAACATCTGGCGCCTGCCCTCCGGTTCTGTGAAGCGACAAGGGCAGAACGACATCGAACGTGGGGGTGACACAGTTTTGAGAGGGACAGCGTGTTCCAATATCAATGAGCTAGCGGGTGATCTAGTCCGCCACTCGTGCAGCACAGTGGTAATCATGCACTAGCAAGCCGTTACAGTGATGTCCCGGTAGATTAAGCACATCTAGCTGCTTGGCTATCTTGCTTTGGAGGGGCCATGTTATAGTTCCTACTGTAAGTTGCCCTAACATTGCTTAAATTTAAATTATTTAGCAGATGCTTTTACCCACAGCAGCATTCATTTTGAGAATGCAGGGGTCAGACCCTGTCCCTGGAGCGGTTAAGGGCCTTGTTCAGGGGCCCAACATTGAAATTACTTTGCTAACCATGGGATTCAAACAAACAACCTTTCAATCACAGGGCCAGCATCCTAACCTGCTGATCCATGACCCACCCCCTCTGGAATGGACGGTCAGAGATACTGAGGTGCTTCTGAATTTCAGACTCAGATTCTCTTGTTTACAAAATTCTTTAACCCACTAAGCCACAGCACCTGCATATGAAGCACTTGAGATGAGTAACACATTTACATTTATTTTATTTATCCGCAACAAACAAAGCAAGAGCCTAATAAAAGTCCTATTCAAATTAGCAAAAAGTGCAACATTCAGGGGGCATAGAGTGGAATTAGGTTAACAGAGGAATTCCTGGACCAGATGCATCTTAAGGCATTTCTTGAAGGTGGAGAGAGAGTCTGATGACTGGATATTTTTTTCAGCAGCTCATTCCACCAAGGGAGAGGCACCCATGAGGAACATCTGGAGCGAGACGTCACGCTCTCACCATCCCAACACACGTAGCTCACCTCCTGTCCGACCACCCAAACATCACATGTTCTCTCTTTTCCCAACTGCTTTTCTTTACACGTGATTTGTGGAGGGTCTGTGTTGCTGTGCTGCACTCCGGTGAGAATGGATTTCATCGCCTCTCCATGCATGAGATGCTAGTTGCCACTAAAAACCAGCAGTTGACAGACTTACATGAGCAACAAAATGCAGTAAAGCACCGTGCATCTCTGTAGCTTCCTTTATATCCCCAGGGAACAAAATTGGTTAGTTATAGTTTGTGAACCTGTTTGTTACTATGACGATGCCATGATGTACTGCCATTTGTACAATATATACCATATTATATATACTCTATTTGTTTGTTGAAGCAGCATATATAAGAACATATATAAGAGCATATATAATTTGAGGATTATATAGTAGGTTATACAGGACAAAAAAAACATTGGTACTCATGTTTTCTGAAGGCTGAGATATAAGATAAATTTAAAATTGAACAGAATTGTAAAATAATATAATAATAGCAACACTGATTTTAACGTCAACACTAACTTTTACGTCACTCGCGCTACACTTAGGTTTGCATGTAATTACTGTCAGTTTCCCACTTCATTCGACTCGACGCCTAAGTGCTCGTCGACTGCCTGCGCGTTTCGCACAATATTTAATTCCTGACATCGTTTTGAATTTGATGACTTTAGTTCCCTAAAGGGTCTAATAATATGCTGGGATATATTATTAGACTTTCTTGGGGGTGTTTATGGCCATTCGGGAAGGCAGAGAGACACCCCCCCCCCCACGCACACACACACACACACACCTTCCAAACCCTGAAGCTGGTCACACACTGATGAATACTGCACTACTTTGTTTACGAACAATAAGGTAGAGAGAGAGAGCCTGCCATCATTCCATTTTTAGCCTGCTAAGTCTGCTTTTCCATAAACTCTCCATATAACATGTAACACAGCATTCGAAGCCATGAGGCTTCTGGGCAAAATGGACATTTTCCCCATGTGAAAAAAAAGCACAGACCCAGATTTTTTCATGTCATCACAGCAATGCAGGGTGAACCACTACCTTCCAACCAGGAAGGTCTTTTCTCAGTGCTCCTTGGTACGCAGATGTACGCAGCGGCATAACAACAATCGTCTCCATCTGGGGCTCCACCCCTCTCCTCCTACATGATCACAACTTCCAATTAGGAGACATCAGCAGCATCCCGCTTCAAAGGGGGGTGGAGAAATTGGTTTGAAGCAGAATGGGCTGGTGGGTTGGGAGTTGGGTGGGTTAGAAACACAGCTACAGAAGCTTGAGTGCTTAATGATGCACCCTAACGATCATTAGCATAATTATTGATTTGGCTAACCAGGGTGGCATCTTCCAATTAAAACTTAGCTTAAATGCTGCTAGGACGGTTCCAATGATATTAAGGTGTTCTGTACATTAAACAACTAATGAAAAGGTTTGTATTTTCAAAGTGAATATTTATTTTATTCCTTTCTAACTCAGCAAAGCAAATGATCTCGGAATAGCTGGAGTGATGAATTCTGGATGGTGCAATTTCATTTTTCTTATCTTTCTATTTTGTTTATTCATGATTTGGTTTTGATCCCTGAATAAATGGAGAAAGTTGAAATCCACGCATGCACGTTTTTGTTTCGCGCAACCATGGCAACCGCTAACATTTCTGTTGCTTCCTGTCCATTCATCGGGATAAAGTATAGTCCTTCTAAACATATCAATCTGGTCCTGGAAAAACATGGTTTAAGCGTGTCACAATTAAACCTTTGAAAGTGTAAGTATGCAGCAATCAGCTCTGCGGAGCACACCTCTCGATCGCGCTGGAAGTCGAGGAACATGACGTGCAGAGAGAGCGACCGTGCCATTTACTTAATCACACATTATTCGTATTCCATTCAGTATAGAGACCACGTGAAAAGACGCTTGGGGAGACATGCATGCGCGCCATCAAAAAAGCCAGCTGTGGTTTCTTAAAGCACAGGTATGGCAAAATCACAGACATTCAGCGCATTGGAACGAAAAGAACACATCGGATCCGCGCTCCAAACAAACATAAAACAAATATGCCACTAATGAAAACTCCACCAGAGGCATCTTCTCATTATCTCTTAATGTCATTGCCTAAACACTGATCCATAAAGGCAGTAAATCTTGAAAACAAATCGCTGAAGTGTAGCCTGCTTGCCGAACTCTCCTTACCTCTCTCCGGTGCTTTATTTATGCTCCATGTGATATATGGTCGTCACATAGACTTCGGAACGTGTCTCGGGGTAGTGCACGCCACATCTGGAAAACATAAATTGTCGGGGGTGTGCGGGCCTCGCAGAAAAACTCGCTTCCTAAGTATGTGTTAATGTGTAAGAAAAACCCATCAGACACGCCTGAGTGAATGGCGGCCAACGCGAACGTCAGCAAATATGAACAATCCGCCATTAACGTCGACGGACGAAGCATTTATCTGAGAGCGCACACGACCGCATCCTGGCTAGGCAGACATAAAGCTGCGAAATACATCCTTTTGTATCTTTGTCATCCTCTCCAGTACCGGGAGACGCAATCTGTTATTTGTCATACTCACTGCCCTCGGGCAGAATGCTATGGCCTCGATATCCTGGGCAAAATAAAACAACTGTCTGCCAGTAATTAAAAAGGGAATCCACTGCTCAAGAAGCTGTTATTTCAGCTGATAGTACTTTACAGTGCGTCTCGAATGGAGAATACCAGGGCGGCAGATGGGCCACCTTGATTTGCTGTTCTGTCGTGGTGTGAACACGCACCACTGCCATACTGCCATTCCAGCTGTGAACCGTGAACCGCTGTTGCAAGTGCTGACTGAAAGCTGGGACTCGGTCAACCTGCCCGCTCTCACGAGCGAGGCACTGGACCGTCTTTCAGAAGAAGATGCCAAACCAAGGTCAAGTATTCTTTCCTCCGACTCTATCTTGCACGAGGGAGACAGCAAGCTGCTGAAGCTCCCGTCTAAGATGGAGATGCCTGACCGGGGTCGAAGGCACAGAGAGACGGCCCGTGGCTACACTCCCTTTTCATACAACGCGGCCATTCAGCCGTCCTCCCATTTTTATTGGCCGAGTAAATCACGGCCTAACACAAAATGACACGAGGCAGGCATCCGCCCCGGTGAAAAGCCAAAGGGTTAGTGCTAACTCGCAAATGAATCTCTGGGGGAGGGCTGCCAGAAAAACATTAGGGTGTTTTTTCCTTTCCTCTCTCTTCCTTTTCCTAAGGTGTTCAATCGCAAGGTTGGGTATTAAAGGCATCCGGTACCTTGAACTGCTTCACAGAGAGGAAATTGTGAGCATGATGATGAAGTGACACGTATATATAGTACTTCCGCGTAGACAGAGGCTAGCATATGCTAACGTGACATGAATTTAATGTATGCTAGCTTAGTTTTCCTCTATTCAACTCGAAAACGGTCCACTATAATACACAGGCAAGAGTAAATTGAGGGAATGAGATGAAATGTACCTTGCTAATTTGATCGTGCAAATTATAATTAAACAGGGGCGGATAGAAGTCTTGTCAGTATACATCTCTAATAGCGAAACCTTAATTTCCTCTGACTGCAAACAGCACACCCACACGTTCACTCTCACACCGAACCCAGCCGACGGACATGAATAAGTAATCGCTAATGTTATATTAACTAGCTTAATTCAGAGCTGCAAGCCATGCGGCAGTTGTTCCCAGTTAAAGCGCGTCACTAATGAACGTGAATATTACGCAAAATCATCCAGACGACCTGCCACACATTGTCACGGGAAGCCCGCTACGTTTTCACCTCCCCGCTTCTTTTTAAGTTCCCAGCCTCCAAAAATTTACAGGGAGGCCTTCCTTATCAGCGCATAGCACACAGCGAATGAAAGCCTTGGAGACGTAAAATGCCTGCAAATGACCAACATCTTTCTCTTTCAGTGACATCAGGGAAATCACTGGAATTCTACCAGTGGATTCTATAGTCCAAAGCAAGGCGGTCACAGACAGTAGCTTGGTTTTGTTGGAATGCATGCAGGCAAACTGTTAATGTGAGCATAAAGGGCTAATCAAAGCCATACGGGCTTTAGAAGTTAAATTAATTTGATTAGCATAGTACAACCCCGCCATCCCAGACTCAATTAAATGGTATTCAAAGAGTCAAACAATGGAATTTAATAATAAAATATTACCTAGCCAAATGTTTAATCAATTCACTATGAGCTAGCACATGTGCATGGGCTGATGGTCACCCTGCAGGACAGAGTCAATCCAAAACAACTGCTCCGCCGTGCCATTCGATAAGATACAGAAGCATTAAAAGCAGCGGATTCCAGATCAATTGGGCCCATCCAAGGACTATGGAACGCTTCTGAACAAGAGAGACGTGGGGAAATATTCACTTAAGCAGATGCATATTAGTGATGTTATGACTACTGGGATCTTATTTACAGAATGCTTATTTAATCAGACACCATATACCACATACATCTATATCCACAAGGAACACATACGCTTTGGAATACACGCACTGCCGGTGATGTAACGTTAAATATACAGTATAAAAATAGAGGCGGTCGGTACATTTGAAATGTGAGTAATGAATATCATTTGCCTCACCGAAAAATCACATTTTTGATAAAAAAAAATATCTATATACAAGGATATATTTCGGGCTTTTATTAATAATGTGTGATCAGTCTGTGTAAAATTTTTATAGGTCATTATTTCATGATTGTTCATCACTGCATTCGCTATTGCCTCAAATGCTTCAAAAGACCCTCACAGACCAGGGGCCTACCTACTGCAAGACGTGAGCTTCCGTAAGGCATAACGTTGGAGTTCACTTTTGTCTGCACCTGTCAGATGGTGCAAGGTTTGGTGGACGGTTCTGGCCCGCCCCTGATTCGCTTAGCCATTTCCCTGTCCATCTGCAGAGAACGCTGCCAAACCAGGAAAATAGCAATGTCAAACTTTATTGTTAAATTTCTTGCTTTCAGTGCTGACAAAATGCAATGCTGTTGATTCTTTCTCTTCTATACACAAACACACATATCTCTTTGAAATTTGGCAGGAAAAATGCCTCCACATTTAACGACTACTGAGCCCTGAAATATTTTTTATTTATTATTATTTTTGCCTGTTTTTTTTTTTTCTGAATCTGGTTTACCAGCCGTCTTTGCACTTTGTGCATCAAGCTGAGACCTAAACTTTTAAAAAATAATTTATAAAACAGCATAGCTGTGCCTTTATTCCCAATTCTTTCATAATTTTAAGAATCCTCCTGTTTGCGTTGTCACGAAACTGTAAGTGATCACATTATACTCTAAACCATTTCTCTGAAACCAATCACAAACACTTTAAAACTTTAGTTTCATTGCTCCAGAAAGTCAAACAAGCAGTGTATTCGGTAACACTTTACTTAATGGGGCACAAATCCTTAGTAATAACTCAGTTGGCACTGAAATACAAATTATTAATAAACAATGAACAAATATACAAATACAGTTGCTACTAGAGATAAAAGATGCATCAGTATCTCATGTGATATTCGTTACTTGTTCCTTCAGTGTTTCACAACAGTTTACAGAATTAACAGATATAATAAGAAATATAGTAACTGTTTGTGATGAAAGATCCATCATGATTCATTAATGATGAACGAACATGAGATCAGTATTTTACTTGTGTTGTTCATGACTTGTTCCTTCAGTCATTCACAAAGGTTTACAGAATTAACAAAAATCGTAAGAAAAAGTAACTGCTTGATAAGAACATGCATCACAATTCATTAATGATGAATTAACATGAGATCAGTATGTAACTAACACTTAGTTTTTGGTTAATTAATACATAAGTAATAGTATGATACTACATTATTTGTGTCCCATAAAGTAAAGTGTCACCGCTACCAAATACTAATAAAAATCCTAGAAATTGCAAGTAAATGTAGGAAAGGGGCCACATAGCATTAAATAAATTACATTTAGAGAGTTTGGATTACCAGCTTTCACTCAGCCCTGAAGCAGAGAAAAGAAATACGTGTAGATTAGAGGAGTTTAGAATTATTCATTTCTTACATGTGAAATTAGGGGCAGGAAATTAATTCCATTAATTTGCTGAACAAAGGCAGTAATACATGGTACATTTACTTATAATTATAATTATAAAAGTAACTTGCTAGGAAGGACATTAAGCAAAAAAAAAAATAAAAAATCTGATATAATAGTAATTTTAAAAGTTTCGCCTTAAAGTTTTTTCGGAACAGAAAAATGTACTTACTGCTGAGTGAGTAGTACTGTACCCCTTTGCCTCCTGTGTTGGGTTTGAATCACAGCCTGTGTTTGCATGGTTTTTATGGGCAATCCAAAAATACAATAGGTTAATACATCCATCCGGTATACCTACGCAGGGCGGCTGGGGTCCAGAGGCTGTCCCAGAAGCTATGGGCATAAAGCAGGGAACAAGCAGGGAACAACCCAGGATGGGGCACCAACACATCCCAGGGCACACTCACACCATTCACTCACACGCTCACACCGTTCACTCACATGCTCACACCATTCACTCACACACTCACACCTACAGACTCCTTGGTAACTCCTTAGTGTGTTTGGACTATGGGGGGAACCTGGAGCTCCAGGAGGAATCCTTACGATGATACGGGGAGAACTTGCAAACTCCACACATTTAGAGGGGCGAAGACTAGGTCTATCACTGTGTCTAAGTCAGGGGTCTCCAACTCCAATCCTGGAGAGCTACCGTCCAGTAGGTTTTCTATCATACCCGGCTTCTGATGAGCCCATTTACAGTAGGGTCACTCCTGCCTTCTGCCCTATACAGGCTGAGCATCTATGGAAGATTTCGACAATCTTCTGTTGTTGCAAGTGAATAAACATTTAGCCCCTTATAAGGGCTGCATGAATCTGCGTTGTAACCCAATGGACATCGATTACTGGGATTCAGTACCATGTGAGATTTCAGTCAGGGACACTTCTCTGAATTAGATTCTGTGTGCTTCTACTCATTACTGAACTGCTGACTCACTGTGCTTCTGATTGAATTTCATTGATTTCTGAATTTTCACCTCTTTTCTCACCCCTTTGCTGAACGTCATTTGTACTTATACATATATGTATATATGTATGGACTTCTGTGTTTACATATTGCTCTGGAATGCTTTCTGACCCTGACCTTAGCATTGACCCCGATTCTTGGATTGTGTTTCTGTCATATCAAAGATTGTTTGCTTATTTGGTCCTTCATGACAAAGAATTCACTCTGCAGTTTGACAGTCTGAAGTTTTACAGAAGCCACAAAATAATCAGGACTCAGAAATTAATTCTTATTAATCAAGAACAACACAAAAGAACAAGCACTCTCTCAGCATATTTTTGTGATATTCAACAACAGTCGGAAGTTAAATGCAGCAAAGCTAACCACCATTCACCGTAATACCAAAGAACCTCTTCACCACTAAACCATGATACTTTGAGTTTAAAATGAGGGTAGATTTACAGCTGTTGGAACTTTACAGCTTTTCTTCATGCAGAGTGAAAAGACCAAAGCAGGGAACGATAAAGACTCACGAAAATGCATGGGTCACCTTGTTTTCTGTTTTGCCGTGAAGATTAAATTTCCTCAGCTGAATTGTTTTTCACCTCCAAAATCAGCACGAAGCTGCACTTATGTGGCTGTAAATAAACAGTATAGAAAGTATAGAGAGCAAGAAGCAGCAGCGGCTATCGAAGTGTGTCGTTTTTTTATTCTTATAAAAGTGTTATACCACCATAAACGTTTCGAAATCAAACATGTGACGGCAGCACCACTAGTTTGGAATGACTTCAGTCCACGGTGTGGAGGACAAAAAAATGAACACTAATGTAAAAAAATGACCCTCTGCCCTTGTCAATGTCACCTATTCCTGCGGCGTTTCATTTCAAAGCATTTGCCCACCCTTTTCCCATAACCGCTTATCTGAGTTCTGGGCCGCCCTGAGCCTTGGGCCAATATTCTAAGAATCACAGTTCAAAAGGCAGGGGATACGGGGGAAGGCAGGCCAGTCCGTTGGAGGGGACACTTTCTCGCATACAATAAGTGAGAGTTAATGTGCTCCAAGCCGTGCACGACGCTTACGGACAGCTGCAGAGGTGAAGAACCACACGAGATGCAGCGCAGTCACGACACATCTGGCTTGCACGCTTGCACCTAAAGACATCATTGTCACGTTTATGGGCCAAAAATGCATCTGTTAGTAGAGCTGCTTTCTTTCACCAATGAGTAAACATTTCTGTTCCATTTGCATTCATCTTAAATTGTGTTCTACTTCTGGAATTTTAAGTACCGTTGGTTTGAATTAAAGATCACAATAGAGCATTGATTTGCTACTATAATTCAATCAGATTCCAGAATTCAACAGTGGAGTGAGATACGACACCATAGGCAACTTAAAATTAATTGACGTAGCAGTCTGTTCTCGCACTATGGAAGGAAACCGGTGTGCCCAGAGGAGGCCCATGAATAGGGAGAACAAGCAGCTTCCAGACTCATTAAAGCTTCATATCGCCAAGCTGGAGGTGTGAGGCCATTGTGCTAACCGCTTAGCCACCACGCCACTCACAAAGAAATTATTTAAGCACTTATTTTTGTTGACTATGGTAAGCACAAAACACAAAAGTACAGGAAATGTGTGTGGCTCAGCAGCCTAGTAGTTAGAGGAAAATTATTAAACCTCATACTGTGGAACATTTCCATCCATCCATCCATCCATCCATCCATCAATCCTTCCATCCATCCATCCATCCATCCCTCCATCTGGTCAGGGTCATGTAGGGCCTGTGGTACAAGGCTGGGATGCATCCAAAATGTCCATCACAGGAGTTCCGGGAGAACACTGTGGGATTCAAACCCACAACCCCCCAGGTCTGAGGTGACAGTTTGCAGAACAGACAAAGATTATAATCATTATTATATCGAGTGTAATTTCTATTTTAAGTATTAACATTTTATGATACTCCTAATATCCAGCAATATCCTACCACAGGGGGGGATTATATATATCATAGAATAAAAGTAGCAGTGCAGTATAATCATTTAGTTTTAGCTAGAAAATTGGATAGTGAGGAAATATACCCGTGTCCTCTAATATATCTGCAGAATCAATAATGTGATGATGACAGTACTGAAAAGGTCCAGTTTCTTCTTCCGAGCCATGAAAAGAGATTTTAATTAACAGAGCTAATCACTTTAACGATTTCAGAACTTTTTACGCCATTTCAGGAAAGGGGAGGAGTCACACGGGCGTTCATTCGGTCTTCCGAAATATGTGTCCACTGAAGCGGCCACAATGAGAGTCGCTTCTGTGGAAATCACTAATGTGTCATTTTCAGCTCGCTACGCAGAGATTCACCTGTACTCTTCACCTGTACAGGCCACCTAGTCGGTTTCCATGTGTTTACGAAACCCTGCAGCCTTTACCTTACATGGGCCCAATTTCCCAGGCTAATAAATGTCACTCAGTTCCAAATTATTTCAAGAGCTGTTAACGAGACGTGATCAAGTAGTTTTTTAATGTTCATTTTTACATTGTATTTATTTAGCAGATACTTCTTATCCAAAGCCACATACATTTATTTGAAAATGCAGGGTCACGCAGTCCCTGGAGCAATTGGAGTTTGCAGGCCTTGCTGATAGACGCAATGGTGACATCACTCAGCTAATCCTGGGATTTGAACTGACAACCTTCCGATTACAGACACCCACTGAGCCGCACACTGACCCCAGAGCAATGGAAATCTGACAAACGCTCCCCCCTGCCTTGCTAATCCCCCCCAGTGTCCAAAGCAAGCCCAAGGGATCTGATCTCAATTCTACAGCTGTGAAACTCTGAGTTCCCCAGGAGTCCGTACCAAGACTCGGGATGTGTGAATTTCCCGCAGACCTCTCTCACGTCATGCATAGTTTTGACACCCACCAATGGCAACCATATCCCTGCGGGCCACTGGGGAGAGACACGGTCAGAGGAATGGGGAAATAAACGGATAAGATTTTGATAAGAATACCAGCTGGGTCACATCTGGACTCGGCGCCAGCTAAAACTGGAGGTATTTGCATTTATGCGATTAAAAGTAAGTTTGTGATCTTGCTAACTATGGCTCTTCAGTCTTACTGTCCAGAGAAAACTCTTCCAGCATTGATTCACTGTTACCTCAGACTGCAGGGATGTGGGTTTGAGTCCTACCCCTGCTCTGTGTATGTAGACTTTGCACGTTGTTCCCTCTGGGTATTCTGGCTTCCCCCTGCCATCAAAACATAGATGAAATTGTCTTTATTTTTCCAAAAAGTATGAGTGTGTCATGCGATGAACTGGAATCATGTGCAGGGAACTCGCCTGCCTTGTGCTGCCTGGGATTGGTCCAGTTTCCTCCAGGCCATATTTCAGTGATTATGGAAAACTGGATGGATGGATATTAACATTATTAAATTATATGCAGTACATGAAATTGCATTGATACATATGGCAAATTTGTCTCATGTTTATAAGCAGCATGGCAGTGTTGGGCTTTTCAGGTGCAGAAGCGACAAATCCAGACCAAGATTTTGTTGAGTGCTCTGTGACTGTGACTCTCTATACTCAACTGATATACTCAACTGGTATACTCAACTCACTGCAGAATATCGAAACCAAATCACCTCTGTATGTTTTTGAAAAAAGGAGGTTTCAGAAAATGGATGGACAGCTGGATGGATCATGACAATTTTGACACAATCTACCTCCAACCAATCAGGTGCTGTTATTTTTTGCTCTAAAACCCGGCACGCTGAACCGGCCAGTTACCGACCTCTTTCTCCGTCTTATCCACTCCTTTGCAATATTTGCAATGTTATCATTGCACTACATGTTACATTGCATTGTGTCTACATCTTAATTGTTATTATGTTATTCTCTAATGATGATGTTATAATTGTTATTTTACTGGAAGCACTTAAATTTGCATTTGAATTTCTGATCTATGTTTAATTTGTGCTTAATGGTGGCCAAAAGGACATAGAATAAAATTTACATTACATAGTGGAACAATTGTACCATGTTTGTACTATATTTATTACTAATTATTGTATTATTCTTATTTTTTCTTAATGTGTTATATATACATATATATTGTGATTTTCAAACAACTATCAGTAGAATGCAATGTACAGAGGTTGATCTTTGTGGCAAGAGAAAGCACAAGGCAAGAAGTATGTCAAAGTCTTGTATTACTGTGTGTCTGTCCATTGAGGAAAGTCTGCATAGCTTATTCTGTGACGAGCATGTCCAGGCTTTGGTGTTAAGCACGCCGACCGCTGTGGAAGTAGTGTCTTCCCTGGCTGATGCAATGGCGAATGTCATCAGGGTCCTGGGGCAGCGCTGCGGGTTAGCCGTCACTCAGTGAACGGGGTTTTTTGCGAAGCATTTGTTTTTATTTGTTGGTATTTATTGACATGGCTGTAGCTTTGCGTTCATTCAGTGGCACCTACATTGTAAATGTGCGTGGGGTATATCTACCACCTGATGGACACTTCATGCTGGGCTGGATCACCCGTGGCAACTCGCTCCAGATGTGCCGCATCCTTGGCGCGGAATACGGACATCACCCTCCGCACCTTTTTGTGTGAAAGACGACACTAAGGGGGTCTCATTGTCAGAGAGCACTCAGGTTTTCACCTACCAGATTTATAAGAATCTTGTAAGCGGCCTTCTCTCAAAATGTCTCACACGTGCTTAATTAGAAACATCGCAATTGTTACTACAGGAGCCTCGGCGACAACGGGGGGAAAAAATCAGGTAAAAGAGTAATAAAAAGTCCTAAATTAGAACATGATGGATGATAATGGGGGTTAAAAGGATTTATTTGCACATCCTGAATGTACTTGGTACAAAATAATACGCAGATGATCTGTTGCCTTCTTTACACAGCGTGTAGTTAGAGTATGGAATAGTCTTCCTGTTAGTGTAGCGGAAGCTAAAACCCTGGGTTCCT
>JAODJU010000038.1:19461595-19472222 GCA_026776725.1 Gnathonemus echidnorhynchus | reverse complement strand
GGGGGGGGGGAACAACCTCTCCAGTCCAGCATTCATGTATGATGTAGATTTTGGGAACATGTGGGGGGGGGGGCTTTTTCTGTTTCTCTTTCTAAGTGACAGTTTTTCTGAAGTGGCCAAGAAAACAAACCAAAGGCAGGAACTGTGACAGGGAAGCCGGAGACCAAAATAAGCAAGTCTGCCGGTTTCTAAAATGGAATCGGAATAACGTGGAGTCAAAACAAAAAGGCTAAACTTAATTAGTCAGAATTAAAAGTTGCAGGATAATGGCCAGTTTTAGGGGAGTAATGAACAAGACGAGTATGACGTTTGCACTTAATTTAAACATATTTTAAGATGACAGCTACTGATTTACTGTAATTCTTATCGCTACTCTGAAAAACACTGAAACCTGGTAATAGCAAAGCTGACAGAATACAGAACAAAAACTTGATTTATGCATAATTGTGTTACTCAAAGACAACTGATTAAAAAAAACCCATCTCCAAAAACCCGGATCACTGAACCCGAAGACAGTTTGAGATTAAAAACTGCTCATCGCTGTTATGAGTGCAACTGAATCACAGCAGACACTAATAGTGTTCCTGTTCCAGACATGATGACGCTGTGTCCCCTAAACACGCCCAAACCGGAAAGTTCTGGGTTCAGAGGTTATATAATGATTGCAATAATCTCTGGGTAGAACTCGATCTTGATCAATGGTTTCGAAACAAGATAATGGTCCCTGCCTAGTGTAATTTGTACAAACCTAAGTTTAATCTACAGCTTAGTTGCTGTTATCCAGTTTCCTGCTTTTAATCTGTCTCTCTACTCCTGTGTTTACCAGTCCTCTGCACTTGAGAACATCTTGTACCAAAGCAACACAAACTGTCAGGAGCCCAAAGTCCAGCCGTTTGCTTGTATCTTGCAGTGTCTGCTTCCAGTGAACCCAGGAACCATCAAACAGGGGTTCTGGCAGTTGGGTGTGACGGCCCGATCAGGGTGATACCTGCTTTGTCTATGCTGAACGTCTGAGTAAATAAAATTAGCCTCCTGAAGTTCCTGAGTCTGACGTAAGAATTGCACACTGCGGCGCAAAGAATAATGGCGATTTTCTTCGCGAGAAAGTCAGCTGGATTTTAAAATGCCAGCTGGATGTGAAAAATCACAGTAGAGCAGCACGCTGATTATATTCATAGGACACCTGGACACTCCGTTGATTAGTCAAAGTCAGAACATTCAGATTCAGTGCTCCCTAAAAGCCACAGCATTGGAACTGAAGACTCATCCATTCAGCTCCTAATATGAGCTTCAGTGAATAAAGTACATCATCACTCTGCAAATATGCCCAAATGCACGCCAGTTTATTAAAACAAATGGATATTGCTCAATGTGCTTTTCACTTATTTCGCCGCTCCATTAGGTAAATAAAATAGAAGCTCATAAGCCAGCCGTTTTGTTCACCAAGTGGTGATTGAATGCGTGATAAAAATTATACCAAGGTCGGCACAAATTGCCGGGGTTCCAGAGGAAGGGGCGGAGCATTCACACAGCAGTAAATTAAAGGTCAGACTCGTTTGATGGAATACCTTGATGTTGAATGGAGGGAGAGGAGTGATTACAGGTCAGAGTTTGTTGCTTTATTGTGAGTGTGCCTTTGGCCGCTGTGTGGTTGCTAAGGACACCTGAATAATCACTTGCTTGCGTAAAACCATGTATGTGAATGACTATTTACATGTATTATCTAATACCTTTGAAGGGGGAAAATGTGTCAAAGCAGACAATATGTGAAACAGGAGTGTATACAGGGCGGGGCCACAGGGACACTGGCCCCAGCTGAAAGCTGATTGGCCCCTACAGTGCCCCCTCGCCTGTCACTCAATGATTCTAGAACATATCATTGGCTAATGATAAAGTTGCCCCCCCCCATCTGATTTACAGGCCATATTTTGCCCTCCACCAAAATTTGTTAATTATAGAAAAGTTATGAATTTCAGTTACTCAAGTTGCAGTAATTAATGGTACCGTCGCCAGCTTTGATTTTAGGTAACATCCATGTTTCTCTGACTTTTACATCCGATATTGTTAGAATGCATCAATTAGAACCATACCGAAGAGGTGGAAATTAGCCTGATTCAACATGCAGAAAATAAGGTTAAAAATCCTAGATTTGCCCCTGGTGTGAAAGTTACTTACATAAATTATATATCATGTTCAAAAATATTCTGTACATTTAACTATACCATGTTCTAGACAGCTAGTTGTACTATAAGAGTGAACTCTTAACATCCTTTTTGGATAACCACACATGAGCAAATGGTCCAAAAAGGAAAACGTTACTCACTTTTTAAAATGCAGCTTTCTAGAGAAAATCAACAGAGCAGGAAGATGAAAGAGTATCAGCTGGTGGAATAACCTGAGCCAGTGAGGGTCTGGGGGTGTGACGCACCAGCAGCCGGCCTCGTCGTGTCACTTGGCGCCATGTGTTCCCTGTGAAGCCCCCTTACCTTGCTGTTCAGCTTCTAATTAACCACGGGCTCCTGCAGGCCGGCGACACTGTGCTCTGCTGTTTGCACTACTGCCAAGAGGAATGTGGGTACAACCGTGTTATAACTTGGTGATAGGGACGGAGGAGAGATGTCACACCCCGGGGGAGGGGAGGTGGGCTTCTCTAGGTAAATTTAGCTTCGCTGCCATTCAGTGATGAATATCCAAGTATGCTGGTTGTGTTCGAACCGTGTTGGAGATCTTAGTGGAGTCTTCTGGGCATTTGTGGGGGGATTCTGGGCAAAGTTGTCAGCCAGGGGTGGGGTGGAGGGGGGGGGTTCTCTTGGGTAGGTAGACAGTCCATTTGGGTGGGCAGATGATCCATCTGGCCTCTTTCCACCCATAACCACACCCCAGATGTATAATGTAGTTAAACTCAGCAATACTGCAATGTCAAATTATTACATTTTATTCTTTGTAGATTTACCTAGTAATATGGGTGATATACAGTACATGATGTAACAGTAAATAATGCTTGTTCCTAAAGTGCCCACACACTACATCTTACACCAAACCTTATCACATGACATTCACACTGCTTTATTAGAGGCAATTTGCAAGTGCTTGCTGGCACTCCTGCATACGTGTTTAATGGGTTTAATAATCAATGATGTGTAATTGCTATGAAATCTGTCAATGTCAAGCTTGGATCGAGTGAGAGAAGCATTAGCGGTAATGATGGACCTGCATTTGGATTGTAGCACTGGTACAAAGAGCAGTAACAAATATTCAGGTATAAAAAAACTTGTATAATTAAATTTGTTATGGGGGTGTGAGACAACTTAGTGGGTAGTGGGGGGCACCTCATTTCACCCAGAGGGTGATAGTGGGGTTGGCTGCTTAAATTCCACCCCCCTACTCTATGTGTGAAACTTTCATGCATTGTATGTACTCCCACCCACAGTCAAAAAGAGGTAATTACCTGAAATAGGCATTTTAAAATTGCTCAGTGTGCATATGCATGGGGGTGTGTGGCCTGCGATTGGAACCTCACCCCATCCAAGGTGATCCCTTGCTTTGCATCCTGTGATTTCCAGGACAGGCTCCAGGATGTCCATGACCCAGCGATGGATGAACATTTGGGAGATGCACGGATGGATAGACGCGTTTAATAAGTGTCAGTGAACAACTCAGATAGCTTCTCTCTCATTTTTTAATTCATCTCAATGTCAGGCAGAGCTATTTTAAAACAGCTATGAATTTAATTGAGTTTTGCCTTTTGGAGAGCTGGTATTTTCAGTTGACAGTCTCCTCCTACTGGGCACTGGTCCATGGAGGACTAAGCTGGGCTTTCACCTGCCCCCGGTGGTTAATGAGGTCACTGGGGTGAGGGTGAGGCATACAGTGCCAACAGGGAATGTACCATGTCGGACTGAACCGTCGACCGTCAATTTTCATGGCCCCTCAAGACAGACAACATATCTCAGAGATGACTACACCAAACAACCTTCCACGTAGTGTTCTATGATTTAGAGAACAGCTCTGGCTGTCAGAGGGGTGCAGAGCAAACAGGACGTTGAGCAAGATATTGGAGTAAAAGTGTTATCATTATTGTTATTGTTATTATTATTCATCATTAAATTCTTTATTGCCATTGTCACCTCAGCATGACGTAATTAGCAACTCCATGAGTGATGCAAACAAAAGCAGGACACATAATATGTAAACAATACAAAACAGCTAATAAATATTTGAGCACCTGCCCACGTAAAAAGTCTCTACACAGCATCGGACACCATAATTATCACGAAACCATTAGGCCTCCTCGGGACGTGTTAAACGTTTGCATTTGCTGCTTAACCAGCCATTGCAGGTTCACAGGTGGGACGGGAAATGTCGGTTCCCTGGATAGGAAGCGCCGAGGATTACCCACTTTCTTATCGCCCCCTCGCATCCTGGCAGACATGCTGCCAGGGGCTGAGTCGTCCCAGCTCTAAAAACAGCGTCTTAGCACAGCAATGCAAAAAGTATTCCCTCAATAGAAACAGGGGAGATCAGGCTATAGCAAAGCCCACTGCTAGCTGAGTTGATGCCACTTGTTATAATTCAACTAAATTTATGGCTTTTACCCTTGTATGCTTGTATTTTGATTGCATCCATTAGAATCTACCCTTGACATATCTCTTATGTTTGGATGTAACGCATTTTTAAAATATCCCACTCAAATTGCAGCAAGCTTAAAAACAGATGTTACTAAACTTACCAGCAACACAGGAAATTGGCATCATCAATATTACTTTTCAGTAAGACGACTGGATTTGCAAAGCTGTTATTACTATGTGCCAATCTCATTTCCTGAAAGCACATTTATTTTTATCTCTGCTGTTCTTTGAAAAAATACTCCACATTTGTTCATGACAAAAGTCCCGAGAGCTTGTTTACAATACAGTCTGGCTTATTAGCCTGAAGTGCGCGAACCCAATGACCCAATGTTGTTCCAAGGATAAAATAAACTCTGGCTGGTTAATACAGTATCTGTGGCATATTATGGGCAGTCAATGACAAGGTGAAAGCTTGATGTCATGCCCACGGGGGGCGGGGACAGACAGGTGCAACACCTCAACTACTGATTAGACCTCCTTTAAAAGAAGGGTGAGACCACATGGCAAACTGCGAAGTATTGAGCCGATGCAAAGAAGCCAGACCGAGCGTTTTTCTGTCTTCCGTCTCCCTGCTCTCCCGGGCCTTGCCCATTTACCTGTTGTTGGATCTTTACCTTGTGTACCTTCCCTCCTCAGTCCAGATCCCCTTCCTGAATTACCTGCCCTGCTGAGTCCTGTTCCTCCCGTCCTCCTCCCTGCTTGATCTCCCG
Organism: Gnathonemus echidnorhynchus; assembly: GCA_026776725.1. Classification (NCBI taxonomy): domain Eukaryota; kingdom Metazoa; phylum Chordata; class Actinopteri; order Osteoglossiformes; family Mormyridae; genus Gnathonemus; species Gnathonemus echidnorhynchus. Next base: position 19,466,884 of record JAODJU010000038.1, on the reverse strand, counting down.
TCCTGTGTTTCTCCGTCGGACGGACCTTTTGGCATTCGACCCTCGCTCACGAACAACGACCACGATCCTCGCCTGCCGATTCCAAACCTGTCTGCCCGATCTCCATCCAGAGAGAAGCTTCCTTACCTCGCACAGCCGCTCCGATCTCCCGGGCGGTTGTGCTTTCTCTCTGTTGCTCTGTGGGATTGCTGCTTACCTGTATTCGCCTGTCATCAGCTTCATTAAAGCTCTGCTTTCCCCGCAGTACTGGATCCATGTCTCCCTTACTAGCCTAGTGTGACACTTGAATGGTCCCTACCTTTTAATTCTGGGCTCTCACAGTGTCTGTGCAGTTTAATAAAATGTGAGGCTCCTCTCTGAAACTCAGGAAGGAGAAGAAGAGAGATGTAAGTGATACAGTTTGTTTTGTTTGTTTTATTGTTGTTTTTGTTATTTGTTTTGATCGCTTACATGTGACACATTTCCCAGACACAGGGTTTCAAGTTCATTTGGAACAACGTTGTTGCTGTGTCACTGGTCCTGAAACCACGCTGTCCATTTTCTAACACAATAGAGTACTTTCAAACACAATAGACTTTCTATTTGCCAGACACAATGCTAGAAATGTTACTTAAGATAGAAGGAAATGGCTTGATTTCTTGAATGGTTTCCTGGTTACTGAGAGGATGGTCCTAGAAAATAAAAAGCTTGAGTTAAAAATGTAGACAAGAAAGTAAATGTGTGAGTATTTTTAGCTTTTTTATGTTCATGCTGATAAATGTTTTCAGTAATTTTGAAATATATATTTGAAATCTTTTGACCTCTAAGTTTTTCTTATTAAATGTGAAAAGGGCATTACATGCTAAAAACACATATTATAGTATTGCAGATGGACCACAAAAAAATGGCAGAAAGCATTTTTTAATATTTAATACAGAGTCCGAAAACCAAGGTTAGTTATGCAATACTCACATGAAAGTATCAGTAAAATCTATTTCAAATGTGTTATTTTCAAGCCCAGCTAGAAATGTTGCAGATGCTTTGGGTAAGTATGTATAGTGAGCTACGCAAAATGAAATGACAAATACATGAAACAGGTTGAGGCAATTAACGGGGTGTCAAAAATGGTCTTTTTGTGATTTCAGTGGCATTAATAAACTGAATTGCATTCATCCCTGGAGGAATTTGACAGTAGTGATGTTGTCCTGCTATTTTCTTACCTCCGATTTTTTGCATTATTTGCTGTTGCTGTTCGGTTTAGGCGAAGCCCCCGCACCTTCCAGACGTCCAAACCACACGCCCACACAGCTTTCCGTATAGATTATGTTATCATGTGAGAGGCACACTGTGAAACAGCGGCCGATGTATTGTTTAGATTCACCGATACAAATGCAATTCCAGCAGGTCAAAGCCAATGACTTGTTCAGTACTCAAGCGTTAGCATCTTGGCACTTCTCTGCGTAACTGTACTCACAAAACGCTTTATCCCTAATATCTCCCCAGACAGGGCTACATCTACAAATCTACTGCAACATGTATGCCTCGCAGAGCCATCTCTCACTACGCTTGACTTCTAATCTTTGACAATGGCCTTCATAAAAAGAGGGAACGACCACAGATGCCTGAGTGACTCTTAATGTAAAGGACCAGTTGGACAAATTTATGCATAACTGCTGGATTTTATTCTCTTCCGCACGGACGACTCGTTGCACGTCGTAGTCGCCGATGTCGCAGCAGAAAGGACTCGGTCGCCCGGGTGTGCAGCCTGTGTCTGCTGAACCAGAGCCTTTCTCATCTCCACGCACTATCTCACATTTCAGCGGCCTGACGTGCTTCACATCGCAATTAGGTGAAGCACATTCACAACGGGGTCTTCGTTTAGCACTGCCGGTGTGAGGTGGATCCGCTGGACCCGCTCACTCAGAGGAGCACAGTGACATTGCGGGGAGTGGGCCGTGTAGTTTGATTAAGTATATTAAATATGATACCTTAAAAGTCAATTAATTGGCTATTAAAAAGCATGCGTGTGTTACGTAACGTGTGCCTTGTTTCGCTTTCAAGGGAAACTTAATGATTTAGATTTTTTTTTTTTTGTATGTTAAAGGTTACGTATGCAATTTATAGTGACTACATCATTGTTGACAGTATATGCAAATACCGCACTGTAAATTGGTACTGCAAGACGAGTCACCATATATAAATTCTTACAGTAATTTCCCCAGTATTATTAAGGGATGCAGCTACTGTTCCTTGACGTTGCATTCTCAAGCAATTACTTGATAATTTACAGGGATGCTTTCCATGCACGTAACCTTGGAGGTCAGGTAATGACTACAGCACTTCGTCTTTGAAATGCTGAAATTCCTGAAGGCCAGCATTTGTGTTTTCGTAAATACTGGGCATTTTCAAAACAAGAAATTGTTTTGCAACTTTTACATACTAATAATAATAATACGCTGCCCGGCCAAAAAAGAAGTCGCCATTTGAATTTTTCTTTGGGCCGCCTTTAGCTTTGATTAAGGCACACATTTGTCATGGCATTGTTTCCACAAGCTTATGCAACATCTCACCCTTTATTTTCATCTAGATTTGCATTCATTTCTCACCAAGATCCTGTATTGACAAGTGAGTTGAACCTCTCCATAAAGCCTCCTTCAGCACATCCCAAAGACCTTCAATGGGGTTAAGGTCACAACTCTGTGGTGACCAAGTCATGCGTGAAAATGATTCCTCAAGCTTCCTGAACCACTCTTTGACAATGCAAACCCAATGAATCTTGGCATTCTTGTCCTGGAATACGCTCATGCCAACAGGGAAGAAAAAAATTCATTGATGATGGATGGAGGTGTAACCTGGCCAGTAGATTCAGGTACTCAGCTGACTTCACTTTATTGCTGCATAACATTGCTGAGCTGTAATAATGATTCAGTCACTTAAGTATTTGCTGACATAAATTCAAAACAAAAGGCGACTTTTTTTTCTGTCCGGGCAGTGTGTGTGTGTGTGTGTGTATATATATATATATATATATATATGCGACTTTAACAGCCCTAATTAAATATTAAACATGAAATATTAATATTAATATTCAAAACCCCGTTATGAAGTGAAGTCCCAGGCTGGGGGTATTTCAGCCCTGGTTCCCTCGGGAAACACACATCTTCCTGCTGCCCCTAGTACATTCTGAATAAGAAAGCAGACAGCAACAGCCTAGATTTACTTTTATTTCGCGGTAACATTTAGCGTACACCGAGACCAAGCCACCTGCCACTGGAAACCGTGCAGGTCCTCTCCCTGTCTGCCCCGGATCTGTTAGAGCACCCGAAGCACCAGCTTTTCAGATCACCAGTCTTCCTGAAAAACAGAAACCAAAGCTTCTAGTCAGCATTAGATTCCATGTACCTGCTGTTAAAATCACGTGACCGCGTGACGCCCCGTTAACGTCATTAACTACATACTTCCCATACTTTCACGCGTTGCAGACTAAATCATTATACAATTACAGATTCCTGTCTGAAGCGGGTAGAATGCACACCACTAGTGTAGCGTAAAGGTGAAGGACAGGGGTCCTGCAGGTTAAGTTTGCTAATCAAGGCCCAGGGCTTCCCTTGTACCTTTGAATAAAGCAATGTTTGGAAACTTAATTAATAAAACTATATTTTAGTGTGTTGGCTAAGAAATAAAGGCACTAAAGAAGGTGATGCAGCAGATAGGCCCAAGTACAGGACTGGGATGCTGAAGGGTGTGAGGTCGAAGCCTGGATACCGTCCAGCTCAAGGGTTATTTATATAGTCTGAACCTGAATTATACAAGCGAAGAGAGCCGTCACGGACAGTGGAAGTGAGACTCAAATTATTTAATTGCTTGTCTGTCGAGAGGATATTCGAGGTGCCAGTTTAAAACCCATCCCTAAGTGAAACGTGTAACACAGAAGGACCGAATATGCAGCCGCGTTAAAGGCCTGATCCCGTGATCATTTCCCACAGTCACCCGTTGAAAGGACCGTGCCGATTATGTGCGTGATCCCCACCATCTGTGCAAATGTGACATTTGAAACGAGTGGCCTGCAGTTCATTTTTAGGTTTTAATGGATCATAAGAAAATTGCCGCAAATCGCTTCAAAAGACCTGCAGGTAGCGTACGTAGTGGTGAATGCGGGTAAATGAATTAATTTATTACGAAACTGAGCAAAGCACGGCACCAAGGAAATAGGGAACATGAAAATATATCCCCTTGATTTAGTTATTTTAACTCAGTCTCGCTTTCACTTCTGTGAAAATATTGTTGCAAAGGAACCGAGACAGGCAGCACAGCCTCGGGTCCTCTGCCGAGTCGCGAAGTAAAGTGTCTCATTAGTCCCGCCTTATCCTCCAGCGCGCCGCCTGCGCCTTAATTAATGAGCTTTTTTTACTGCCAGCGAGGTAGGTGTCATGGTCTTTTTATATGCAAAAGTTACACAAATCTAATAAAATGTCATTGATTACAGTACCTAAATTGAAGTAAAACTTACAGTAGCTGCAGACTATAATTTTTAAATGTGTTTTAGATCCTGTATGTGTTTAAGAATATATTCAGGTAAACCTCCGCCAGACATTGGGAACGTGATACGTCATGTTGCTGTGATGTTTTTCCGTGTGAAGATTACGACCAGTTCCCTTCGAGCGGCAACCGTAATACTATTTACCGCAGTGCCGATTCATATCCATACTTACTGCTTATTTCATACAACGCCATTATGAGCTGTCAGTTGTAGTGATTATTTTTTTTAGCCCGAAAGTACCCATGCTATTGCCGCTGAGAGAATTTATTTGGAGAATCGAGCAATTTGCACACCACTTAAAGTCTCATAAGCCTTTAAGTAACATTAACGCATCTGGAATATTATCATAATATGATTATTTGTAGGTGATGGATATAGTCTAGGCTACGGAAGTACTAAGCTATCTGAGGTGAAGAGGGCGGAGCAGTAAAACACTTAAGTCGGTATAGGCTTGTTTTATGAGTCATTATATTAGTATGTTGTTGCATAACCGTTGCGACCGCTAAGAGTGAAGCGTCGTCCGACTATCCCCGACAGTTGTATAAAAAAAAAAGAAAAACACCCCGTGTCTGCTTAAGTAGCCCTGCGACACGATTATGATGTAGTTTTACTAACACAACTGTATGAATCGATTTAGTTCGGTAAAGTTGGAAAGACATTGGCAGATTCGAACTTCGCGGCTCAATAAATCTTAAAACATTCTTACAACACAATATACAGGTCTATTCAACAGTGGTAAGGTAGACAATGAGCTACAACCGGATTTTCGT
>JAODJU010000038.1:19422873-19454744 GCA_026776725.1 Gnathonemus echidnorhynchus | reverse complement strand
GTGGGTCGGTGGGGGGGGGGTGGGGGGGGGGGGGGGGGGGGGTGTGGTTAAGGGCCTTTCTCAATGGCTCAATGGAAATGTGCCTATTCTGCCCAGGATGAAAATCAAACCATTTGCCTCACAGATATAGGTACAGAGGCCTAACTCACTGAGCCACACCACTAACATGTGTTTTGCTGTTCATTTTGACAGGACAACAGGTTCCTAATGGCCTGAAAGGTTCCACTTCTGAAAGCCAACTTGACTGCATTCTGTTGGAGAAAGCTGTTCCATACCTTGTGAAATATCATTTTACTACACCTCTAACCTCTGTCTTACCATGCCTTAATACCAGAGTTGTTTTGAAAGCTATTTTAGCCTCCGTTGTGACATCTTTGCCATGAATGCGCTAGCCCACCATGGAACCTTCTGGAGAGAGCTATATTTATCAAAAATCATGGAACCCTCCCACCCCCATCCATACCCCCTTTCCATCTATGTTCTGAGTGCAGAGTTTTGTGTAATTCATAACAAAAAAAAAATAAACAAATGCATCCAAATGCCAGGTTTTTGCACAATATAATTTGAATATGTCCAAAAGGGATGAAAGCACCACTAAGCATGAGACCTGAGAGACATTTAGCAGCATTTCCCACGTCTTAGGCACAGGCAGCCGCTAGATGTTTTCTTTTCAAAGTAGCAGGTTTTAAATTTGTCCGTGCTATGTTTCTCACAGAAGGCTGAGTCTGCAGATCACAAGACAGGGGCGGAACATGTATCTTGTAATAGGGTGTGTGTCTGGTACTTTTCTATGTCACACGTTGATAAAATATTGCGTATCTCTTTTAAGCTTATGCTTCCATTCTTCTGAGTGTGCATACACAAATACACAGCTGAAGGATCTTCTCTGGGATGTTAAGCACAGAGAAGCCATACAGTTCAACCCAGTGTTTTCCAATCCGGTCCTTTGGGACACACAGACAGTCCATGTTTTTGCTCCCTCCCAGCTCCCAGTAAATGTAGACATCTTAATAACTAGGCTAGCTCAACTCACCCATAAAAGTTGGTCACATATGTAGCTTATTAATTAGCCCGACTAGCCTAAATGATTTTTTCTGTTCAATTTGATTTTTTTTGCCGAAGGTTTGCAGGGCGACACGGTGCTGCAGTGGATAGCACTGTCACCTGACATCTCTGGGACTTGGGTTCAAGTCTCTGCCAGGGTTCCACGTGTGTCCCCTGCAATAAGTTGGTGCCCTATCCTGGGTCGTTCCCCGTCCTGCGTCTGTAGCCTCTGTTATAGATTCTGGACTGCCTGCAACCGTGAATAGGGCAAGTGGTTTCAAAGAATGGATGGGTGGATAGATAAAGTGTGTTGGTTACATTTGTTCTCAGTCCATTTATTGATTGAGAGTGCAGTTGATATTAAACTTCCCTATTTCATTTCATGTAGGCTTATCAAATTATGTAGTAGGTGTGACTGGTAGCATGACATTACTATCAAGCGGGCGTGTCTCGTAGTAGGCCCTACTGGTACTGGAGTATCCTGGAGTATTGCATGCTGCAGATGGATACTCTGGGACTTGCACGAGCGTGTGTGTGTATGTGCGTTTGCGCGTGTCTGTCTGTATATGTACGTGAGAAAGAGAGAGTGAAAGAAAGGGTAAAGAGGCAGTAAAAAATGAAAGCACACAAAATACATGTCAGTTAAACCCTTTGAAAAATTGTGTGGACACTTGCTGCTTGCAAGTGTTCATAATTAGGTGGTTGATAATTAAAACATCTCCAGCGAACTACAGAGAAGTAATTTGCATTTTAAAAATTGAACTCGAGCCGATACCGTGCACGGCTCCCGCAAACATAGATAAGTCATTTGGAAAGACAACTCGTTATCTGTGAAATATTATTTTGATAGTGAAAAAGAGTGTGTTAAATTAAGCCCTAAGACTGACAGATGATAGCGTTAAAATAGCTCGTACCCAGTGAAAACACAGCCATAGGACACATAGAGTCCTATGGAACTGACGTGATAAATCGACACCTTTCAAACCTCGAACAGGGAAGAAATGTTTTCTTATCTGGGTCTGCACAGATCCTAATGAATACTCTACGAGCGCATTTCAGAATGACTTATAAATGTGAAGTAATTAAAAGTAAGCTAAATTGGTATTGTAATTAGCCCGGGGTCTGATAAGTTTTTCATCCCAATCCAAAAAAATGTTTTGGCTTTTGAGCCAACTAGTAATCGTAATTACTATTTGTTGGTAGTAGGCAGGTATATAGATAGGTGTACTTTATTGGTGCTGGGGGATATTGTTTTTATGTAGCTGGTGTGGGTACAGGCAGCAGGTTTAACGGCAATATATATAAATACAACGTACGTGCAATAAAAAATAAAGTGCAGTAAGATACAGTAAATAGAGTACAATACAAAAGATATATGTAACTATACATCTGTGCCTTGAACAGCTGGTTTAGTACCTGAGGCTTGGCATATGATGTTAATCAAAGTTGATCCATTGCCTATTGTTGATGGGGGGGTGAAGTTATGGGTGCTGCAATATTGAATGTTGCCTTGCCTCTTCGAAGGGAAACAGTCGGCTCTTAGCCTCATGCCAGATTTACGGGCAGCTTTTAAAGGTGCACGCAGGATTATAAGTACGGGTCTGGCCTAACAGTACGGCAGAATTGGCACATGAATGTTTTTCTCCATTTACAATGAAATTATGCGTAATTGTGTGCATTTGCATTAAAGTTTTTATAAACTTTCGTTAACTGATTGAAGAGTAAATATATTTTACGGGGCCGACAGAAAAGCTGTGAAGGATAAACTTCTATCTGTGTATTTTTATATTGTTGGTTAAATTCTCTATATATTTTATAGATCACATTAAGAAAATTAATGCAAAGTCGGTTTTTGGAATTGCTAAAAGTACAGAACTGAGTTGCTTTGATCCTGTTGTTACCAAGCGACAAAATTGTCTGTTTCAGTACTAGGCTTTCGTAAAAGACTATTGTTGTATGTGAAATGATCTATTATCCCTTTTTAAAGAATGTTTTTTGTTTCTGTGTTTATGCTTATTTGTTTGTTTTTTGTAATGGTTTTTCAGAAAATGGCTTCAATAATTATATCTGTTTATATGGAAAGGGGTCATTATGTTGGTGATTAATGTATTCTCAGTGACATTATGAATGTCTCTCCTTTTGACATATCCCCGTGTCAAGCCTTCTATAAAACCGATTGTTGAATCTTTGCACGTAACACTGTGAATTTATTGGGATTGTGTGAGCATCCTTTTTACATTCTGCTGTTGCTTGCTTGAATAATATTACACTAAGGATGACAGATACCAAAACAAGTTCTTAACTGTTTCAATTTTTTTTAAAAGTTTCACAGTTTCAGCTTAATTCATTTTTTTCTCTTGTATTAATCTGCTCACGTATTGTGGAAACTTAAAATCTGTAACCAGGTCTGGAAATAAAAAATTGAGTCACTCCATCCAAATGCTTCAGACAGTTTTTTTTTTACTCTCATATAAATGGCCTCATCTCAGGCTATTAAACTGGTTCCCAAGTATGTATCACTCTTACTTACTTGGCACATTTATTGAATACTTTGTGATTCAATAAAAATAAAGGGTATTCCCAAACTAATCAGAGATTTGATGTTCAGGTTCCAGTACCATTTCTTTGTATTTCTCTGTATCTCCTGGGAAGCCAGAATAAAACTGAACCACATATATCAGATACTCTTCTGTCACTTTACCCTCTACATTCTGAAGGCCTCCGCAGAAACAGAACAAGGAATAGAAATTCATTGGCTGGCCTAAATTATTCTGAATATAATTCAATATTTAGCTGATTGCCATGGTTCCATGTGTGAGGTTTGCATGTTCTCCTCTTGGCATCGCAGGGGTTCTCCTGGGTACACCGGTACGGGTACATGCTCAGGTTCATTGGAGTGGCCAGATTGCCTGTAAGTGTGCCTGTCTGAGTGAATGGTGTTGGCATCTCATACTGGGTTGTTCCCTGTCTTGCACCCGTAGCCTCCAGGTCAGGCTCCGGAGAAAATGGGTGGATTTAGCTGATCAGGAAAAAGCTTTTATTACTTGTTCATGGGTTTTTAATTTCAGTTTGTTTATACTTGCCAATGAATCTGTCACTGCTATCAAGAATCAGCTATATCTGCCTTACCCGTAGCTCAGTAGCTAAGGCTGTCCCCAGCGTTAAAGGGTTTGAGTTCCATGATGTTTGCAAGGTCTCCTCTGGGGTTTTAGGAGATTTTTTTTTTTTTTTTTTTTTTTTGCTGTAGGGCACACCACCAAGTAGCGAGGTTTAACAAAATCTGAAAAAAATGAAATCTGTTTACTTCACAGCATGAAGGCGAATTGAACTTAAGCTCTCACTGAAGACTTTCTGCTTCCTCTAATGCTATCATCGATTTGTTTTTTCCAGAGAGCCGTCATTGTTGCATTACCCATTTATACAGCTCAATATTTCTCATATTCATTCAGCTTAAGGGTCTAAGGGTGACTTACAGATGCCTTAGCTGCAGCAACACCATGCTCTCCTTCACATATAACATTTACCAAACTTATCCGCTGCATGAAACGAGTCAAGCGGCTGACTTTATGCTACTGCTGTGTAAAAAAAACTCCCACTTGATGTTCATTGTTATGTAAATGTAGGATAATTATACATTGCAGACTTTGCATATAGATAATGATCTAGGACTGCAGAAGGGGACTGGATGTGCTTAGTCCGTGTTGGTGTACGTCCTGTTTGTAGGGGTTTGGCATCGGACCAGAGGACTCCATGTTCCTAGCCACGCATACCAACACGGACACACATAGACAATTTAGAAGATACATATTAAGGTTTTAATACCATCAGTATCCTCAGTGATTGGATTGCAGTTTCACTTCCCAGTGATCTGCAGAGATGTTCCACAGCCGAGCAGGCATTAGGGAACGATACATATAGACCCAAAGCTATTTTGAGCTTTAATGAGTATTGATCAAAGCGCTCCATACTTAAAACCTAATATGTGGTAGCTCTTCTGTACAGTGAGAAATGAATGGGATTTCATACTCTAACCAAATAGGTTTATGTACTTTTTCCCACCCTGGTCTAAAGATAGTCCTATCTGTGGACCTGTCATCTTGATAATGGTCAGGATCTTCGCAATACCTGAATGACCTTTGCTGGGATGTCATATTCCCCCCCCCCCCCCCTACAAAACATCTGATATCAGGGCTGTCCTCAACTTAAACGTGTCATATTGTCAACCTGCATCAGACCTGCTCATGTGCTTCGAGATCTGTGAGCCCAATATACCTGGACGGTGATGTTTATGACAAGAAAAGCTCTGTGTTTTTTTTTCACCACGGTCTGTTTTTTTATCCTCGAAAGGTCTGAGCATTTTTTAACATTCTCATTCAAGCCACGCCTCTGAAGTTTTAAAGGTCATACAATACAAAACCGGCCTTAACCTTTTGTTATTCCTCCAGAGGTAACAGATTATAGCTGAGACACAAAGGGTTTTTGGAGCATTTCTGAAGGTGCTGCCTTTGAGTTGGTGTAATTGTAAAGCTGCCAGTTCAGCGAGGGCACCTCAGAAGTTGGTTGCTCTGAATCTTCCAATGGCATTCCCAGTCAAAGCCTGACGAGCATTTCTGTTGACACAGCCACAAATTCTGCGAGAAATATCTCTGAGGTTAGATCTTTCAAAAGGAAGTTGAGACACAGGCACTTGTTGAAGCACTCTGTCAACCGCAGGGTAGGTACAGGCAGTCCCCAGGTTAAGAACACGCACTGCTTTGTGGCATTCATGAAAACATTTTTGGCTCAAGGTACAGCACAGTAAATATATACTAAATACTAAGAGAAACATTTCACTAACTGACACCAAATAAGAGCCTTATGTAGGTGTTCCGACTTACGCTCTCAGAACAATGGGTAAAAATTTGTACCTTTGCTTGTCACTGGGGCTATACCCCTGTAATCTGTAAAAGAAATGGACTCTGAGAAACATCCCAAAGGTACAAACAGCATTAATATACCATCAATGGTACATATATGTTCCTCACAGTCAATTTCTGTACCTTAAAAGGTACAATTACTTACAGCTAAGGGTACAATTGGCAGTCCCATGAGGGTACAGCCCCAGTGACAAGCAAAGGTACAAATCTTTTCCCTTTCTGAGAGTGTACCAACAAATTTGACTTAAAGAATGGATCTTGTTTGTATTGGGGGGGAGGGGGGGTACCTGTATATGAAATTGGAGAAAGCCTGCTTTGTTTATTTGCTCACAGCCACCAAATGGAGTCCACCTTCAAAAAACAAGAACATGACGTTTCTTTCTTAAAAAAAAAAACAGACACAACTGTTCCCTTTCTGTTGTTCTTGCTCCATTCTTCTAACTGTACATAACATTGCTCTATATGCATGACATGGTCTAATAAGACAGAAGATAACAAACATGACAAATATAGATTCTTAACTTTTTGGACCATAACAAAAAGTGTGCCTCTATGAAGATCCCAGTGAATTTGTTTTTTATAGCGACAGGAAAAGATAAGGGAGATATGTAGCTGAGTGATATGCAGTCCTTCATGAAATCATAGCCAAAGAGAAATATGTATCCAAGTACTGTAGCCCCCCACACCTAGGTCTGAGAAAAACACAATTTCCGGCATGCACATCGTAATGTTTCAAGGTTACCTTGATTTTATTTCATTAGTCTGTTTATTTCTCACAGCATCCCGTTCAATCTTGTGCTGCCTGGGATTTGCTTTTTAACACTGAGTTCCTCTCCTCCTTCTGCTCTCCTTAGATTGTTCTCTGCTTTTGTTATTTTTTTTTAGACTTTGATTCTTGGAAAGTAAGAGTGAGTATGATTCAAGTCATTAATAATATTTAAAAAATGAGGGTTTGTTATATGACACCAAAATTTATTTGGCAAAGGCAGTATGTCTTAAAATGGAAACCATCTGTTACTGTCAGTTCCGTTTGACTTTCTCTCTTAAACTTGTGCAGTAGTTCATTCTTCCACTGCTTACTAATTGCTCGTGATGAGCTGTAGAACTGGAAAAGAAAGTACAGAGATGAGGACGCTCACAGTGAAACTCCATTGCAACATCGTCGCACTCAGTTACTTCTGCCATTGAGGTGAGGGGCAGTTATCACATTTTTAAAACCTATAAAATTACACAAAAACCTTGACTGAGAGCGACATCAGGGATAATGTGAAAAATCATGCGGCAGTCATATCAGTTAGATTCATATCAGACCTCAATACACTGTGTTCATATGTCAGGCTAAGTACACATACTAAAAATGGCATCTATTTTGGAACAGAAATGTGTGCAGAATCTGAGGTGTGGATCAAATCATATCCTCCTGAGACCCAAGGAAAAAAGTGTCCTTCAATTGTAGGTTATTTGTCTTTGGAGGAAATAAGACATCTTACAATTTAGATTTTTTCAAATGTATTTTTATTTTTAATTTCACAAACATATGTATATAAATATGTTTCCTAGCATCAGTGAAAAGAGAAATGCAAAAATAAAATGTCCACTGCAATGGACATAAATGAATGGGTGGGGTCTCGGGAGGATATTAATTGTGTGTATGATGCCGTTCAGATTTGTAGAAAATCATAAACAGAATTATTATTTATTATGTTGTCAAGTCGAAGTTGACTCATGGGAACCATATAGATGTTAATATTTATTCATTTAACAGACACTTTTATCCAAAGCGACATACAGTTGCAAGGTCAGCCAGTGCCTGGGGCAACTGGGGGATAAGGCCCAACAATGACATCACTCTGCTGACCGCAATTTAAACTGGAGACATTCTGATCACAGGCTTAGCAGCATAACCTACAGAGCTAAATGTTACCTGTTATTTCTTGGTCTTCAGTTTTTAAAAGTCAAAATGTAAGTCACCTGCCTCTCACATCCCTGCCCGTCTTCTCCCAGTCGTGGCCCTAACAAGCCACACCTGTTACTCGTTTTTCCCTCTCGTCTTGCCTCTTGTTCCTTACTCTTGTGTGGATATCACTCCCTGCTGCCTCTCGTTGGCCCTTTGTTAGTCTTTGTACTTAAGCAGCTGGTTGTCTCATTGTCCCCCGTTTGGTTATTAATTTCCTGTTGCTTGCGCACTTACCAAGTCTTCCCATTTTGACCCCGCTCAGTCCTGTTTGTTTCCGTGCTCCTGTTTCGGTTTAGTAAAACCCTTTTTTCTGTTCTCCTGATGCCTGCCCTCAAGTCCTTCATTTCTCGTGTCACGACACTGACCTTAAGGATATCTAGAGCAAATAAAATATATTTATACATTTTCAAATGATTACTGCAGAGAAACTAAATACTTTGTTTTCTTAGGTGTGTGTCCTCCGATCATTTTAATTTTATCTATCCAGAATCATTTCATATGATGTTTCAGAAACTGTATCCTGGTTTAGGAAGTTTTGACAGCAAGACAAAAGTACAAGTGAATTATTTTTTTCCCCAAACAGCTAAAATTGTGGTTGTAAAAGTAAACTTTAGATGAAAAATTAATTCTGTGTTATTGAAAGTCCTTTTTCCTCCTCTACAGAGGTAAACACAAAGGTCTGGTTTATAGTTGTTTTTTTGAAGTAGGAATCGTTTTTTCGCCGGCATCTGGACATGGTTTTCTCAGTGAATGGGTGTCACTGTCAGCCTTACTTTCTGTGTAATATTAGATTTAAATAGCTTGCCTATAAATGCTGTCATCTTTTAATCTGCACTATTTTTCTTGAATCATTCGAACTGCTGAAACTTTTTGTTAATGTGTTGAATGTGAATATAGAACCTGTGTACTATGCAAGCATTTTATAACATTTTTAGCTGAACTGAAAAATACATAGAAATCTAAGACACTATTTTTGTTTGCAATTGTTGTGCCACCATTTATCAAAAGAATTCAAACCCTCACAGTGTTGGGGATGATTTAAGAGCAAATTGCAAGCAAGATGTTCTCCAGGCATCCTTCATCTTTTTGTCATGCTCTATACTGGCACGATGCGAATGCTTATAAAATCCAAGAAAATCCATTTAAAAATCTGCCAAACATATCTATCCGAAAGATAAACCAGGAACAGGTGGCATTTTTATTAATCTGTTCCAAAGGGCTCTTTTCTGACATCCAAATAGGCTTATCTTTCATTTGTTTATTATTTAATTTTATATTTTCATATTATTTATTTTCGTTTGCTGGGTCATTGCAAGTTTTGTTTGTTTGTTTATTTTGTTTTGTTTTGTTTAGAGAATATCTATTTATCAGTCTTGTATCTTGTAACATGCCTCTTTAAAATTAACCGAGGGTCACCTGTGTTACGATCTGTCACGATCGGGGGAGCAGGCGAGCCGGAAAGCAGGCAAGTCGAGCCGTACAGACAGGCAAACGGGGTTTATTAAGTAAACGGGACTGACAGCGACGAACATCCACCAACAACAACCAACTTCAATGACACAACTCGGGAATACAGATATAGACACAGACTAAATACACCAGATGGGCAGGAAATAACAAGGAACAGGTGATGACAATCGGGTAGTAACACGAGGCAACGAGGGGGGCGTGGCAACCTGTGTGAGGGTATAAATCAACTAAGATCTCTTCTATACACACCCACCTGTGACAGCTTAGATCTTCCCAGAATGTACAGGTCAGCTGCAGGATTGGACTCTGGCACAGTCTTGTTTAATTTAGTAGAATTCAAAACAATTTTTGCCTGCTAAAAACCACGAGCATATGATAATGATGGCATATTTTTGATACTTTTTAAGGATTCCATATTGTGGAATTCTGCTGGACTATAACACAGGTGTTACGTTTTGTTTCTCATAAATAATTTTAAAAGCCTGCAAGACTATTTAAATGGTTACCAGGTCAGGAAACATCCTAGGAGTGATACATAAAAATATCAGGCTGTAAGTTTAGAGTAAAACCTTAAAATGCTGTGAAAGTAATCATTCAACTTACAAAATCTTGAACAGGCAGATCAGGCATGATTCAATCCTGAATCAGGTGGAGGTCCTCTCTGGGAGCATCCCATAGGCATTTATTTACCAAAGTCAAAACAGAAACCAAAACTCGAAGGTGTCAACAGGCAGGAAGTCAGAAGACCAGAACTGGGCAGAACAATACTTGAAGCAGAAGAGAATCAGATCCATGTCATAAGGTCAAGACACAGGCAAAAGGTCAGAACACAAATGGCCAGTAACAATCAAATCAACAGAGAAATGTTCAGTACAGCATGAACTCTATGAACTAATATATTGGTATTTAACTAATATCACAGTAACTGCTTAACGGGTGGATTCAGTAAATTGGTGAAGATGATTGGGGAAGGGTGACTGGTTTTGCTGAAGTTCTGGACTGGATCGCGGATCTGGGAGTGCACTGGTTTGTGTCCCTGATAGGAGCTTACTGATAATGTAGTATTATTTTTTCACAGCAGCAGTAAAATCAACACAGACCTAAACAGATTGAGAGAGTCGGACATTGTGTATTGAACAGCATGTATGGGTTTAAATTCTTTGCTTTGAATTGACAAGGAAAAAAGTGTCTCTTGTGGAACATATGTCAGAGAAGTAGCAATGGTTCACTGAATTATGATTTATTTTAAGAGTGTAAAATATAGTTTGCCTTTTAATCACTGTATAGAAGCTATGCACACATTTTCAATAAACTGATTATTAATGTGAATAGTAATATTACTTAAAAGAACATATCTTACAAAAGTGACATGAAATAGGTAACTGACAATATCAAACCGATTTGATTATTTATTTTGGAGTAATATAAGATCTCTTTTTTGTAGATTTTGTTTGTGTGTTTGTTTGTTTGTTCACTGCTATTTGTAATAGATTTTTGCCCTGAGGGAGCGTCGCCATCACTATCAGCTGACTGCCATTGTCACACTATGAAGCACCTGCGAAATAAACTGCTGATTGGTGGAACAAAACGACACTCATGACTAACAGCCATCGACTCGCAGGTGCGCGATGGACCACTGAGGCCGCGTGGTGAGCAGCTGAAGTGAACCATGCCTAGTTATCGCCTCCAACAGCACAATGATTCCGATTAGTTCAAGCACTAGGGGGCTCAGATTGCACAGCCCATTTCAAACCCTGATGTGGACCAAAGCATTCAGTCTCATCTGGTCCTTATTTACAAAAATATTAAAAATATTAATATTAAAATGTGTATGTCTATTACCTGTATGTGCAACAGCAAAACCTCTATGAGACTTCTAACATAAAACAGACAAATGTGAGGTCTGAACTGATGGACATTTTGAATTTTTGAATCCATTGCTCTGATAAGAGATTGACACAGTGTCTCATTAAATACCTTTAGTATTAAGAAATATTAAGAAAGACATTAAACAGTTTAAGAGCAAAATGGCCATATTAGTAGAAACAACTTTTGCTTTATTCATCTATTGGTCAATTAGCAGTTTATCTCCATGGTTAAACCCACGTGGGGTAACAGACTCATTGTACTGTTGAAATAAATCCATCCATTTTCCATACCCACGTCATATATAGGTTCCCAGGGGTCTGGAGCCTATTCCAGAAGCTTTGGGTACAAGACAGAGAATAACCCAGGATGGGGGACCAACCCATCACAGAGCCCACACACCTACAGGCAATGTGGAAACTTCAGTTCACCTCAGCATGTTTCTGTACTGTGGGGAAAACAGGAATACCTAGAGGAAAGCCGAGAACGACACAGGGAGAACATCCAAGAACCAAACACGCGGAGCCGGGCCGGAAAATCCAAGCCTGGTCCCAGAGGTGTGAGGCAACGGTGCCAACCAAGTTCAGTGTTCGCTACAAAACGGAGTCTTTGCCGTTATGCTGCATGCTTTCATTCACGGGACAAAAACCTGTGCTGGAGGAATGACTGCTGAGGAACCAGCCAATTTCTGACAACTCGTAAGTAGCACTCTAATCTTTCTCCCTGCAGGAGAACAGTCTCTACCACCTTACTTTCTGGACACCTGCAACTGCCCTTTTCCTGACCTTCTCCTGCATTTGTCTCATCACATTGGCCAACCTACATTTCGATTTTATCCATCTTTCAAATTCTCTAATTCAATGTTAATCTAAGAGGGTGACTGAAGGGGTAACTCACTGTTAATCCAATATTTTATAAAATCACCAGTCATCTTTCTGGTGATCATAGATGATCAAGAGTTGTAGAGAAAGTTAATATCTGCATCATATGAAATACTGAGCTAGTTTTCTAAAGTCCTTGCGGAGGAATTAAGCTGTGGTTCAAATATTGGTTTTTCCAAACATCTTACGGTGCAAAAAAAGTAAAGGTTTAAAATCCCATAATACCTGATGCTTTTCCCTTCCAGAAGTAAGACATCTCTCCTTCTACAAAGAACATAATGCTGCTGCCAGTGTTTTTCGTTTTGCTTTTTCAGTCATCTTGTCTGATATGTGACTATGAGATTATTTAGTAAAGTTTAACAATTTCACTGCTGAAAATACCTAAATGAGAAACTATATTCTTTATAATATAGTATTTAGAATTAATTTGACTTTATATGCTTGTTAAGAAAAGACACAAACCACTTGGTAGTGCACAATAGACATAAACATTTATACAATACCCACCGTGAAGAAAATTCAGAAAAAGCTTTAGTCGAGCAGTCTAGGAAACTGACAACCTCCAGCTCAACCTGACATTATCTTATGGCAGCAGAGACATTGATGTAAGAGCACTTTATCTGCCCTTGTGACAAATTACCAAAAGAGCCAAATAACAAGACATTGTCAGCAGATAGTCATGCACTTTCTTTTTTTTCACTACGGCTTATTCATTCTAGTCCATCTTCCTTCAGCCGGCACTCTGTGCTCCTCTGTCGTCCGTTTCAATGGAAGATCTGAACCTTTGCTTCGCCCAGCGCCTTGTTGACATGGACAAAACATGTTTTGATTGGTTTGATTCTGTAACTTCTACCAATAATGAGGTTGGAATTACAGCCCCGGCACCCCTCTATAGAACAGCGGCACATAATTACCAACGGAATCGACTTGACATGACTGAAATACAAAGGAGGTTAAATGCGACATGGAGGCCAGGCTTCTTTATTCCACTCCGTACCACATAGTACAACAAGTCTCCTGTGGTTCTGAGACATTTCTTTTGCCATATCAAAAGAAACGGAGTCTGCTGAGCGTTTTCAAAAGACGCATGATGAATTAGAGTGCCGTAAACATCCATTTGTACATGTTCAAGGCTTCAGAGCTAGCACCTTGAATTTACAGTAATTTTTTAGTATTTAACACCCTTTGACAGACTTTCTGTCTAAATGAAACATTGATCCTTTTGTCATTTGCCAAATGTGGACTCAAAGAAAAACTCTTTAACAAAGGCATGGACTGAGAACTACAGTTTGTAGTCTAAACTTAGAATCAACTGCTGCACATAAATGTATACAGGTCACAGCATGGACCATGAAATGCATCTGAACAAGGGGGGGGGGGGGGCATGGCGGGGGAGCATAAAGTCGTGTCCACTTGTATGTTTGCTTTTGAACAAATATAGAACCTTTTTTAAAAAAAATAGCTATAATTCAAGCTTTTATTAATAGAGTCTTATTGGCTCGCATTAAATTATTCATACGTCATTTTTTTCATGATTATTCATCACTGAATTCTTAGTGGTTTCAACAGTGCCGCCCCCCCCCCCACACACACACACACACACACACACACCCACCCCTGATTCAATGGTCGATGAGTCACAGGCACAGACACGCAGGGTTGACAGAAAACTGGGAACTGGATCGTGAAGCTGAACTCGTCCAGTCCGGCAAATGAGCCACTGCTGCTCAGCATCGTCTGGTTTACCCGGGCCAGATGCATGCTGGGAGGAGGCCCCAGCAGACCGTGAGAGTGTGTAGTACTTGATCTAAGATAAAAAGGCCTGCGGTTGATGCATCCTTTAATAAAGGTCCTTGGTATTTCCCTCACCTTCTTCATGCCTTGGGACCATTTGTATCTGAGATCTGAGACCTGTCCAGTTGGTGTGACAAATATCTGACCTTTCCTGCGACCGGGTCCCAGAGTCCATACACCAAAGCTAAAGGTTTCTGGCAAACACAACAAGCATCTCATTTGCATCCAACAATGAGTGGTGGCCAGATCAAACCCAAGTTAAAGTTGTTGTTTGATAATATATGGCTGAAAAAACCCTATACATTACAAAACAAAACACGCACACTCACAAGGTCCTGATATTTATGGGAAATCAATAACAGGGGGAGCAGATCAAAGAGACTTTATGCAAGGCCTTATTCAGAGTCCCCATCTATAACCAAATCATCAGATGAGAGGTTAAAAGAAGAAAACGAATGTGTCAAACAATGTGTTAGCTTGCGATCAGCACAGCCTACGTTGTTCTTTCATTTCCTATTGATTTATGTTATTGTGTCAACTTAAGCTCCCTTCATAAGCATTGTTCTCTACAAATTAAAATGCCTTCTCATCATTTCTTTAAATTAGCCGGATGGTTTTATTTCCTGCCGTCACCTAGAACACAGCTTCACTTGTATGAACTTTGAATCACATTAATAATACAAAAAAAAGGTTGTTCTTTACACTTCTTCCAACAGTATGTAAAATTTAGCCCCCCATAGGGAACAGAGAAGCGAGACAAGTGCGAAGACAGAGGGAATATGTGAATGAATGCATGCTCATTCTTCTTTTTCTGAATCAAAATCGCTATTCCATTACAGCATACCTGAAGAAAACATATCAAGTTAGGATAATACAATACATTCAAGTAGCGAAAATTATCAGGGGATCAGCGAAATCATGACAGTCTGTGATGTCCCCTGTAAGTTTAAAATCAGTACTGTTACTTCACAACATAATCCAAAAAAATGCTTTGTTACAATGTGTATTCTCTATTACTCTTATTCCTATCTACCTCTGTGAATACTCTAGAGCACGGGCAACGGCATACAGCAGGATTCTCTGATAACGACAGTTGGTGGTCTTATAATGATTTTGGCAGCTGTAAAGTTTAGGGCTTATGAGAATTAAGATCTCTCCAGTGCAGACTTCAGAACCTGGTGGTAGGTTGTGGTCTTGAAACGTCTCCATAATTCCCAGTGTCTGCGAAGAAGCTGCAAAATTTGGAACAAACCTAAAAGGTGATATTGTAGAACCAGTGCAGCAAGAGTGACGTTTATGTATGTATGTGTTTATGTTTGTTTGCGTTTGTTTCACTAAGCCAGATAGCGGTGCTGATTCCCGTCTACAAAGGGTCCCGTTATCAGCAGTTGCTGTTATCTGTTTTCCCTCCCCACTCCCCCGCCCCCCACACAAGTTTATCTGACTTTCTTTTGTTCCCTGCTGACTGAGCTCTCTTGTTTCTCTAACACTGCTCTGTTGCTGTTGGTCGCCAAATCCGTTTTTAAGTTGCTCCCAGTTCCCAGCGGCTAATGATATATAATCAATGTTGTAATCAGTTCTATCTAATGTAAGTCAATGAAAGGGCAAACAGAATTGCATTTTCAGTTACCTTAACGCTCGATAAAACAATATAGAAAATGTGAAATAATGAAAAAAAAAAAGTAGAACATAACTATACCATTGTAACAATCTACACAGACACAGCATAAATCTATATTGACAAATTTGTTTGTGAGACGAGAACTTACAGCTTGAAATTGAAATTTATTTTCCATTTGCACAAGTACAGTTACATTGTAGTGCTTCTTTTCTCATATCCCATCATGCCCTCCTTCGAGACACATTTTCCCGGCACCCCTTGAGCACTTTCAGGGTTTGGGGGCCTCGCTTATGGCCCCAATGGAGATGTAACTATTCTACCAAGGATAGGCCTCAAACCAGCAACGTTCTGATAACAGGCACAGATATGCTAACACCCCCCACATGAGTTTATGAGAAGGCCATTGAAAGTCAGGTTTTGAGGATCCCTTTTTGTCCACCCCCTCTGCACCATGATGCTGTTTGGTCCTTCTGCCGGTTCTAAAAGAAAACAGAGAATGTGACAAAAAAGATGTTTAAAACCACAAATGTAAGGACAGGCAGAACCAGCCACCAACACGTGCAGGAAATACTCTTCTTTCAAAACCCGCTGAATCCAGAGTTAGTTCGCAATTCAAATTAGTTATTACGGTACAGTCCATTAACTGATCTTCCTATTGCTATACAAGATGGAGCCTCTTAACAGACAAGACATCTGTTGTTTTTTTTTTTCATTGTATTA
This sequence comes from Gnathonemus echidnorhynchus, assembly GCA_026776725.1. NCBI lineage: Eukaryota > Metazoa > Chordata > Actinopteri > Osteoglossiformes > Mormyridae > Gnathonemus > Gnathonemus echidnorhynchus. The sequence continues at coordinate 19,438,475 of JAODJU010000038.1, read as the reverse complement.
GTTAGGAATTCTGACCATTTAATGCACCAACGTCGGACCTAATTACGGAAACCGTTACTTGTTTCGCAGCAATTAAGGGTGATTAAGACTGATCAGTGCCAAAACATGTCATTTCGCATTAGTCAGTGGAGATTCACTGATTCAGCATGGCCACAGGGTCTTCCCGACGCTAACCTTTTTCATTTATCATGACTCGGCTGGGCTGGCGCAATCAGAGAAGGCATTTGGACAAAGTCCCTAGAGGACTGCTAACCTGGAAGGTGATGGGTGTCATGGCACCTTGTTGTGGCTCAGATAGTTCTGCTATTCGGATCTCTAAATCCTTTGGGGGGAGGTTTCCATCTGCCCTAAGAATCTCCATGACGGGGATCACGGCAGCCAGCAAAGTCCACTTCAGTCCCACCATAAAGGAACCCATCCGAAAGAAAATAAACCCCGGATTTCATTCGTAACCGTAGCATGCCTTAGGCTAGGCATTCCCACGTGTTTGTATAAATCTCCGTCTCTGGCTCTAATTCCTTCATGCTTGACAGGCTTCTTCAGCTGTGTGGGTCAGGAGAAAATAGCTCTGCAATATAGAGGGCTGCATTTTTTTTTCTTACCCACATCATTCCTATTGCAAAAATAAAGCGCCCCCTGCAAGCGCAGTGATCTCGCAGTATACGTTTTCATGCGCCGTAACCGTATGATGTGTCACTCCGAAAGGTCACATACGTTTAAAAAAGAAACAGCTGTCAGAAATAGACGATTACCTTTGAAGAACCTGTTTTTTCAAAGAGAGGAAGTAATTTTGAAAATGTGTTTTTATATTTCTTTATCGGTTGCAAGCTGTCGTACATGTGCATATCGAAAAGGATTCACGGATTCAAAAGGTTTATTTGTCATTGGTGCAAGTACAAGTACTGAGTACAATAGGATGTTTACGTGCATGTTTCATGCAGACAGACACAGGGTAACAAGACATAGAACAAACAGCTAGAAAAAGGACATACATATTCATATAAATATGAATATATAAATATAAATATGGTTATGTATCTGGGAGAATATGGTAAGTGAAACATACATCCATAGCAGCTGACAATAGTGCAAATATAGTGTTACCCTTATAAATAATATAACACAGGAGGTCTGTAATTTAACCAAAAATAATTAGAGAAATACAACTGTATTATTTGTATGTTCATAATTCAACTGTGCATTACTATTACAATATGGATTTTCAACTGTCCTACAGTGGCAAAATGATAAGTATTAAATGTACTCCCAGAGATAAGTCATGATGGAATGACAGACCACATACCCTAGACTTGCACTCAAAAGACTAGATATGGTTTCTGATGGCAGACATGATATATAAGTTTATATTTTGAAATCCTGTTGGAAACTTCCTACCTTCTAAGATCATTATCGCCCTCCATCTCCTTTTTTGAGCAGTCACAATACAACAGCCCTGAAAACTCACACTGCTGCCTCCTCCCCTTTCAGAGAAAAGGAGGTCCGCAAGATCTTTCCGGACGCAAAGCAGCAAATAGCAGCTGGCCTGATAGCTGACCTAATCTTCCCCACAAAGCTATAGCTACCTTGCTTCCCACATATCTGGATCACACCATTGTTCCTGCCATTTTAAAATATTTTTTATATGCTTTACATTAACTGCACCTTCATAATGCATTCATAGAAAATTCATAAGCATTCATGTATGTATACCTTAGCATGTCTTAAAGCTTGCATTCAGAATAATTTCAATGAACAAAACAGCTGTAATATACATTAATAGCAAAAAATATAATCAGATAATCATATAATAATTGTTGATTAATGTATATTAAAGCTGTTAAGATATGTTAAGATGTTAAGGTATACTTAGATGCTGCTTATAAATATTCTATGATTGCATTATGAAGGTGCAATGAATGTTCTACGAATGCATTGTAAAGGCATTATGATAGAGTTAATGTAAAGAGTTACCAATATATCACTATTGTTCAAGTTTTGAAGAAAGATATCTTTACACTTACTACACATCCTTCATGATAAAAGTTGCTTAATGTCTGATTCTCTTCTACCTTACATCAGTCGCATACTCTTCCCTTATCCTCTTCAGATAGCACACAGGTCCAACAGACATTACCATGGGCCTTTGCTGTTTCACTCTAGACTCTCTAGAAAGGTACATAAGAAGCTTGTTTGTAGACTACAGCCATGAAGTCAACGGTAGAATTCCTGAACTGTTATACAGGAAACTCTCTCAAGTGAATGTAGCTTTTTCATTTCCTGGTGGATCGATGAGTCAGACTGAGTGTTCAGACTGCCTCGCATCTCATATTGTTGCTCCATTCACGCTCCAGGTCTTTGCCTAACGGTTCTCTCTGCACACTAAAGACTGTACTTCCAGAGCCCCATCTGTCAAAACACTGACACCATCCTCCTGCACCTCATCACAAATATTACAAGGCAATAAAATTAATGGATCTAGACAGTGTGATGTCTTAGCATTCCAGGAGTAACTTGTAGCTCAATAGCATCAAACCTGGGGAGATGACAACTGAGGCCCACAAACATGACCCTAGACCTCTCCAACTAAGTGTCAACTATGTTGCCCTTAGAATAGACAAGTACTTTAGATTCCTAGGGAGAACCATTTACGACAAGGAGAACCATTTAGAGAACACTCAAATCACCATGGAGACTGAAAAAACTCCACCAAAGCCTCCATAAAAACCGCGACTGACAGCATCATCACATTTTCCATCACTGTCTGCTCTGACACGTCATCATCTCTTTCCAAGGACAAGCTTCAACATGTCGGCAAATCTGCAGAGGAGGCCAGTGTCTGCGCCACTGAGATCCCGTTTAAGTCTAGGGTAAAGAACCATGCCGGCACGATTCTCTCCAGCCCCTCCCACCCAGAGCACCACCTGCTCCAAAGACACACTTAAGGAAAATTCAACAAAACCATTACAATGAGAACCAACAGACATCTGAGCAGCTACTTTCCTGGTCAACAAGAAGTTCTAGAACAATCACACTCGTTTTGGCCAGTCTTAATCCTACCAGGCCATCTGAACTGCATCTATTTTTACTATACATGATGTTTATTTCCTATACTCCGGCTGACCTGATATTTTACTATGTGTTGAAATTGTTGATCTTAACTGTTAGAGTATTACATGAGAAAAATTGATGGTCAATTGTGTAATTTTATGGTGAGAAATCCCAAATGCACTTTCGATGCAAGTGATAGCACCCTTCCAAAGTATTCTGATTCTGACTCAATTTCTCAACGACTTAACTATATAAAATAATTAAACCAGCACAGTTTTTAATGACTGTACCCACTGAAATTATATTGCTAAAACATGGCAAGTGCTTTGACAAAACTATATAAAACATGCCCTGAAATCTACATAAATTGTTTTTTTGTTGTATGTAACACTGAATTCTGCAGGGATTTTAAGCAGTAGGGAGTGATCAAGATTTTTCAAATAAATTAAGTCACTTAACAGCAAGACCTGCGCTGGGTGAGAATATGTTGTTTGAAATACACAAGCATTATGAAAACATATCTGTAACACAGGCTGAGCTTTTGAAAGCTTGTATGTTTGCACGTGCATATAAATATTTAAGTGAGACAATTAATTCCAAAGGTGGGATGAATTAACATCCACCATAAGTTTTCCATTAACCAGCTGCTATTTTGCATTTTGGAGTTCCAGCTAATTCCCTTTTAAATTCAATTTGTCGGGAACCGAAGGTTTTGCATTACATAGCATTTCTATGTTTTGCCAGTGAGCCTGCAGATACAATAGAAAGCATCCCCCAAAAGACCTGCTTAACTTCATACATTTGCATTACGTTTCTGTGTAAATGTGGTCACACATGTAAAGTGGGAAAAAGAAATATTTAAACTCACATTCAGAGAAGCGTTTTGAGCAAATGACACCAAGAGATGCACATCCATGCATTGTAGGAATAATGGACCTCATTCACCAACCGTTCTTACAAACAAATTTGTTCTTAAACCCCACATACACACTTTTTTTACAAAGATTCTGACATTCACCAATGTTTCCTTATCTGAATTTGTTCTTAGCTAAGAACAGAATCTATGCACACTCAAGACCATTCGTACGCACATTTGAGTAATGATAGTTTGTTCAAAATAATTGGTTATAGCAGTTTTGTTCATTCTACAATTTATAAAATGATAGTATTTTAATCATTTATAAAAGTAAAATATAAAAAATAATTTTAAAGTGTAAAAATTATTTTTATGGTAGTAACGGCAATCATGCGGATTATAAATAGGTCAGAATCTTTGTAAAAAAGTGTGTACGTGGGGTTTAAGAACAAATTTGTTTGTAAGAACGGTTGGTGAATGAGGCCCAATGTTCTTAAATGTTAATTTAGAAAAAAAACTCAATTAGAGCCTTCATAGTAAACCTCAAACCAAGTGTGGCTTCGCTATTTAACATCCTTATTAAACGACATCACAGTTGAGAGACACACAGCTTTCGGAACTCACAGTCCCACATTCTTCCCAAACGTCGGGACCAGAATCTGTTAAATCCATTGTTAAAAGAATTTCATTTGGCTGGGTTCAAGTTTGTCCCCTGTCGCTGTGAAACAAAGCAGGCAACCGTCAGGAGTTTTCGAATTAGCACAGTCCTCGATAATGGGCTAATGTGATTTCAAAATGCAAATTTGATTTATCATTAATTAATTAATTAAAGTATAACTCAAGCCAAGCTTAATTAGCGTAATACCCTGACATTCCCCTAATTTATGACAGATGATTACATTTGGCTGTTTTTTTTATTCCCTTTCATGTCCCTAATTATTTTTTTCTTCCAGTTGCTGCTCTATTAGTCTACATAGGTAAACATGCTGTAAGGTGCTTTTAACGAGCAGAATATACCAAATATATGACATTTCACTCACTACACAGGCAGCTTATAGACATTCTGCTCATGTGTGGTACTTCCAACATTGGGAAAATTGCCTTGAGTCATGTGACTTGGCTACCATTGGTCTGTGGAGTCATGTGACTTGGCTACCATTGGTCTGTTCACTTTGCTCTAGTTAACAGAAAGCATCATTACAGAAAGTTAGGCAGGAGGAAAACAGAAATTCCCTTCTCGAGTGAATTATCAGTGGGCATAATTTAAGATTCTAATTGAGGCCAGCTGTCTACAGTTTATCTAACAAAATCCTAAGCAGCTCAGTTTTAAGATTTAACAAATGAATACAACATTGCCAAAGTTTTCAGAAACATGCTGCCAAATGTAGCTTCATAATAGCTAGACTGTGCTCTTTTATTATTCCTGGCAATATTTTGTACCTTCATGTATACATCCCAAAGTGTATAGTCTTGGCAAACATATTATATTAGCTTAACAATTATTAAAGAAAAAAATGTTGCCAACAGTTATTCAATTCAATTCATTTTCATATAGTGCCTTTCACAACACAGTTGGCCCAAGGTACTTAACGCGACCGTGTGGCAATACATTATTAGTCCATGGGTGCTAAATCATTTAGTGGAGGAGAGGAAACAAAAACTCTATAGTATGAATAAAAAAAAAAACACCTGGGGTCCAAGGTCAGTCTTCTGTCCATCTTGAGTATGGTAAAATTATATAATGCAAAGAAAATGCTTTTATAAATGTATAGTGCAGACTGAGGTCACAGTCCACCTGTGAACCAATTCTCCATGCGTATATCTGGAAGCTGGCAAATCGTACGTCTGCATCTACAATGTCACAGTTAGATCGCTTGAAGTCCATTCTCTGGTTTTGCATTAAAACTTCAAATATTGTTTCAGAGAGAATGTCTGTTTCAGTCCAATGTGCCTGTCAAGAAAATCGATCTTCAGTATTGCTGCACATTATGTGGGCCCCACTCGAGTTCTGAAGCAGGGACGCAACCTGCGATGCAGCTGCTCACACTGCCAGTGAGAAAGCTCGTCCATTCACTGGAATCTCCTCTTGCAGTCATTCTGCCAGAGCTTTTGTATGCTTGTTTTTGACTCCCTCCAATGTGTCCGATGTGTTTGTACTGTATAACGCGATATTTGTTCGTCAGCTTTCATAACTTGTCGGGTTTAAGATACCTCAGTTGTTCACTTACATTTATCCCAGGCTACCTTAAATCCGACAGGTTATCCTGCTAACCCAAAACTCCAGATTCATGATACAGGCCTCTAGTGAATCCAGAACAAGAGGACAGGTTGTCAGTAAAGACAATAAGACACCCAGGCCTTGCAGCCTCTTCACAATAACGACACCTGGTTGGCTGTAATTGACTCAGGCTGTGAAGCACAGAAAGGGACGATGGACTCAGGGGAAGGTGGAAGGGGGTCCTGGTGGAAGTGGACAAATTGTGGCTTTAGAGCAAGGGCATCAAACTCCAGTCCTGGGGGGCCTGAGTCCCACGTAGCTTAGTTCTTCCCCTCTTCCACCACAAATGATTCAGCTCAAGACCTGCGTGGTAATTAGCACAAGGAGTTGCATTAGGTGTGTTAAACGAGGGGAAACCCAAAAATGTGGAGGGCTCTGGCCCCCCAGGACTGGAGTTGGAGACCCCTACTTTAGAGAATGGGTTATTTATAATGCATTTCTGCACAAAGGTATAAAAACTTTTTTAAAAGTCCATCGTAATCCGCATTTTGTATAGTGGTGGTTGAAGTGGCTCCCCATTGCTTCTGTGAAGTGCTTTGGGTGTCTCGAAAATAATTTAAAAACCCCTATGTATATAATTTATATGCATATTTATGTGATTTTAAGAACATTTAACAGCTTAGCCATTTAAATTTCTGAACACAAAAGTAGTCTAATATAAAACTATTTTCAAAGTTAAACAAAGTGTAATGACTTCTAAAACATCGAAGTCAATTAAAATGAATGGAATAACATCTTTCTTGCAATGTGCTCAACATTAATGGGAAATGTTATGCTACTGAGCTGAATGTTTGAACCACGTAGTTGTTACCAGTAGGATGCAATCCCAGTGCTCATGATCAGAAAATCACTCCTGATCCACTCTTGGTGGTTCAAGTGGTGAAGAACCATCGTCTCATAGAGCAGCTTGTATGATCTTTGTCATATGTTTGTTAAGGCTAAGGTTACTGTATATTATTGTTGTAGTATTATAACTCATTTAGTTTTTCAGTGACAAGTCCACCTCTTGAAAATACTTGGCATATTAGATGTTGAGATATGAAATATTGCAATGATATCACAATGTTTATGCATGTGTGTGGGGCGGGGGGGGATATATTACTATAATAATTTTTTAGATCGAGAAAGCATGATGATGCACTCTGTGACCAATCAATGGAAAACTAGCATGCGCTAGACGTAATTGAATGTGCCACAAAATGAAAATGATAAAGCACTAAGCTAGCTCATGAAGGCAACGGTTATTTTTCTTTCATTAATTTCACTCTGCAATTTTCAGAACCAATTGCATTCAACAGTTATCTTGATAGTGTGTTTGGATGGTTCATTTAAAGGGGTGGCTTAGCACAAACGACGTAACGTTTTCTTTGGGTTAGCTGCTGCTCCTCCATTATGATGTCATAGAGAGAACGAGAGGAGAAGAAGGTAGAGGCATGGAACTGGAACAGTCAATGCAAGACAAAGTTTCCTGGTTGTGTCAATGAATCTATATGGACAGACTGTCAAAGGATGGACGAAAAATCTTTTTTGCTATTGATACTACTTTTGTAATTCTATTTCAGTCAAGAGTAGTAGTGTGTGTGTGTGTGTGAGTGTGTGTGTGTCTGTGTGTTACTCTCTTGAGGGGTGGGGTGAGTATTTATGTTCACACTGAGCCGTCATAAGTTAGAATTATTCTGTCCAAGCATCAGGTATCTAGAATTAGCAGGCATTGTGAGACTTAGCATGGTTCAATACCGTGAAAGAATTAGGGGACAAGGTCAGCAATGATGTTTTTGATGTTTGTCTTATTTCATCTGTGAATTATAATCGTCTTTCCTCTATACGGCAAACTATACAAAGAAAGAAACTCATCATTAAACTTTCATTAAACAGCATACCTGCATATAGAAGATTACGGTAGTTTCAGTTGTGAACCATAATTGCAAGCCAAATAAATCTGATTGTGACATTTATATAATAAGTATCCTTCATAGTAGCTGTAGGAAAGTCCAGGGTTGGGATTGTTAAACCATTAAAATGGACAGAATTTCCATGGAATTTAAAACTGCATTTTTTTAATAAATGTGTTTGTGTATGTAGTGTCACAAAAGTGGCTCTTCAGGATTAATTTCTGTTTGTTATGTCATTCTTCATCACTGAAGAATGTGGTGTCTGATGCGATTAATATAATGACCCTTTTCTTGAAATATATAACTTATAAAGCATAAGCATATATAACTTATAAAGCAAATGCCAGAAGTAAAAACCAAGAAGATTAATATGTAATCGAAAGGTTTAATTGGATATGACTTCTGAAGATTCCATGCTAATATACTTCAATGCAGGGAAAATTGCACGGAATATACACCACGATAACACAGAGATATACCAATGCTATGATAAATGTGTTCATTAAAACTGGACGTTTGAGTAACTTCTGCTTTTAAGTACATCATCATGGGCCTTTTTAGCCACTTACAGCTATTTAGTATGCAAACCCAGATCTAGCTTTTGAACAATGCTGGTGCTATTTTCCATTTGTTTCAATTAATCAGTATAAACTGCGAATCTAGGACAACGTTGTCAGTTCTGTGTATTTGGCTGTTGGGTTATGCATTAATAACTCTCAGAAGTACTCTTTCTCCATCTTGAGTAGGGTCCCATTTATTAATATATGATAATCGCAGTCATCTGTGATAACTCAGAATGAAAGATTGCATTAAATCATACTGTGTAGGGATGGAGCTGTTCCTAGATTAATCTACAGTAATCATATATGATAACTATGTAGCATTGTAAGAATGTAAATATGTGCCTGTACAATTTCAGGGCTGAGAAAGGCATCCAATTAACTGACATTATCACCGGCTGCCAAATTACAGCATTTTTACTACTGTGGCACAGAGAAGGATCACATGGGTTTCAGATCAAATGCGGGCGGTTTTCATAATTCACGCTCGTCAATTGGGACATACTTTGAAATTACAATGCAGTAAAAGACGTTTACCGAATTCCATTAAGATATAAGAATTCATAAAAGGAAAGAAGGACAGAAAATGCTCCCATGAAGATTTCAACATGTAATTGGTTCTTGGGCCTGATCAACTGTAATCCAGTGAAAGGATGTTTATATGAAAATTTGTTGGTGTCAGTCATATTTATTCAAAACGCACTTTCTACAGCTGGTCTCACCAAAGCAGCTCCCCGCTCTGCGACAATGAACGAAAACTTGAGATTTAAAAGTGTTTGACTCCATAAAAATGAATCAATTAAAAGTGTTCGACTCCATCGACGTACCACTGTGTTTTTGAGGAGGAGTGCAGGGACAGTGATGAATCCAAGGTTTTGATTTTCTGTGTCTTCAGGATATAAATAGTTTGCAAAAGGTAGAGATCAAGAGACAGACAGGTAAGAGTTTTTTGTACCTTTTTTCCAGCGTTCATTGCTACTGTGGTGTTCTTTCATGATTTATTCCTCAGCAGGCGCTTCACACTATGCATGAAGCCCTCGGCCAATCAGGCCTGGCCTCTTCCCCCACTCAGCAGCTGTCTCTCATTGCTAGAGTTCCTGCACGTGCTCAGTAGCTACCAGGATCAGAACATCTGTCACTTAGCAACTTCCTAGGCTTAAGGAAAGTCTTTTTTTTCACCCTATGTGTGTCTTGCTTTTCAAAGAATTTCTGTATAATTTATAGCTGGCTGCAGCTGATACTATCTATACATTTATCTTTTCTGTACTGTGGGACTGTATAGATAAACGAACGTGGTAGATTAAGGATCAAACCTGGGGCAAAGCTAATTGGTAATTAAGGGCTGGTCATGGAGTGAAACAACAGGGATTTCATTTTACTTCAGGATGTTTTCAAAACCAAACAATCTTGCCATTCACAGTCTGCTTTTCTGCAAAGGCAATCAGCCTGAGGTACATATTAGCTGTAACACAGCAAACACAGCAAGGTGTTGTAGCCCAACAGGACACTGATGAAGCACAGTGCATTTGCACATGCTCAGTGCCTTTCATGGGCTAACATCTTCCAGCATATAATGACACAAATGTAACAATACTGGCTGCAGTAAGCTGACTTTCGACGTCCGTTTCTTTGTGGGAACTCACTTAGCTTTAAAGGCCAAGTCAATATCAAAAGTTAGGTAATTTAAATTACAATAGAATTTACTCTTCGCAGTGACAGAACTGCGTGAAAAGTGATGATAGACATTAATTCCATTTTAAAAGTCCTTCAGGGTTTATTGATTTTTCCTTTTGTTTAATTTCTGTATTGCAGAGAATGAGACTTGGGTAATATTATTGTCTTCTATGGCTATTCAAGGGTGGAAAATAATCAATGATAATTGAACAAGGGTCTCTCTGTAAAAGTGCTATTTAAATTATGAAGGAGGCAATTTTCGAATTTCAGTTTAAATGATTTAAATCACACTTATGCGCGCCATGTGACCTTGGCATGTAATTGTCTAAATATCCCACTGTGTCCACAGCATTACCATCATAGACTATAGGATGCAGCTGGAAGAATCTTTGGAGGATCAGATTTATATAACCAGCAGGGGCTCTAAAGGGAGAGAATGCTGGCTGCTGTTTCTATACAGCCCTCCGTGAGATGAGATGATCACGTAGGTGGTTCATCTATAATTAGTACTAGTCAAAGCCTCTTCTTCTGAATATGTAGTTTTCACTGTCTTGAAAATATACTGCGGTCAGGGCCACGTTGACCTAGAACCTACCAGTTGGAATATAGGGAGCAAGTATTACCTCTCATTTCGATAATTTTAGTGCCATTTAAAAACACATTTTCTGTCTTTGGAAGAATTCACTATTGTAATATAGTAAAATGTATCATTTTCTTACCTCCTCAATTACTTTTACCCTCCAGTCATCACCAATAGGGACTAAGGTCAAGCATACCTTTGATAGACTGGATCCCAGTCATTTACAGATGAGTTGGGCAGTTCAACAACGTCATTTACAACCATCCAATTCATATCTGTCAGTTTCAAAACCTGTAGATAGATAGATAGATAGATAGATAGATAGATAATTTAGCTCCATTTCGAGAGCCCGCTACATGTGACATTAGGTGCCTTATACAGCTACAAAATGTAATGCTGTGTCTTACTGAGTACCGTCCTACTGGAGAAGAAGTAATGCAGTGCCCTATACCTTGTTCTTGCAGTGATCTAGATGGCCCCTATGGATACCCTTCCAGTGAAAAAGGAGGCCATCATGAAGTGCCCTCTCTGCCACCCCTATCTGATTAAGTGCCCAAACAGTGCCCTTTCCAGGATGAAGTGCTGTAAAGGGCATTCCTACACAGCGTGAAAACACGAGGAAGTGCCCAAATAGGTGCCCCTTCAGTGGACAGAATGTGATGTAGGCTGTATAGGGCGTCCTATCCATGTGTGAGGATGGAGGAATTGCCCTAATGGATGCCCCTCCAATGGTGAAAGCGTGATGCAGTGCCACATAAGGTGCCCCTACAAATGGGTAAACCAGAGATGCCCTCTGGGTGCTTTTCTGGTAGAAAAAAACTCATGAATTGCCCCCTAGGTGCCCTTACAAAAGAGAAAACATGATGAAGTGCCCTTGTGATGGAGAGAAGAATACCTCTGATGGCTGCCCTTCCAGGGAAGAAAATGAGATACGGTGCCCCAATATAAGATCCGGTATCCTGTACTTGTGAGAAGAGTAGATGAAATAATGTATCATCTAGGTCAGGCGTGTCAAACTCCAGTCCTGGGGGGCCGGAGCCCTGCACAGTTTTTGGTTTTTTTGGTTTTAGGTGTTCCTATGTGTTACAAAATGTGACATCTAGGTTGTCTCTGTAGTTGATAAAATTTTATTTGAAGAATCTCAATCTGGGATGAGGATAATACAGTGTATCATTCTACTGGGGGTGTGTGGGGGGGTGCGCACACGTCACGGAACAGGTTTTATTTTTACTGATATTAATTCTGCAGGAAATTGCAGCTTTACAGTGGCAAAAAAAAATACTTTTAGATATTGATAGACTACATGAACAGCAACAATGCAAAGAATGTAACATATACTGGCAATATTGTAGCAGAGAAAGGGATTCAATGAGTCACTTCTTGATCGTCACCAGCTGGAATCATGATCAAAATGGATGATTGGTTCTGCTTTGGTGCTGAGGAAACCTTGGCAATGAGTATTTCCCGCAGTTATGGTGTATTGAAAAAAAAAATGCAATGACCACTTCACATTTTTATTCTGAACTTTATTTCACTGTCCTGTTATCCAACCATAGACACGTTTAACTGCCATTTCTTCCCAATGTATAAAGCTGGGGCTCAAGGTAGTTGTCTTATATAATAGTGTGTACTAAAGCTGGGGGGAAAAATGATTCATTCACAGGCAAAGGAACTATATCGTCTGAAAAACAGGACTGTTTTAAGGTGCACTCTTAAATATTTTTCATTCTTTTTTATCTTGTTCTTTAATGTCATCCCTCTAGCTTAAACGTGCGTTTAATATTAAAAGCTGATTTTAAACGCTCCCTTGGTCATAAGTGACTGGACTGACAAAACCCATTCGCCACGGGGGGTTGTGGGATTGGTACCGAGGTCCATCGTGAGTAATATGACGATAAGTGGCTGCCCGCTAATCCGCGGGGGACGAGTACTTGCTGAATGTGGCTCCGTTTGGACAAAGATGAACTAAAGCTTCGTCCGTCACCATCCGTAAGCTGGGGAAGGAGATGTTTTTTTTTAAAATCTGTTTTTGAGCTTGTCATTGATGGCTGAAGCTTACTCATGGAAATGAGCGTTAATCATCATGAAGGGTTGCATGTTTTTTTCTGGGGGGGGGTGGGGGGGGGGGCTTCTTGGCAAAGCTGATGGTAATCAGGTTCAGTTGCTCTATAACTGAATTTTAAGTCCTGCTTGCGGTGATTGCTTTTTACTTTATTTGCCGAATGCGTTTGTCCAAAGTGACGTACGAGCAGCGCATACGGCACATTGCAAAGATACGGCTGTCGAGGGGACGACTAGCCGTGACTGCAGCTAGGCTGAGCTTCCAGTGAATGCCCAGCTACGTCTTCCAACGAAGTAAAAACCCTCATGAGACAATCATTCGTCTTATGGAACTGTCAGTTAACAGGCTGGCTGTACTTGAATGTGTGGAAATACATTTGTTCGTTCGTTTGAGATTGTAGCCACAAAGGAAACAAAACAGTCGCACCTCGTAATAGACAGCGACTGTCGTGAAGTGAAGAGCCAGTGTCAAAAGAGGTCATCTTGTGTGCCTTCAGGGGACAGTTAACAGGGCTGGCCGGCTCTGTTCTGATGATCCACTCACTGAGCCTGATCCTGCCATTGACAAATTGACCGGGGCAACAAAGATCAGTGTCATTCTGCAGCGTGTAGCAACCTATTCTTATGCTGGATGCCAGCAAAATGTTCTGGAATGGTCTGTGGGCGACAGGCCAGAAACAGACAGAGTATCAGGGAGTAACTGAATTAGAAGAGAAAGCCCACTGGTAGACCACTTTGCAATGGCACCTTCCCTTTGAACTTGTCTTTTGGTCGTGGTGCTGTCTCTTCTCATGCACCATGGCGGGTGTCGAACCTAATTTGTTGTTGCCTAGCTGGAGAACCGCAAGCTGTGTTTATGGGCTTACTGCTCGAAACCTATAAAGCGGCGAGATTTATTTAGGAGTCCTGTTCTTTCAGGAGAAATGAGGCACTTTCAGGTGTTGTAATATATTGGATGAGAAGACATCCTCCGTGTTGTATATTACCATTTTATTCCGTGTAATGGCTTGCAGATGTACGCCGTCCTTAAGAAATTGTAGATGAAAACATTTAATGTGCCCTTGGACCTAAATGTGAGGGTAGCCTTTGCATTTAATTATTTTAAACTGCGATATTATGTTTCATTCTGATGTTTGAAGCCAAAACTTTGCATTCCTTCCTGTGATTCGCTACCATGTAGATTTTGACTTTATACATTTTAAAAGTTCCCATATAATCTCCACATTTGCCTCAGTTCACATACTGGTATTACTGTATTTCATATCCAACCAGTGTTACATTTTCATCTGCAGTCAGTAGTTTTAGGAGATTCTGATTTTAATATAATCAATAAGGGAAATGTTATTGTTATAAGAGTGAAAAACACCAGTTGTGTCACACAAAATAATATCAGATAAATATTTCTAAACAGGAAACCATTCCCTTTGAAATTAAAAACTAAAATTATAGTAATAATAATTCAGGCCTGGATGATACACCATTGTATTGCACTTTGCAAAGTTTTTAAACTTCCCTGACATCACAGATGTCCGTATAGTGTCAATGACTGAAGAAATTTAAGGCCCGATTAGTGGTATGTGTCTTTATTGATGTTCTATTAGCTGACAGTAAGATTTAAGGAATCGTGTGCATAGGACCATTAAAGGCATAGCTGCAAGGTAAGCGTTTATTAAAATTCGGAGCCAGCTAATCCCTTTCCTGACAGTGCAAGATGGGAAAATTATCTATTGCTATCTTTTTGAACACACTTTCTCTTTATTAGGAAATATTGGAACAATAACTAGTTTTATAGTCAGAAGGACAAAGCTGTAATTCCTTGACTGATTTAAGGAAAGGACAATTTGCGCAATTTTAGACATCCATTGCTAAACCAGCCTCCTTCTCCATCAGCCTAACAAGGTTACATGTTTTTGATGCATCCAGTCACATGTTCTAGAGTCTCTTCTTTCATAAGGAGGCTGCAATTGACTGCTCACCTGAATGACAAAGGAAACTAGACCCTTCTTTTTTCTTTGCTTTTTTTTTTGACGAAGTATAGCAATTTGCGGAGGAGCGTGGGTAATCTCAGGGGCGCAAGAATGGAGACTTGACCTCTTAGAACAAAATAGTTCAAGTCGTTCCGTACCGCAACAAGATATGCGCGACCTGCATAATGAGAAAAAGTGTTTGAAATTGGTATACTTTTAAAAACTTTAGATTTTAATGTTTCATCCTGGTCTACAAATTGTACCAGTAGATAGTACTTTCCCCTTGAGCCTAAGCAGGTTAAATGGATGGAAGACGTATAAATGTATGGATAAATAATACAGATGTCAGTGGTAGCATATATGGCAGCCTTCTGTGTAGATTTCACTGGAGATGGGCTGAGATCACATCTGACTTTATCGTCAAAGCAGCCCCCCCCAACCCCAGAGAGCCCCACCCCACCACCGGCTTCAGCTCTGCTCTCTGCAGCCTCAGATCTGCCCGTTGCCCTGTGGCTTAACTCGAGCTGTTTTTATTTTTTCACTAAGTGATGGGAAGATAAGGGTTGACTTGCTGACACAGCCCTGGCCGCCTGCTCGGTGTCCGTGGCACGCCCGGGACTGACAGAGCGGTCCCCCCCCGCCCCCACCTCCCCTTAATCCCTGCCTCCCCAATGCTGGATCCTGCT